>OY288109.1:32058984-32643157 GCA_958431115.1 Syrphus vitripennis | reverse complement strand
GTCGTAGATACTTTTTGGAAATTCGATGACTCTATAATGGACGATGACTCAACAGCTTGGTTGTTTACAATTGAACGTGTAATATTGACACCATCTCGTTCTATATTATTACTAACTCGATTAGAATTCATGTGGCCAGAACTAGCATTTGAACGATTCTTGTTCTTAAATTCCATACCATGTTGTCTACCCCCGGAACGAACGTGTTTTGTGTTGCCCGTGCTACGTCTAATGGGTTCTTTATTTTCTCTATTGGGAATTTGCTGTTGTCCTCCTCCTGCTGCCGCAATTCGATTTCGATCAGTTTGTGGTCGATCGAAACGATTTTCTTTTTCATCACGATAACTTCGTGATTTCCTAGCTTTTTGTCTTTCTTCCAAAGCTGGAAAGTCTTCGGGTCTTGGTGGTTTTCTTTGGGCATTGCTTGCCTTAATATAGGCTGTTTCATCTTCCCAATTTCGAGAGTACTTACTTGGGCCACGAGCA
Organism: Syrphus vitripennis; assembly: GCA_958431115.1. Classification (NCBI taxonomy): domain Eukaryota; kingdom Metazoa; phylum Arthropoda; class Insecta; order Diptera; family Syrphidae; genus Syrphus; species Syrphus vitripennis. Next base: position 32,642,671 of record OY288109.1, on the reverse strand, counting down.
TATCGACGACGTCTGCGTGCTCTTGGCGGACCGTCCTCATCTCTGATGTCATAGCTGAAATTTTTCACATACATTAAATATTAATTGTTTGTTTACGGGTTCTAAAAAAAATTAAAGCAGAACTACCAACACAAACATACTATCGTTGAAATTTGTAAGACCTTAAAACTATTAAAAGTGAGCTAGAAGCTAAAAGACTAATTAAGAGTTTAACCACCAAACCAATGTTGCGAGGTAAACGAACATTGAAAATATTACAATTTTGATTTCTTAGAAAAATATTGAAGTGCGTAAATTTAAAGAATCAAAAATCATCTAGAAACATGGAAATTAAAGATGGGTTAAAAATTTATCCTTTAATTTTATTAACCAATTTTGGATCCTTATAACCAGTTTATGACTTTTAAATATCCATGATCTTTTAAAATGTATTCGATAAAAAAATATGTAGAGGCTCCAACTTAGGCCTTCTAAATTAGGTAATTTTGTTGCTCGTCATATTTTATAAGCAGATTTCAGTAAAAACAAAAACAAAAGTTAACAAAAAAAATTCTACCACGCTGAATTTTGTATACGTCTAATAGCCTACAACGAACATTTCCGCCTGAAACTCGTGTTACAAAAAGAACATATCATTTGCCAAAAGACGTTTGAATTTATTTTTTTTAATAAAAACGAAAAACTGTTTTAGACATTCACGCCTGGAATTCGAACGTATGGTCAAAGAATAGGCCTGAATTTATAAAATCATTTTCTGTATTGTTTTAGTTGTCTAAAGATAGGCCTGAATGAGAACTTTATTTTAAAATCATTTCAAGTATTGTCACCTTTCTTTCTTTTTGAAATAAAAAAATTTGCATAATCAAAAAAGATGAGTTTTGTTATTTTCACCTGGAAGTTAAACAAGTGGTCTAAAAAGATGTATTACATGTCAAAAGATCTACCCAAGCTAGACTAACATTCTGAAATATTGCATCATCAGGTTTGAAAGCAAAACGCGTAAACTAAAACATCACAAGTAAACATTGTGCATTTTATAAACTATATTCCAACGCAAATAGAATACTTCGTTTCATAACACCCGAAAGTCCTAAAATCACCCTAAATTACAGATCTTATAATGGATAAACAGCCACAAAAATGCACCGAAAATACTATAACTCTAATAGTCTGTAGTATAATTTATTTTCTGGCAGTCGGTGACTAGATACATTTATTTTTAAGGGACTCTCTCACGAACATTTTGTAGCTCATATTAATTGCAATGTTGTATGCAGACCTGATTGCCCTTCAATAAACAGAATCCATCATGTATAGTCAATGAGACAAGTCAATCTGAGCCGCGTATTCGACTATGTTTTCGAACAAAACTCGTGTTTACGGTGTCGTTTAGTAAAACAAAATCTTACCCATATGCAGACACAAGTTCCGTTCGAGATTTGGGTGCTTGTTCACCAGCAACAAAACGATCATGAGACCAACGATCAACTCCCGATGCTGGTTGCCATTTTTTCATTGTCTTGGATGCTTGAGAAATAGTTGTCGGTGAAGCAGACTTATTTTCTCCTCCAACTTCAGTTACCTCAGCAACTTGAGGCTGTTGGCCTTCCCTAAATAAAACAAAATATGAAAAAGAGACTAATAAATATATTTAAACATATATCTAATATTGCTTCTTACGGTTCATCAGCAGTACGATCATCGTGTTCGTAGAAAGTTCCTTTCTTGGGAATATACTGTGGATTGCTGCGATCCTCATCCACCTTCTTGGTATAATCAGCCTGCTCCTGACCATCTCCTCGTTGTCTTTCAGCATCAAACTCAACACTATCGGTGTCACTGTTCCCTACTTCTTCAACACTATCATCATCGTCATCATCTTCTTCGTCACCTTCCTCGTCATTATCATCGTCGTCTTCATAATCGTCATGGGTTCCACCTTCAAGGTCACTAGCTGTATCATATTCTGAGTCATGATGATGAGAGTTACTTGATTTTTCTTGATTTGGCGAAGTTCCCAGCTGAGCGGCCGAAGATAAATCATTTACCTTCATTTTTTTTTTGGTGAAAGATAGGGATATTATAGTTATAAGCAAATATTTAAGTGTATTCTTTTTACGAGTATCGTTTCTTGTAATTATAAAAACTCATAACTAAAATTTAATTTGCTAAATTGTTTTTTGATTTCAGTTGGATTTCACAAAAGTTCGAAACGTACATACATACACATATTTCATATTTTTTAGGTTGACCTCGTACAAAATTTTGTAAATAAACGAAAAAGTTCTAAAATATGTTAGGACCAAAAATAACAGTTATGTTGTATTATGTTATATTCCATTCTATGAAATCTCTAATTATTTATATGTTTAATTAAACACACTCAAAAAAAAATTTTCTTGAAATTTTTCCAATGTGGTTTAGGCGATTTCAAAAACTTTTTATATATTAATAGTATGAATTTTTTTTAGAAAAAAAAATAGTATTTATATGAAAGACGTCAACAATTTTTTTTTGGAAAAAAGTTGCTAAAAGGAACACCCCGAAAAAAAAAACAAATTTCATAAATAGAAACTGAAACGGACACATGCATGCAGATATGTGATCTTTGAGTACTCTGAAGCGATTAGAAATTCATAAATCAAAACATTAGAGTGCCAATCTGTGGCGTTTGGTATAAATATGATAACTCAATTTTTTGAGTTTTGCAAAAAACGCATTTGAATGTTTATCCAAGCATTGTAAAAATGTGCTTGGAAATAATGGAATTATTTTTATAAGTTTATGCATATGTATATGTATCTGCACTTCAATTATACATTAAATTTATTTTTAAAATTTTTAGGATTTTGTGGCAGTTATCATGTTTATACCAAATGCCAACGAACAAAAAATATAAGAAAATTTGGCAGTTATCATAAAAATCAATTTATTTTTCGATTTTATTTTTAAGTTTATAAAACAAATTAACAGTTAATTCAAAGTTAAGAACACATTATCTTACATTAAATAAATTGATTAAAAAAGTTAATTTTTCATAGTTTTTTATGGGTTTATAGAACAAATACCTAACGCAGAATTACATGTTAAGAACACTTATCTTAAATTTTTTTGTTTTTAATTAAAGTAAAAGTTTATTCGTCTTAATTAAGGTTTATAAGAGAAAAAAACAAATAACAGAATTCATCTTAAATTAAATAAAAAAAGTTTATTCTTCATAATTTCCACCGCTATCACTCTTATAGGAATACGCTTCTTGTGACTGAAAAAGAGTATGTTTTAAAGTTTTATAATCTTGGATGTCATTATAATTCTTGAAAATATATATTGACAATTCTTGGCAATATTTCAGGTTAGGCCAGAGGCAGGATAATCGGGTCCAAATAATACTATTGCGAGAAAAGCTGGCTTTGTGCGTGCCAGTTGATCTTTTCACGAAATTTGTGGTGGAGTTTAGAGAATCCTTAAAACTTAATATTGTATTTGGTACTTGTCATTTTAACTACAGACACCAAATCTTGAGGAACAGAAATAGTGCTGTTATGTTTTTTTTAAAAAACCTTTCTAATGATGTTTAGTTAAATTTCGTATATCTAAATAGTGGACATATCATTATTTTTTTAATCCAATTTTGTATACTATAAATATGATAAGTACATATACATATCAGGTTTATGCCAAATATAAAATATAAAAACCGTACTTATCATATTTGAACCAAATAATTACAGTTATTTCTAGTGATGGTACAGCTTTTGTTTAAATATAGCCAAAAAGAAACATAATGGCAGTCCAAAAAGAAAAGGTCAATTTTTTGAGTTATCATATACTTACAGGATTAAAAGCTAAAAAGACGAGCTAAATAATGCAAAAAATTTCATTTCGATATTTTTTGTCAAACATGGTGATATTAGGGCCTAAAAATGGAATTTTTCAAAAACTATTTTTAAAACCGTGATATCTTATATAAATGGTGAGCCAAATCTATAATTTTTTGTTTTAATCACTTTCGAAATATGTATTCTAATAATTTGAAAAATTATAGATTCTTACATCTAACGGTTGGCGAACGGGAGTCAGTTAAAAATGACAAAAATCAAGTAAAATACACGTATATTATCCAACGTGTTTGATACTGTTTGATTGTGTGATATTGTTGAAAACTATAAAGTTATTCTTGAAAGTTCCAAATGAAATAAAAACACGTTTATAACGTTTGAAGAAAGAATACAGAATAATTATGTATTAAGAATAAATTTTCAGATACAAAACAATATACAAATCAATGAGTACTTGAATGTTTTTCACAAAGTGTTTTATCAACAAGTATATGTGTTCTTTAAATTTCAACACCCCCACTAGAACGCATAACAGTTTTATTTTTGAAGTCCCATAAGTGTTGTGAAGTTTTGAGATTTGTCTGCTGATAAAGGTTTTGTCATGATGTCAGCTACCATTTCTGTTGTTGGTACATGTTGGAGTTTTATTGTACCGTTGAGAATTTCGTTCCTGACAAAATGATGACGAACATCAATGTGCTTTGTTCTGGCATGGTATACATTATTTGAAGCCAAACAAACAGCACTTTGATTGTCACAATATAATTTAATTGATGGATTCGAAAGTTTACAAATTTCGTTTTGTAAACTCTGTAGCCATAATGCCTCTTGCACAGCTAAGCTCATCGCCATGTACTCGGCCTCTGTTGTTGACAAAGCAACTGTTGGTTGTTTTCTTGAACACCAGGATATAACACCATGCCCCATGATGAATACATACCCTGTGACGGATTTTCTTTCATCGACGTCGCTAGCATAGTCAGCATCACAGAAACCACTAATTCCATCTTCGTCGTTCCCCTTCTGATAGCACAATTTCTTGTTTGCTGTACCCTTCAAATATCGAAGTACTCTTTTCGCAGCTATCCAGTGCGCTTTGCCAGGGTTGGCGTTGAATCGACTCAAGAAGTTCACAGCAAAGCTTATATCAGGCCTTGAAACCTGCGCGGCAAACAACAAACTGCCAACTAGCTCTTGATATGGAACCTTACGCATTTCTTCGACATCTTCTTTAGTTTTTGGACACATCGCCTTGCTCAGTTTTTGACTTGCATCCATTGGTGTTGAACAAGAATTAGCATTGGTAAGTCCAAATCGTTCAACTATCGACTTGATGTAGTTTTCTTGATCAATCCAAATTTGCTTTTTCGATCTATGAAGTTGATTGGTTCGATGAGCAAAATAATTTTTGATTTTGCCTTCGCACACTTCTTTTTATCCTTTTCTTCAGTGATTACAGAATCCCAGAGATCTTCCAGCACCAAATAATTCTCGACAGCAAACTTCCATTCGTTATAGTTTTCTCTGCCCTTTAATTTCTCGATAGCTGGTAACGAAGAACTCGCCATATTTTTAAATTTAAAAAAATGTTCAAATATCTCGTAATCAATATTATTTCAAAGAACTTTTTTGTCGTGGGTTATTCTGGGCCCATAACCTGTTGAAAACTATAAAGTTATTCTTGAAAGTTCCAAATGAAATAAAAACACGTTTATAACGTTTGAAGAAAGAATACAGAATAATTATGTATTAAGAATAAATTTTCAGATACAAAACAATATACAAATCAATGAGTACTTGAATGTTTTTCACAAAGTGTTTTATCAACAAGTATATGTGTTCTTTAAATTTCAACAGATATAAAATATTTTTTACAAAATCTAGTTTTTTATCTTTCAAATAACATTTCAAAAATATTGATATATTCAAAAACAAATTTTTTTTTTAAATAAAACAAAACAGGAAATGATGTTTTTTAAAACTTTTGAGGGGTGTAGGTTGAAAACGGTGTGTTCGAAAATTAAATCCTTTCGGATTTCAATTTACCCAAAGATGATTTCCACAAAGTTTAAAAAAAAAAATCGAAAATAGTGAAAAATTAATTTTTAATTTTTTTTGACGTTTTCATATGGAATGACTCATATATCAACTTTAACTCAGTAGCTATATATTTGAAGAGTTGCGAATAATGAAAGAAAAGAAAGATTTTCTCCAAAGATCATATCTTAAGTAGCCAACCCAGAGAATGCATCGAGTTTTAATACTCGGGCTTGTTTTATTTATTGGGTGTGCATGAATACGTTCATTTGAATTCTCTAACCAAGCACAGTACTTCAGTGTATTCTGTTTGTTGCATTCATAGAAAATAGTGTACACTGAAAATGAATACACTATTCTTAAAAACAAACACTGCACACGTTTCGATTCCTTTATAACAGAACGAATACAGTGTTTGGATTCTATCCTAGGCTTGAATGCTTGAATCAAATAGAACAGAACAAGTCTAACATGTTATAAACACATCGAATACACCGAGTATAGAATCAAATACACTGGTTTTTTCTCTTCTAAGCTTTACTTCTTAAATGGTAGGTGGTCGCAGCGACGAACCGAGAAAAAGTTTCTAATTCAATTCTAGTGTATCTATAATTCAAACTTATTTTATGATTGTGATGCTTGTATGGCACGTAAAATTACAAATGAGATATCAAAAAATAGGATACACAGATGCCATATATGAAATAATTAACACACTACATTCAAGGAATAAAGAGTTTTGTGGTTTTTAATCGATTCCATGCAAATAACGGTACTTGGTGATTTTTTATAATTTTCATTCTTTTTTTATTATTTTTTATAGAATAAATTGCATGTTGTGTCAAAATTTCAGATTTTTATGTCAACACGTTTAGAAAATATTAAAAAAAAAACTTGAAAAAACAGTTCAAAAACGTTAGAAAATTCAAAACGATTAGCTTAATAACTCCGTTTAACGGTAACATACTTTGAAATTTTTACCAAAAAATTAGAATTCCGCATTTTATGAGCTGATTTTTCGTACAGCTATAAAAAATAAAAAACAACCAAAAAATCAATGAAAACATTCACAAATATATAAATTCAAATTAAATTAATTTGCTGTATTTGATTTGCGGTATTCGATGTGTTCGATATAAACTCGCTGTATTCGATGCATTTGAGAAAAAAATCAAATAATGATATCGATAGCATAAAAATATGGTTAACGGCGAATGTGTTCAAAGGAACACATTTTAACACAGTACATGTACAGTATAAACTTCTGATAAATTTTCAAAAAAAATTTATAATTTTTGATCGCTTGTAACTTAATGAATTCGCATACGATTATAACAAACATTATACCGTTGGAAAGCAAAAAGTGTTATCTTTCCAAAAATATTTACTATATGTAAATTTAAAAAAACAACTTAAGTGATATAAGCCAGTGTCTGAAAAATAGACCAAAAAACCTTTTTTTGCGCATATCGTTTTCAAGGACTCCAAATTAGTAAAAAAAAAACTTGTTTATTTTTAGGTAGCTTCGGGTACCCAAAACTAGTGTAATAGATCAAAATATAATGATTGATTAACATGTAGACTATGTTATTAGAAAGGTATAAAAAAATCAACTTTTTCTTAGAATCATAAGTAAATTACATTTGAATGCTTTTATTGAAGTTTATATAAGTTGTTTTATTATAGAGATGATATGGATTAATTTTTAACACGCAATACAAAAATCACCAAAATTGTTTTGTATTTACATACGTTTTAAAAATTGAATCGGATCAAGTCATGAATATTGTTCACTCGTAAATAGAGACATTACAAAAAAGCGCTCTTATCCAACTGTAATCGTGACTTAACTTGATGATAACTGATGAATAAATTAGTTTCTGTATTCTTTTATATCACTTTTTAAGTTAATTTACCCATTAAACATTCATACCCCAAATATTGAACACCATTTGAAATTGAATACCTGGCAACCCTAAAAACATATCAGCTCAATTTAAAAGTAGTTTTAAAGGATAGTATTTCTACTAAAAAAAAGCGTAAAATGCGGCACCTAACATTAGTACTGACAGAGAAATTGAACTTAACATGGGTCAGGGTACACCAAAGTTAGCCTTTTTTTTAAATCGTCAAAATGTGATGTCAAAGTAGAAAATCAGACATTGCTGTAGAAGAATTTTTTTCTTACAATATGACCAACAATCACATCCCAAAGTATAAGTAGTGAATTACCGGACACCTTGTATAAAGCGATGAGAATAATTCTGAATTGTAATAGTTATACATGTATTTTGAATTATATTAAGTTGTCCTGGGGGCCAATTCGCGATCGGTGATGTCTGTCATGTGATAAATTTGCTCAAACTTCAAAATTACAGTTTGATTCTGGATGTATGTGAAACTTAAAAATATTGATTCACCTTGTATTTTCACATATAAATAATAGAGTAAAGGGTATTCGAGATCCCGGCCCCTGATTGGTTGAGCGTGAAACAACAATTGGTTATTTTTAATTAATTAATTCCAGAACAAATTTTATTATTTTTAAGATCCATTTAAAATAATTTGTATACTGTTTTAACTAGACTTTATTATCAATCAAGATTAATTATTTTTTAAATCACCTTTTAAAATTAGACAGTTGTCTAAAGTAAGACAATGGTTATAAATAAGACTTTTTATATTTATATAGATGTATTAAACTAACAAAAATTTAAAATTTTTCTACGAAAAACTTCAATCATAATTGACAAGCCTAATTATGTCTCTTTTGCCACAACTCAAACTTGGGCCTATTTTCAGCTGATACATAACATACATTTTTAAGTTGATAGGATCGGCATGCATGTCATCCTAAATAAGCTCGCACATTGGAAAATTGGACCTAAAATCTTTTCATTCATAAAATCTTTTCTTTCAAATAGACAATTCAGAGTAAAAGCAAAACTTCTATTCAAATATTTACAAACTATCTAATGGTATTCCGCAAGGTTCACCCCTTTCTGTGACCTTATTCATAATCGCCTACAATGACATAAGTGAAATCATAGGCAGTTATAAAAAATAGACCATTGTCTGTATGCAGATGATTTGATTCTGTTATCAAAATGCAATGACAACAATCGAACAAGAGAAAACTTCAATAACATTTTAGTCGATCTTAATCATTGGTGCGCCCAATCAGGGGCTATTATATCTCTTGATAAAAGCAAACACCTACATATATTATATATAAAAAAAGGAATTGTCCCACTTTTGACATTTATTTATTATCATTCAAAATTCAGAATGTAAACTCATTAACTATTTTAGGCATTACTTTTGATAATAAATATAGTTTTAAGGATCATTGTTTATCTATTAAGAATAAACTAGCTACCAGACTTAATATAATAAGATTCTTATCTTCTAAAAATAGCTTTATACATATTAATACACTCATTCTTATAACTCGTAGCATTATTCTATCCAAAATTGATTATGGGTTGGCAGTCTATGGGAAATGCTCAAAATCTACACTCAACATCATCAAACCAATCTACCACACCTCAATTAGGACTAGCTTGAAAGCATTTGCAACCACTCCAATAAAGAACATCCTGACTGAAGCAGGCCTCCCATCCATAGAGCACCGCAGAGATCTTTTAACTACACGTCTCGCACCTAAAATATGTCAATCTTACAGATCCCCAATAATAGAAGATGCAAAGAAAATCTTAAATCGTAAAAAAACTCCAAAATGCCCTTCTGCTATCTACATCGCTCTGAATGAATCCAGCAAAATTGGTATTACTCCATCAATATGTACCCTCAATCCTGGTAACATAACTCCATGGGAATTTCCAACTGATATAATAAATACCTCTTTAGCAAGATTAAAAAAGAATTCCACGTCTAAGGAAATCTACACACAATTGTTCAAAATCTGACACTGGAACTGGACTTGCAATCGTTTCGGAAGCTGGCAACACTCTATACAGTACAAGACTACCTAACTACTTTTCTATTTTTTCCACTGAGTCCTACGCAATCCTAAAAGCGACCGAAATAGCAATTACAATACCGAAAAACATTGTGATTTGCTCTGATAGCCTTTCTACACTCAAGGCTATCAACCGAATCCAAAACTGCTCCTCAACCATTACCAATATCCGTAACAATATTCTTAAGAACAAACACAAAATTATGCTACTATGGGTCCCAGGACACTCAGGAATCAAAGGGAACGAGTTCGCAGACACTGCTTCCAAAACAGCTTCAGAACAACCGTATATTCTTTCTATCCAACCGACAAAAAAAGATTTCTTCAAAGTTATCAACACTTACTGGGATAATATTAGAATAGATGAATGAAAAACATACGTTCACCACTATTCTTCCATAAACCCAAAGGGTGAGCCAGCCACATATCCTACAGAAACGACAACCATCATGAACAAATGCTTTCTCCGCCTACGCCTTGGACACACACAATCAACTCATTGCTACCTTCTTAAAAAGGAAAACCCTCCAAACTGTCATCTCTGCCAATCCAATCAAATTCTATCCATAAAACATCTTACATCCGAATGCTCTAAAGTTATTTATATATGTTCATCACTTTTCAATAAAAAATTATTTGACCTTCTGTCAACAACAACTGTCGAAAACATTAAAAATGTCTATAAACTTTTACTTATGCTCAAACTTGACTCTATTATCTGAATTAATCTTTGTAAATCCATATGCACGGGGCTGTCAGGGATTGGTTACCTTCGATTGTACTCCAATCGATGGTCTTCCAACCTTTGACAGCCCCATGCATTGTAATTATTTATCCTAAAACACTTATTCCAAATAGATTTATAATTTCCAGCCCAAAGTCCCTGGTAGCTAGTGCTGTTAATTGTTTATATTATAATGTAAATTTATTTTATATTTTAATAAATAATAATAATAATAAGTTGAACCAATTGGTAATTTATTAATTAAAAAACTTTTCCAAACAAATTCCCCAGTAGTGTTACTTCCTGAAGCCGAGTTTTCCTATTTCCAACCTTTTATCAAAATAAAAAAAATATTTTAAGATTCTTCATTTTTCTTAAGCAATTTTAGAATACACTCGGGTTTCGAATAAATTACTACCATTCAAAACTGCATTACATGAGCTTCCTTAAATCGAACATTGATGAAGCAAAATAAAATGCAAAAACAAGAAAAAAGTATTAAAATATTAGAACTAAGGAAAACGTTAAAACTTTTTTATTGGCTGTGATCACTAACTATCCAATTTCGCTTTTTACGTCCAAACTGTCAAAATATAATATAATTATTGAATTTTAAAGTAAAATGTTTGTTTCATAAAATATCGAAAAAATATCTCATTCACATCAATCTTCACACAAAAAATAATAGTTTGCTTCACCAATGCCAACAGTTTCTTCTACAAAAACTTGAAATCACCGCATTCTATTAAGTCCCTTCTTTAAAATCCATTAAATTAAACGGGTTGATAGAATGCAAAGCCTTAGGGGAAAAGTTATAGCATAGTTTTGCATCTATAGAATTAAATAATCTTTGAAATAAAGCCGTTTAAATGTGTTCGACTAGGCGACTTTACTTTTTTCCGATGTTCGTAAATACTGGCAAACAGATGTACTCGTTATCAACACCACTGTTTTTTTTTTTTTTTTTGATAACTCGAACCTCGAATATGACAACATGTATGTTGAGAGTTTGAACTACGAATCATCAATATTTATGGTAACTCCCAGATGTTAAATAAATTACTGCAATTCTCTAATATGGATTATGCTAGATAACTCAATTAAATTCAATAAAATAAATCATTGCTCTGAATTTAGTTTTGGAAAACCTTTGATTTTTTTCTGAAAAGTCCAAAATATGACAAGAATGAATAAGTGGCACAGCGGTACTGCTACTGCCTTAGAATGTTAATAGAGCGCTCTCACCGGGCAGACGGCAGTGATTGGGTAGGAAGGTAAGTAAAAGGAAAAAAAAAACAAATAAAATACCTAGATAGGCATAAATGCAACCCGATACACATCCGATTCCATTTCCAATATAAAAAAAAATCCATTCTTTCACCTCACGAAATTTTAACAAAAAGAAAAGAAGTCATCATCATCATCTTCCCAAGTGTCGAGTGCCGCGTATATATTATGGCAATTGGAATCGAGGTCATAATAAAACAGCCTAATGATTAAACGAGACAGCCACCGCCAAACTTTCATTTTAATTGTGCAGCACTCTCTCGAATCGACTTCTATACTTCTGAGTGCTCTATCTCTAATATATAGGTACTTATGTGATTTTTTTTATTTTCTTTTTTTTTAACCTACGTTTTTTTTTAGTGATGTGTGATAAATATTTTCGCACCATCGACGACTAATCGGAAGAATATTATTATATGTACAATAATTATTTAGTTATAAGAACAAGGAAATGCGGATGATTATGAATGAATAAAAAGTATACAATTACCTCATTTTTAAGATTTTCATTTGGTATATCAGCAGGGAGAGCAGCAGCGACAAGCGAAGCCGCAGAGTGCTCCGATGTAGTAGCTGGTGGCGCCGTTGATGGCAAATTAGCAACTTCAGCCATTTAATTTGTTTGTTTGTTACACGATATTTTGTGTAGCTGTTTTTTCTTAATTAATTTTTTTTTCTTTCCTGGCAGGATTTTTTCTTGAAACAAACGCAACCAATTGCGATCTATCACCAAAAAAATTACTGTGAAATGATTTTTGCTACACTTTTTTGTGAGAAGGGAAAATTTATTTTCTACGTACAAAAAAAAAATACTCTTCGTATGTGTATGCTAATAACAGGAAATTTTGTCTTTTTCCTCTTTGTTGTCTTTCTTGAATCTGAATGTCAGAATTTGCGGAATTGGTGAACAACTTCAAAAGTGGTAGGATAAAACTACTGTAGAAATGCAAGTACGTAGTTACGAATGGAAATTAAATCACACGTTGAATTACGATCAAGTTGACTGAATTGAATTATGACTAAGATTATCTTTAATGAGCTTTTGGCGTTTCCCTCTTGGCTTGAAAGTAGATTGACAAAAGTGAAAATGCACGAATCTCGAATGAACGAACGATGAACAAACTCTTTTTCAGTTTTTTTACTTAATTATTTTTTATATTTAGTTTTTTACCTCTTGCTGTGCCTATATTCGTCAAAAAAACCAGTAGAGAGGAATATCGGGAATTTTATTTTAGTTTAATGGAAGCGACATCTGAGTGTCAGAAAAAATTGTTCACATGATAAATAAATAGGTTTGTTTAGTGAAGCTGTTCCGAATCCGAACAGTTTAGAACAGAAAATTACAACTTTTTGCTGTTCAGTGAGAAAATTTCTGTTCCAAGCTGTTCTGATTTGCTGTTCAGTGAGTCCGTCTGGAATAGTTTAGAACAGATTAGAACAAAATTTCTTGCACTTGCTTTTTAGTCAGAGTAGACTACAACAGATTCATGAAAACTGTCAGAATTAGCTGTAGCCCTGTAGGTAATATTTTGTTTCATCTGTCACATGACCTTTGCATATGAAATCTATAGTACTCTCATCAGCACGTTCCACACAGCTTTGTGTGTGGTAGTGGTGGTTTGAGGGCGAACAAGGCGATGCATTGTCATGCGACTTCTTCAACATCGTTCCGAAAAGAATTGTGCGAAACTCGTCAACACCAGAGGCATAATCTTCCAAAGGTCCGTACAATTACTCGGATACGCCGATGATGTTGACATAATTGGAAGATCAAAGCGTGATGTCAGTATCGTGTTTGTGAGCATTGAGACGCAAGCGGAGAAGATGGGTTTAGTGGTCAATGAGGGCAAGACGAAGTATATGCTGTCTTCAAGAAAGGACATAGAACGGCGACGTCTTGGACAAAATGTCACCATATGCAGCTATAACTTCGAGGTAGTTGAGGACTTTGTCTACCTAGGCACCGCTATCAATTCAGACAACGACACCAGCGCTAAAATGAAACGGAGAATAACTCTTGCGAATCACTGCTTCTTTGGACTTAGAAGGCAATTGAGTAGTAAAGTCCTCTCTCGAGCATCTAAAGTGACCCTTTATAAGACGCTTATCATCCCAGTTCTTATTTATGGCGCTGAGACTTGGACCTTGTGAAGGCAGGATGAGAACGTCTTAGGATGCTTCAAGAGGAAAAATCTCCTGGTGATTTTGGGTCCCGTCTGCATAGATGGTGGAGGAGAAGATACAACCATGAACTGTACGGGCTGTACAGCGATACTGACCTCATGTAGAGCGAATGGACATCAACGCTCCGGCCCGGAGAGCCTTTGAATCCAATCCCGAGGGACGGCGCAGTAGAGGAAGACCGCGGCTCATGTGGCGCACGCAAGTGGGAGATGACCTCAACCAACTCGGCGTGCGAAACTGCAGACAGCTAGCTAGGGACCGAGCTGGCTGGAGACGCATGTTGGTTGAGGCCCAGGTCCATCCTGTAGTGCCACCTTAAGTAAGTAAGTGTTTCTGCTTATATAAAAGTGAACAACACAGCTGTTTGGAACGTGCTCATGAGAGTGCTATAGATTTCATATGCAAAGTCCATGGCACATTTTAGGAAATACAAGTTGAAATGTGAAATAATAATGTCTTTCTTTGCAATACAATACACAAACCAAAACTATTTTTTTTAAACACTGAACTTGATCCCTATAAAGAGAAGCGTTTGTTGTAAAGCATATTTGCTGATGGTCTATTGACGGGAGGTAATAAAATACGGCTACCTTACAATAATCTCTGGATTATCTTCTACACGCAATACAAAAACAATTTGGAATCCTGCTTTCTATGTGGATCTATTTTAAGATCCAAGAATTATTTTTAATTTTGAACACCAGATGACCATTTTGATTTGTAAATGTTGTCAGCACTGTAAAAAAAATACAAAAAAAAGTTAAATGTCAAAAAAACTGTAAACAACTCGTACTGAATTTCATCAACAAGGCAAAAACCATGAACCAAGAAAATAAATCGTAAGTTTTTTTTTTATTTTGTGAATTCGTTTACTTAAAATATGCTTTTTTATGAAGAAGACGAATGTGGACAAAAAATGAAACAATCGTGGAGTTCAGTCACCCGAGAAAAAAAAAATGCGGCTGAAGTTCTTGTAAGTTTCGAGACTTCTTAAATCAAAATAAATACAACAATTATAACGCTTTGTATATGTATATGAAAAGCATAGTACTATCATGGCGAGTATTTTTTAATGTTGCCGCGACCCTTGTGGTGGCGCTGCGTTTTTTAAGGTATAGAATTGAATTTGGGGAGTCTTTAAGCGTCGGAAATTGGGAGTAGGAGGAGGCTACTATATTATTTGGAATATGGCAACCAAAAAATATCAATAAATATCAATTAAAACCTCCATTTTAAGCTCTCCGCAAAAAAATTGAGGAAGGGTTGCCTCCACATTTTAGATGTCACCCATTCGACTTCCAGCATGTACTATGTTTTTCATTTATTTACAAAGTATAATGGTAATCATCTGATAATCATCTGTTTTTTATTGCTTTATTTAAATAAAAGTTTATTTTATTTCCAATATGTCTTTGAAATTGTTTTTCTTAAATTAAATTAGCTGTGTATTACGTTGCTTCGTATTAGGTCGTTGTCGCCTGGTACTGTTATAATTCAATACACCCGAGCCTTCTGGATTTGGAACATTATACCCTACATTTTGTTCGGCATCGAATTGATCAAAAGTCAAAAAAAGTCGGTAATACCACCATAGAAAACCAATAGGATCTGGGTCGTTTTATTATCACAGGATGATCCATATGGATCTTGGTCGATAATAAAACGAGGTTTTATTTAGTCGTTTAAACCAGATTGAAACATTAATCCAAATGTATTTCGTTTTTAATCCAATTCCATATTATTCACTGATTTAATCCAAATATTAGTCCAGTTTTTTTGATGTTGTCAGGTTAATATATTCAGTTGGATTAAATAAAAATATCCAAGTATTTTACCCAGTGCAAGTTCCGCTTAATTTTTTTCGATAAAAATACCCAGTATACTGAAATTTCCTTTTTTGACATATCGCCCCATTTAGCACTACTGGTATAAACAAATCTCCGGACTACATAAAATTTCTCAAGATCCCACATTAAAATACTTTCAGACTTGTAAAATTAGAACTTTAAACGAGGGAGCTATCCATTTTAAGCTAAAAATGGGTCTTCTAACAAATCCATCTCTAAACCAAAGAAGCAAATTCGGTCGCACTTTGATAAAGCATAATCGAAAAATATGTTTTGTTCTTTACTTGGCCGGGCTGATCTGGTTCGTTTGCTTGGGTCATCCAGATTTTAATCATTCGACTTATTTATCAGAAAACGCCTTATCACCCGGTATGTACCTACAAATTAAAATTTTTTTTTAATTCAACTCGTGCTAAAATTACATGCCATAGGTTTGGTTTATTCCGAGCTGAAGCCCGATTCGGGACGATTAGCTCAAACGTTTTTGGATGAGCTGAAAAAAGAACGTGAAGACCACCGAGCTAATATGCCCTATGCATGGATTCAAGCCAAAATGAAACAAATTGGCTTGGAAACCCATGTTCATAATTTCACATTGAACTACCCCTTCGGCGGAGGAAAAGTCTTTCATGGAAAGAATGTCTATGGTATACTTCGAGCGCCTCGAATTGGGTCAACTGAAGGCATAGTCTTTTCAGCACCATATCGACCACCTAATTCGGTTCACGTTGACATTACTCCCAGTGTTCCCCTTCTTCTGGCATTTGCAGACTTTGCACGGAGTAAGTATATTCCACTGAGACCAACATTCTAACTTTTAACCCCAATAAATGTTTACAGGGAAGAACTATTGGGCCAAAGATTTGATTTTTCTTGTTACCGAACAAGAACAATTAGGTGCTCATGCGTGGCTCGAAGCTTATTACGGGGGTGGCATGGGCGACAAGTCAGTATTAAACAGCGGTAATCTCCCTGCCAGAGCTGGAGCTCTCCAAGCTGCGTTGAATCTGGAAATACAAGACTTCGATGCTGGTATTTGATCATTGATAGTAAGATATTCCCATTCTCTATAATATTATTTTGTCCGCAGAGTACATCGACGTCAAAATTGAAGGTCTTAATGGCCAGCTACCAAATTTGGATATGTTCAATCTGGTCCAACGTTTGACTGTTCGCGAAGGAATATCATCTGGCTACAAACAAATTCCAAGAAAGAAGCGAAAAGCTTCCCAGACTACTGTGAAGGAGAATTTAAAGAACATCCTCGCAATGATTGCCAGTCAAGCTAATGGAGTTCCAACTGGAAACCATGGGCTCTTCCATCGCCATCGCATTGAATCTCTTACACTTGAAGCTGTAAAAGGCAGTTCGCAGACCAATTCGAACAGCAGAAACATAGCTGCTGCAGTTATTCTCCTAAAAACCGTCGAAGGAATTTCGAGGAGTCTGAATAATCTTCTTGAACGTTTTCATCAGAGTTATTTCTTTTACATTCTCGTTCAGAACGACAGATTCATATCGATCGGTGACTTCATGCCATGTCTTGCTCTTATGGCTGGTCCCTTGTACATAAAAGCTTTCCTACTCTGGTTAAGTTTAAACAGCGTTGACGACGATGAAAATGATCCAGAAAAGAAGACGAAAGTAAAGGAGCAAGAGAAAGAGCTGCCGTATATAAAAGTCTTGATCTTCATGGGAATAGTGGCGCTCCTTGGCATACTAGCCAACCTGCTACCACTCAACAAATCACTTGGGAATTTTTTTTCCGAGAATGATATATCAACGCCAGTTGGTGTGACATTCTTTCTTTCGTTCGTCACTGTTTTGGGATTCTTTATGCCATTTTTCGTGCACTTGGATCCTGCTGGTTTGGAATTACTCCATGTTGGTTCACTTTTAGCAATGGGATCGGCACTTCTCGTCATTGGATTGCTTAATTTCGCTCTTGGATTTTTCATTGCTGTGGCAAGCTGTCCCATGGCTATTTTGATCAATACAGAACATGGAAATTCGGCCAAGTTCTTCACAACAATATATACATTCCTATTAAATCCTCTATTTGTTATATATTTACAAGTTTTAATTCTGACCATGTCTGCGTTCTCCGAAATCACATTGGGAAATGTTTGTCTTAAAGCCTTTAATGCATCAATGGACGCCATCACATATGGATTAATTGATTCTATAGTAAGATTTGCGTTTTTTTTTTAAATTGCGGAATAATGATAGTGTTTCTTTTAGATTTATGGAAACTGGCTGTTTACAACACTGACCAGTGTTTGTTTTCCGATTTGGATTCTGTTTTGGTCTCTAAATTTGATTTCTGATGATGTAAGTCATTCCAAGACTAAAAAACTCAAAATAAAGTAATTTCTTATTTGCAATTGAAAGTTTTTTGTTTTTGTAATTATGTATTTATTTAAAAATTTTGAGCACCTATAAAAAAAAATAAATAATAAATAAAGTAATATTCGAGTTTATAAATTAAGTATGACGTATTGTGAATATTGTCTGATCAATTAAAGGCTTGCGCATTGCTTTCCACCTCCGAGGCAATAGAGCGGAGCTCAGAGATTATACTGGCTAAACAAAATTTTAATTTTTAGCTAACAAATTTACAGGGTGCTCTGCTGAAATAAGATTTTTGCCACACGAAATGGACAAGATATTTTATCTTAAAAGTTGACAGAACTGAATTAAAAGTATTAAAGTAGAACAAATATATTTTTTTTTCATATGTTTCCAGGTGTATCATTTTTTTATTTTACTGCACATCAGGGTGTACATTTTAAGTCAAGCTGTTGAAAACATATAGAGCGACTTAGCGCCAAAAAATTAATAAATAAAATTTAAGAAAAATTCTTTATAGGGTTTTCCAAAATTGTATGTTAAAAGAATATTTTATCTAAAGACGTGAATATAGGTTTGCACATTGGAATCAAAATCAAATGTTAGTATTTTAAGAAGCTAAAAGCAGAATGTTTCAAAACATGAAACATTCTTAATTTTTTTTTTAGAATGTCTATAAAAATATTTTTTTTTCGTTTGTGGCACATCAGAGTGCATAATTAACTATTTCAACTATAGTGGTAGGAGGTATTCATACAATAGCTGGTAAAACAGTTAAGTTTACCGGATACGTTTTATGAATTCCCTTTTTTAGCTATTTTGCGTGTATGTGGTATATCATCTGTTTGCTAAATGTGGGATATTAAACTTGAAAGTACTGCTTTTAAAAGTTAGTACATTTCCTGTCTTTCTTTGCAAAAACAATCGAAATAACAATCAGGGAATATAAGACAAAATTAATATATGTAAATAGAATTACCCTATTTGTTTGTTCTATGTTCTCAACATGCATTGGGCAAGAATTCGAAAGGAAGATCTTTTAAGTTTAATGATGATCGATAAAAATAATTTGCATCATACAAATTATTTTTATCGATCATCATCATGTATTGCAAAAAAAACGCAAAAATGGCCACTGGTGTCCCCTAACCTCCCCTCCCCTTCCCTCCATCAGAGAACTCCATTTCTACTCTCTGTCTCTAACAAACGATTTTGCCTGCTGGTTGCAACCGTGAGTTTATTTCAAATTAATTGACATAAACTGACAAAGCTTGCACAAGCAATAATGGAGCAATTGATCTTAAAGTTTCTTTAAAAAGACCATAAACAATGAATATTAATCTTAGTCAGCGCTAGATTCAGCGATGGGTTCAACGATGTCGTCGACGCTGGCGTCAATGCGACCCTCATAGACGAATATTTGATTGAAGCTTACATAGTTCAACAATCAAATATTCGGCGGGATAAGTACACAACACCTTCTATGGTTAGGCAATCTAGATTGAGGTTCCATTTCATTTCTTTGAAGGGTAGTTTTTTCATTATTAGTTACTCTTAGATTATATAAATTTTGTTGTCATCTTTTCATATTAATACGAGTACTTAGATGTACTCCTATAAATGATTTTGATTTAAGTTGTCTTTTTTGTACGCTAACTTTAAAAATACTGGTTCATTTTTGAATTCCTGGGCTAACTTCACTATCAAACTAATCAACATCAAGAATTTCCCTTAAAACATGTTCAAACACCCTCAGTGTATTCCAATTTTGATGGCAATCTTAAAATGATACCTAGGTAGCTCGGTACATACAAATATAGTCAATTTAAATAGACAAAACCTCGGCATTTATGTACGTTTGAGGGCATGTGCCTGGATGTTTGCGCAATGCATATAAATTTCATGCCTCAAAATTCTTGTTTTGCTTGATGAAAAATTAATCAAGGCACCGAATGCATCGCAAAGGGTTGTGATGGACTTCGGCGACGTTGATGAGTTTTATACCCTCTCCTTGTTTCCTAACTGCATTCTCTTGGCAAAGAGGCCATCGTCATAGTTTTCACTCCTTTAGACGGTTGTATTTTATATTTTTTTCTATAGATATAGTTTTTCTATTTTAATTTTTTTTTCTTTTCCTTTGTGGATGTGAATGCACTTCCATTTTAGTCATCATCCTCTTTGAGTTTGTTATTTTTTGTTTTTGTTTTTTAATACCTATTTTTTAAAAGCTTAAAGCCAGGTCATTAATGGACCACCACTTTTTTTTTTATTAATTTGTTGTTTTCATCAGACGTCCTATCTTTCCCGTTTAGTTTTTTGTGTTGATGTTTCTAGATATTTTGTTTCATATAAATTTGTTTTTGAATCATTTAAATTAATTGAAATTTCAAAGAAAAAATAGAAAAGAGCAATTAGATATCTATGCACCTAAAGAAATATAGATCTTACTTATGGTTTGGTTGTCTTTTTTAATTTTAATTTTTAATATCTTTTAAGGAGGACACCCTCTGATGGGTTTTTGGCTTGAAGTAGAACCAGGGTGGGCTTTTATTTTAGAGATGGATATTAATGCAAGTAAAGTGAGAACATTATTTTAAAAATTAGACTGTGCTACAAAACTGAACTTTGGATGTTTAAAGGAAATTCATTGGCCCTCAAAATCTCAATGTATTCAGTCATAAATTAGTTTGTGGATTTTTTAATTTAATCTAAAAATTACATACATATTCTTTTTACGTTCATTTGACTTTAAAGATAGTTTTAAGCAACATTTTGAATTTGAATTTTTTTTAATCTTAAATATTGATTTTCTTTTTTTGCTGAATCGAATGAGATCTATCATATATCAAAATCGGTCAAAAACTGTGGAAGCAATGACATTCTATAATATTTTTTCAAGTCAAAAAATTTAGATAGATTTTGAGGGTCAATAAATTTGTTCAAGTGGTGGAACATGATGTATTTAGTCATACCCACAACTTAAACTATAGAGTGTCAATTCAAAACAGAAACCAATTTTGTAGCACAGTGTTATTGGAAAAAATATAAACTTATAATATTAATGGCTTTGTAAAGAAAGAAACTATTTTGTAATTTACGAAATCACCTCATTTCGGCTCTAGTGTAAACGTGGTATTACATTTTAATATACTATATGAAATATAAATACATGCTAGTTTTGAAAATGAAGTGATATTTCCATTCATTTGATCAATAATAATTTGTTTGGAAACTCCATCTAACTAAAACCAAGAAATCATTTTTTACATCAATTCTTCCGGGGTCCTAGGCCTGTGGAATTCCTATCGTCAGATGTATGTAGAAATATTTTAAAAAAATTGGCTTAATTAGGTCAGTACGTTGCAATCGGATCCCAGGTGCGATTGTCCGCATAGTCCAACGCACGAAGAAAAATAAGTTTTATACAAATACGGATGTTAGAAAGTGTGATTTCAAGTTAACTATCCACTGATCAATTAGTTTTGCGGACTCACCATAAAGGCAATTTCTTATTCCGATTGAGTTCAGAAAATTTAGCTTGAAAGTAGGATTTAAAATAACAGTTTTTTTTAAATTAATAAGGCAGTATTAATTTTAATAGTCCTTTTTAAATTGTTGCTATTGCAAACTATCTTGTTTTGTGTCGTTTTGTACGCAAAAGCACAAAGACGAAAATAACCTTATTATGAGCCTTTTTTTCTATTCTATTAACTTTAATCATTTCATATTTACTTACCAGACATTGAACACATGGAGACAACAACTTATATCTGCCATTCTTCTCCCATAAAGCCAAATTAACTGTTGTTGTTGTAATCTATAAATAACCAGATAAATAGATATATTAGTATACAGACATTCTTATATAAATTCATCAATCTTCATAGCTCCATTTTTTGTTTCGCTTTCGACAAAAAAGCAACCTAATGATACAAAAGGTAATATAAATGTTGGCAGCATCATAACTCATAGCCACTCACTCATACCCAGTCAAGTAGTCAAGGTTGACAAATTTCGATGATGTGTATTTTTCCCACAACGGACGGGGGGGGGGGGGGGGTGACTTTATTCTTCATAAACCAACAAGTGTATACGAGTCTAGAGTATAACGCTCTCTCAGGTATGGAAATAGGAAATCAGGATTAAGTATGAAATAAGTTTAAGATAACAATTTGTTTTTGGTTTTTCTATAAGGAGGGCTTTTGAGGATTTCTTGAGATTTGCTAAATTTAATTAATTATATGTAGAGACTTCGAGGATACGGCTTTAAACGAACTTTATATGCCTAATTTGATTTAATCTCTTATTTTATTCGGTAGGGATTTCTTTTCTTTAACAAATAGCAATCAAAATATTATTGTGGGTGCTTTTTGTTTAGGTACATTAAAGACTAGTAGGTACATAGAAAACAAAATTTCATGTATTTCGTATGGGAGTTCCACTAACTTTACACTGCGGTTGTAATACCAATTCTAACTTATGGGGCAGCAATTTGGTGGACTGCTGCAGATAAAGTTACGAACATTGATAAGCTAAGCAAAGTCCAGAGATCAGCGTGCACATGTGCATCAGTGGAGCTCTCCGCTCCACATTTTCGACTACACTAGACTACTCCTAAAACTCACAGACCTCTATATACGGACCAACAACTACAAATTTCTACAAATCAATTCCATGTCAGTCCAATTACAGCACGTACAAACTTAGTTTCGAAAACAAATTCTAGGCCACCATTTCCACAAGATCGTCTTGGGATGTTAGTGATCGTCTAAAAGATCATTCAGTTCAATTTTACATTGATGAGTCGAAAATTGAAGATGGAGTAGGTAGCAGAATGTACTCAGAAAGACCTAACCTTAATCTATCGACCGACCGACTCCCTAATCACTGTCACGGAAATTCTGGCAATCAAAGAAACTTGATATCAACATCGGATATCCGCATCTTCTCAGATAGTCAAGCCAGCCCTTAAAACCTCGAAAACTCAAACTCCTTCACTACACAATGCTATCGGTCACCTCTTAACTATATTGCTGAACACTTTAACGTTCATCTTTTTTGGATGCCGGGCTTTTTTGGATGTTCGTTATAACTGAATTAGCTACGTCATAGATGTCATAACCGGACACTGGCCCATAGCAAAACACGTCAAAAGACTTTCCGAGTTCTCAACTGACCTCAGTAAAAGACCTAACCTAAATCGTGTAAGCGCTGACTTAACGAGCATGCAATGCTGAACGGCGCGGCGGGCGCGGCAGGAATATTGTTGGGGCTTTCTTTTGTAAGACCTCATACTGAGATTACGATTCTAGTTAATATTGTATAGTATAGTATTATTGTATAGTTAAAACTTTTAAAACTTCATTACTAAGCCTAATAAGAAGTTCTCCTGGAAAAAAAAATTATGAGGTGAGCTAAAAAATTATTTTCAAAAAAAAAAAAAGTATCTGTCAAACTCCATTTTTTGCACATAAGTCGTGGTGAATAATTTTTTATTTTTAACGTCAAACTGTTTTTTTTTTGCGCAAAAATTATTCCCGTAAGAACTACACGTAACTTTTATTTCGTTGAGGAAATGTATGAAATGCTTTACTAAAAATGCGAGCGGTCCCATGGAACCCTCTCACGCAACTATGCAGCTCGTCTGTAGAAGCGCTTGGCGAAAAACGAAGAGGAATCAGTACAACTGGGAAGAAGTTGGATACGACTGAAATCAGGCCAATTCTAAAAGTCCCGGGAGACCCTTTGACCCTATATCTGCCCCTAAGTGTGTGATTCCTTTTGTTATACATACTATGGACATCGCCGTTTTGTCCCAGTTTCTAAACAACACCGAATCAAGCAATTAAATTTAAATTAAATTTTTAAATTTTGTTTTAAATTTTCTTTGCGCCAACTTTAAAACTCATAAATTATTCTATAGTTAAATAATGATAGCAATCGTTATATTCTGTTACCTGCTTGTAACCAATTATAAAATAAGGAAGAGATATGTAGATATGCAAACCAACATCCTCCTGGGTATACCTAGTGGGATACAGGTATCTATACATATTATGTATGTATAGTACATAGATATCTACCTCCCTTTTAATTTATACCCCCAGAGTTTGTTGTTTATACATATGTATTTATGGTAGGTATATGCTCCCATTCATAGCTGGCGGCGGTGGCGACACTGGCCTACGGTAGATGGGATACAAATTGCATTTGGCTCTAATGTATTGGCGCCTTTTTTGTTGTTGTTGTTTCTGATGCCAGGTTTTGCGTATATTCTTCACCCCTCATTGGCATATCTAATCCACATTGACGTATAACTAAAAATATTAAAAGCATTTTAAAGCCCTTAGTTAAGTTTTGGTGCAATGTCATCGACGACCTCTTTCCTCTATATTTTAGATATGTATGAAAACAAACAACCAACGAACTGCTGCAGTACATCGACCATCTATAAACCTACTATTGCACTAAAACTTCCCTTTTGGTCCATTGAAATGGACCGTAATGCGCGGGTGTCGCCAACCAACATGGTTATCATGGACGACAGCAGCTGAGCAGCACCGTCATCTGAATGATAAATTTCCTAAGGATATGCATGTGTTCAAAAATACGCGCTTATTCTACTGCAATATATGTAGACATGCATATATGCATGGGAAAGTTTTTTTTTGTTTGTTTACAGGACTGTGAAAGATTTCCAGACACAAGTGTTGGCGCACTTTATTAACGGAAATACAGCCGAGTCTTATTTATCAACAGATTGGAAATTATCATCCATTTTGTTTCCTTTTTGAAGTTGATTAAAAAAAACCCATAAACCAAAAGTAGCTGGCTGCCCTCCTTAAAGTTTTCAAATGACTTTATCTCCCTTTTCGGTGTACTCTTCCGTTATCTACTAAGGTCTGCTTGGTCACCAGGCTGCTAGGCTAGTATGAAAAGAGTTTTCACCGGCCTTGCTTCAAAATTCAAACTGCGCACTTCGCTTTTCGCTTTGCCTTCTTTCCGTTTCTGATTTCACATTCCGTATTTTGCACTCCCGCAACACTATTCAAACTCACACACTGCATTTCGTAATTCAAACTTCGCATCCCATACTACGTAGTATAAATTTCAAAATTCACACCCCGAAAATTATGCTACCATATTGTACACTTTACACTCCCCACTTTGCAATTTGTAGATCATGTTCCACGTTTCAAAAATCACTTTTGCACTTCGTTCTTCCTACTTCGCACTTTACTCCGCTGTTCACCTTTACACTTCTCACTTCACAGTTCTCTATCAATTTTAATATTCAAATAATTGATTTATACAGATTTTTCTAAACACCACTGTACATATATGTGCAATGCTAAAACTACATACCGTTAAAGTGTGGTGCATACTGTTTTTGGGTGACAGGAATAATTTAGAGTTGTGACTCTGAGTTAAGTTAGCATCCACCGCCATAGCCTGTAATAGTTAGCCACAACGCTATCCAGTGCATTGGCACTACTTGGCTTGGTGAATGGTGGTGTTTGGTCTATGATGATGATGATGCTGGCACTGAAAGGGTTGTGGGCTTGTTGGGTTTGAGTTGGAAAGGAACTTCATAAATAGATTGTACAAATAAATTAATTTCGCTTTGACTCGGGTGCTTTCTATCCCAATTTCTCTCTTTCTGCGTCAATATTTCTTGTCAGTTTTTGTTTTTTGTGTACCTACCTACAATTTTTTGTTTTTGTAGATTAATTTTTCAATTTATGTTTTTCGTAAAAAATCAGTCGGCAGAGACGAATTGAAGCTTTTCTAAAATGCATCACAAAATCAAATGAATGGATTTTTTTTGTTTCAATGGAATTTTTACTTTGTATATTGCGAAAATATTCTTATCTCGAGGTTGGTATGCTAGGAAAAAAGTAAAAATAATAAATGTGCAAACAAATATCGTTAAATTTTCTTTCGAGCTATATAAATACAGTTTTGTAAATCTGACGACGAAAATCAATAATCAATTATTGTTGTTTCATCGCCGTATCCGAATGTTTCGCATCGGGTTAGCCTTTACTCAGGTTTGCTTTACTCGCAATACACTCCTTGCCTTTCGAAAAGTACTGCTACTTTAGTATTCTTATGATTGAGGCAATGGATTTCTGGTCAGAATGTCAGAAATGTCAGAAAGATGGTCAGAAAATTCTAAAGATTTACGATCGTTTGTAGCTTTCTTCTGACAGCAGATGTGACTTTTTAAATGCAACAAATAACTAATGATTTCCACATTTGAGGGGAATATTAATAGATTGGTACTTAAATCCATAAAGCTGTGTCCATATTTTTGGAAGAATACCAAACGCAGCCTTTGCTTTTCCGATTCGGCTTTAAAAAAAAATATTCAACCATCTCTACTGGTTATCCAAAAATATCTACTTGAACAGATGGGGTTGGTCCTTTTTGTTTTTTCCATATTGATCTTTGGCCCAACCCATGGCACACGGCAGGTGGTTATGAGCGCTTATGATAAGTGTGTGAGCGTGATCGGTTTTTGATCTTTTTAATTCATTTTTCCAATACAAAATACATGCGCTTATGAATATTTTTTTTTTATTTTATTACAGCGAAAGTAACGTCGCGTCGTTTGGAAGAAATTTGGTTGGTGCATACTGTTAAAAACTAAAAACAAAACATTTGCCCGAGCAAATCTTTCAGCAGGTGTTTCAATGTTTGTGTTACGAAAATTAGAAATTACAATAAGCTTGGAATATGTTCATAGGAAATCCCAGCCACGATAAATATTCTACCGTTATAGATATGTAAAATATTTTGTTTCTACAATATTAGCAAAAATGAGAACAAAACTTTCAAAAAACAAAATTATTTTCGAGTTAATAAGAAACATCTACTTGGGATTTGCTTGAGAATGAGGAAATTATTTTGTAGCTTTAAGGTGTCTAGTTTCTTTGGGTTCCATTGAAGGTGACTGCCAAGCACAAAAAAGTAGTGCTCGCGAGCCGCTCATAAACTTGCGTTTCCGAACTATTATAATACGATTTTTGTTCCACAAAATTGTAAAAGTTAGAAACACAGAGTGAGCATTTACAAGTATAGCATGTATAGTATAAGTATCTCGGGGAGAGTATGATAACCGGGGCGCCAAGAAATGATAACGGATTTTGGTAGAACACGACAATACAAGCATTTTTTACTATGGGAGGGTGGTCTATCTCCCCCCGTTTAGGCGGTAGGGACGATCTTGAGAAAATTGAAAATTACCAAAAAAAATATTTTAATTAAATTATTTTTTCCTTGCTTGAGTATTTACGTAGTCTTATTTTGATAGTAATAATCGAATATGGATTCAGATATACTAGGATAAATTAATTTTTCTTAAGTCCAGCTTATTTAAATGCAAAAGAAACTTTGCATTCATCCCACCTAGCACCCACCCCATCTTGCACGCACCCTAAATCCTATAGTGAGGCCAGGAAGGGGGGTTGCACCACCCATACACACCTCGGTGTGGCATACACCCAACCTCACCCCTACCCCAAATCCTACAGTGGGCCCAAGCATGGGGGTTGCGTACACACCCCACTGTTGCATACACCCAAACTCGCACCTACCATTTTTACTATCAAAATAAGGCCACTCAAAAAAAAAAAACATACATAAATTGAAATAGTAGTTGTGGTTATTTTCAATTTTCTCAAAAAAGAGCAACAAATTATTAAAAAAAATTAGTTGTAAACTTACGGTTTTGAAATATTGAAATTTAAAATTTTTTTTTAACTTTTTTTTACTCAAATTTTGAGTTTAAAATTAAATTTTTCAAAACCTATAGTACATAGTTTTGACTTGATTTAAAAACTGGCTAATAGAATAGTATGTTGGCTTTAAAAATCCGTATAATACTTAATATTAAATATTACCGTTATTTTTTAATTAATTTTTTTCCATTTAACGTACATATTTTTTAAATTGCCCCTACCGCCTAAACGGGGGGAGATAGACCCCCTCTCCCATAGTAAAAAATGCTTGTATTGCTTGTATTGTTCTACAAAAATCCGTTATCATTTCTCGGCGCCCCGGTTATCATACTCTTGCCGAATCTCTTTATGTAATTTTTTTGACCAAAAAATAATATCAAGGAACATCCAATGCATAAATCTCTCAAATTAAAAATCCATTATAATACATACCTACCTACTCCATTTTATTTCCAAAAATGTAATATAATAAAGTAGGTTCCTAGATAAAGTATAGAATAAAGTGTTCTTTTACTTTTCAAATGTTAACTCAGTGCACTTAAGAAATAAATGTCCAATACGCAAATGCATTTTGAATCTCATTGACAAGTAAGTACAATAAAAATCTTGAAAATCCCTTTACTACCCGCATAACCCATTGAGAAAATAGTTTCATTTTCTTTTAAACGTTGTAAACACTTTACTTCAATGGAGATCTTATGATGATGAATCTAAGAAGGAGAAATTATAAAAAAAAAAAAATATAAATTCACTTTCTAAAATGCCCAGTAGTAATGCACATACAATAATATTCTTATTATTATCCCAAATAGAATTGCACACGGAACTTTTACTTTAATACCCCATCATTATTATGTATACTTTACCAAATAGAAAAAAAAGAAACGTCTACTTAATGACACGACAATGTTGCAGGTATTCACTCTTAGGTCGGATTAATTAAAATGATTGATTTACAGTTTGAATTGAATGAAAAAAAGACATAAACATGAGTAAAGCAAAAAAATATTGGCTAAAAACCCATACAAACATTTTTCTATAAACAAAGTGTCCCAGTAATAATGGTCTTAACTGTATATAATAATAACCTAAATGAATATGGTTATGATCGCACAGAATTTAGTAGGTAGGTACTTGTAAATACAGAATCAAAACGGTTTTCGGCTGCTATTTTAAATTTTAGGTAAACCCATAGATTTTCGAGATATTAAGAAAAAAGCTGAGGTTTGCTCCTTAGCCTCTGAATCAAGACTTAGAGTCCAAACGGGCTGTGCATTTGAAACAATGAATCCCTACCAAAATTCAGATTTTTCGATTTTTTAAAAATTGAAATGCTTATTTTACCGCGCTATTTGAAATGTTTTTTTTTGTTTTTTGAACCATGTTCGATTATGTACTGATGGTTAAAACTTTCGATTTAAGCATAAGCTTGTTACGTACCTATACCTTTTTTTGAAAATATTTGAATTTGTATGCTCTGGCTCAAAATTCTGGAAATAAATGAACAACAAATGAAAGTAAAAATATTTATTTAACCTTCAGTTTTTTTGGTGTGAAAAATTTAAAATTAAAAAGTACACAGGTTAGAATTATTTTTATATTATTAAGAGTGACGTAATAGACGTTGAAATAATAAAATGCAAAGTTATAATATGCGAAATTGGAATTGCAATGTTAAATTTTCAAAATGATGATTTTGCCAAACCATTAAATACCGAAATAAAAACTTACTGTCAAACAATTAAATGCTTATTGTTTAAATTGCAAAACAAGAAATTGCAAAAAACCTAATCATTGTGAAATTAAAATGACCAATTAAGTTCACCAAATAATGACCGTCAACCCTAATAAGTACGGAATTGGAAAATGTGTTCAAACACCATGTTTATTGCTGTTTTATGGCTGCCCAACAACATCAGAGAAGATTGTCTTGACCGTGAATAATGTGATATTAATTTTTTTTTTAATAAAGCATTTCCACCATTTTGAAAATAGGAACACAGTGTTCCGGGAGACAAAATTCTTATAAATAGGAATCCAAGTTTCAGGAAAATCCATCAACTTGTTTTGGCTGTAGCTGAACCGTCAGAATTACGAAACCTACTTTTTTCGACTTCCCTAATTGTTAGGTTTCATTAAAATCTCGAGTTAGAATTTCTTACAAATGCTAGACTTTCCATATAATTTCTACAGTAGCAAGTAAAAAATATACACTTAAATCGGTATTTCTGAAGAACTGTTGTGCTTACAGAAAAAAATCTTCACAAGTTAACTAAAATAAAATATTACCATATTACCGAAATGTTGCATACTGATCTTTCCACTATACACCGACGACGCCGACGATGCAAAGACGAAGACTCGGAGAGAACCTGAACCTGGAAACTTTCAACCAGTCCTGTGTTTCTTGATATGATAGAGCGTAGTGTAGGGAAAGTTTTATCCAAAATCGGAACGGATAAGATCAGAGGCACTTTATTAGTGACAAGGGATATACCTATTCTTGGAGAATTTTTCCAATTTTTCTCAAGAGGCAGCGTTTTATTATAAAAGTAAGCAAGTTAAGCATATCTACATTTTTCTAAAAGTTGCTCGAGAAAATATCTGCTTTACTATATTCCCTTGTTTCTTGACCTTAAACAGCTTTTTAATTTATAAAAGGACACTCATACAATCATTTAAAATATAAAGGGACGAAATTTGGTATATATTATTATTTATTTCATATTTGATGATGAACCACCCTTGAAACATACCCAACCTCTTGGATTTTTAATAAATCCACAACTCACCTTTATTGCAGAAGCACCGCACCTATATCACAACCTAAAAGTATGGGAAAAAAGTTCAGTGACTGTCACTCATAAATACATCAAATCTAAGCTTTATCATTTGGGTTGGAATATGAATGGGAGGACGACAGCGAAGGAGGAAGGTTGCATCTTTCAGTTTTTTTTTTGTTTTTATTTTATTTTTCTGCTCAACCATTTCAGATATAATAGTGGATTTTAAGGACTTTTTAATTCCGATAAAAGGGTTCGTCGACATGCAGCCCAGTTACCCATAAAAAGGACAAAAGCAGTTTACCATCCTATAACCATAGTATTATTATCAGTTTTCTCTTTATATAGTGTATAGAGTAGAATATAGCAGAATGATATTAGGGTGGAATATACATACCATCACCATATTATATAAAAAAAGGAAATGAAAAAGGACTATATTATACAAGAACTCTATGCAAGGATGGATGTGTCTTCCTGACACGGTAAATTAACATAATGGATTTTTTTTGATGGAACTAGATTGTTGGGCTGGCTGGTCTGGCTATACACAACACCATGTCGCGAGAATATAACAAAAGATACAATAATAAAATAAAAACACTTAAGTAGCTTAAAGTCTAAGCACACTTTTTTTTTGGCGTTGTGTGTTGCTTAAATCAAATTTAAAACAACATCACAAGGATGTGCGACAGTGATGATGCGACGATGATGGTACAAGGTGGCGTATACTTACTATTTTGTCATCACGACGACAGCGACGACGAGCGACGGTTGCTCAGCCAAAAATTCCTTTCTCTATACTTTGTGTTTTGAGCCGAGAACCAAATTTGTATATAAATAAAAAATATATATAAATATAGACAAAATATAATATGCAAGTAAAATTTTGTGTAAACTAATTGTGGAATTTCATTAATTAGTCTTAATTTAATATTCATGGCCGAATTATAAATATTCATTTTAGTTAAACAGTTGAAAATTTAAAATTTTAATTAAAATAACTAATTTTCAGCTTAAAATACCTTTCGTTCTGCCTTTGGGTTAAACAACAAAGGGGGATTTTAAGGGGGCAAATTTATTATGATTATTATTATTATTATTATTATTATTTTGCTGGTATTTTTTTTTTCTATCGATGATGGATGATGATAAAATTGATGTTATATAGTTGCTGTTGGTTCTTGTTTATTTTTTGTCTAAAATATGTTTGAGGATAGGACAAAAACTGATTAACGACTTTTGAAGATTATGCCTGATGGAATTATACAACCAACCGCAAGTGGTTGGTTTAATGTAACCTCTTACTTTTGGTTGAGAACTTTGTTTATGCAAAGAAATTAAATAATGTGATTTTGGGACAAAACCTTAAGTAGTTCATTAAAGTTTGATTGAAAGAGAATTGATAAAGTTCTTAATTCAAACGGTATTTTGGGGAATTTTTTAAGGGTCTTTCCTTTCATGTCTTTATTAAATAAAAGCATAACTGTCAATAAAAACACTTGAAATTGTGTACAGAATTATAGGAAAATATTTATGGTATGTTTTGCTTGCAATTTTGGTAGTGATTCAAAAATTGAAAATAAATCAACCACTTCAATGATATTTATATTAATTTCAAGCTTTTGCTTAACGACACAATAAATGGTGTAGTACAAGAAGCTATCTAATCTAGAAGCTTTCCAAGATGGCAGTGAGGATATATGGACATAATGAATGTTACTTTAGTCAAGTGAAGTTGGAAATATTTTATTCAATATAATAGTTGAACAAGAACAAAGACGTAAGTTGCAGTGGATTGGCCTTTCTTTGCAAAAAGGTAAGGGGTACACCGGTACAATGCGAGTCAAGTGATGCAATAGAAATCTCTTATACAGGCAAGCAGACGAGAGAGTCAACCTAAAGAGAAATCAGCACAACTGGGGAAGAGTTGGAGTGGGCTGAAATATACATCCAACAACCGTTTTCGATGGAATGCCCTATGTCAAATTCCGGCCATAATTAGGTTCGACGATCTAAGAAAGTAAGTCCCGAAAAAAATGAATCCTTTCGCTTCGTTTTGTGCTACCACTTCAGTGAGCTATCGATTATTTAAAGTCTGACTGGAACGATACCATTGATTATTTATCATCTATTGAATAGTTTTGTAGTTTTGGAGATCGAATCATCACCTCTCTCCAGTGTTGACCTTCAACAATTTTTAAAATTAATTCAACTTCATTTACCGAGGTGGTGAAAGTTCATAGACAAAATTTGGGAAGGGTCACCCGTCAGCCCTTTTTTGAACTAAAACCTTCAATTATCTTTCTTTCGCAAAGCCTTTAATTAGATATGCAAAATTGAATTGATTTGTATTTGTATAAATTATCTATTTATATGCATCACAATATTCATTTATAAACTAATCAACTGTAAATATTTCTAATACCTAAATAAATGTACATAAAAGTATATCATTAATTCATTTAGCTAATCCGATTATAATAAATAACAATGAAAATTTAATGACCAACCATCCATTGACTTATGACAGTCAGTTTTACCCCATTTTCATTCTACGTACATACATACATTCTTCTGACATTATAAAGGAACAAAAAATAAAGAATAATAAAAATACATGAATATTTCAATATGCTATGACACATCTTTCTACTTATCATTCTTTTATGCTTCAAACATTCACACAAACTAAGCCTTCAAAGAAAAGTTATTCTTGTAAAGTTTTTTTTTTCGTTAGACTTCAATGTTTCGCCCATTTTGTCAAATGACAGTATCTTGACCCAGAAATCTGTCCATCCCTTATTGTCCATTATCTTAGTGCTATGCAAGGCAGTTTTACACTCGGCTCAAACAGTATAAGACCGAATGAATGAATGTTCGTACGAAGGATGAACAAAAAAAAAAAAAAAAAAACAGAAGGAAAAAAAACAACACACATTTTTCGCCGGACACTCACTTCCCCGAATGAAAGTTCATAAATAATTCCAGAGGGTTATATAGAGACATGGAGTTGTGTGAGCGCGGCAAGCGTCTATGGCACTAAGGCATTGGAAGGCAACCATCAACCTAACCCTCTTTTGATGGTGGTGATGCCAGAAGTGAATATCAAAGCTACTTACCCACTCGACAGAAACACTTCAAGCTTGTTAAAAAGTTTCGTCGGAAATACGAATCTTTATCAATGCTACCAGAACGTATTTCGAACTATGTATTGTATATACTCTGTGGGAAAACTTAGGCACATTATCCCGAACTCCAACCACTACACGATATGAAATTTTACTTCATCTTCCACCCATCAAATCTTTCCCTCGTGTCCCTAATTCTCTTCCTCAAACGTCCCCATCTAGTTCAGTACTATCAGTTTTGTATTGTACTGTTAAAATTTTCTGCATCAGCTTTCCACCCCACCAAGTATCTACGTATACTATAAACGAACCAACGACCAACCAACACGTCCTTTAACAAGGCTTTCGACGTCCTCTGCACACACAAGTAAAAGAATCAATGGACCGTCCAGAGAAAGGATACTCAAGTTGGTACTAGACACTGGAACGTACGTAGGAAATATGAGCAAAAAAAAAAAAATCTTTTCCTCTACAATGCATCTATCCAGCGATTCCGGGGCACCCTTGATGATTTTATTCTTTTCTTTTCGTCTATTTACTCTTTTACAGTTTCTACTTATTTTCTGTTTTTCCTTTTTTGTTTAAAAGGACTCTCAATCGGAAATCTAAAATTGATAGAAAGTTAACCTAAAATGTACACAAAATCCGGACAAAGCCTTTATCTTGCCATATTCTGGCGACTGACAGAAAAAATAAAATTTTCGAAACACAAGACTTATCAAGAGAATCGGATTCGTATATTTTCGCAATCGTATTCGTATTCAGATATTCATTCAATGGCCCGGTCATGGTTGCCACGCAAAAAATAATAATTATTATGCTTTTGTTAAATTCGGAGCATATTTGCAAATGTTAATTAACTTGTCTTAAGCTTCCAGTTTGTTTAAAGCCTACAAATAATTAGTCAATCAATTGGCAGTTTGCATATTAATACAAGAAAACGAACAAATTGTAGCTAAAACGCATTACTGAGGTTTTGTGTAACTTTTGGTTCCCATAACTTCTCGCACTTCAATTTGTTGGCTAGTTTGTTGGCTAGTTTTTTTTTATAATGTCAACTGAAAGGAACAAGTCAATAAAAATTCAATCACCTTACTGTTAAAGACGAATGAATGGACTTTGAACGATTGCGATTGAGTGTGAGAACCGTACCTGGATTTGTATTGTGCTTACATACACTTAATCAAGAAAAAGGCAGCTGAGTTTTGTATGATTCAGGCTCTCAAAAAGACTGTTATTTTTCTGATTGGAAGGTTTACACGGCACTTACACTTAAATACAAAACTCAGAATTTTATTACTTAGGTGCAAAAGACACTCCGACCTTTTAGCCGCGTTCGAGAGAAAAGTCAAAAGGAGAAATGTTCGCCCAATATGTGAGGAAGGACGATTCCGGTGACGCGACATAGTGGCACAAATTAAGTTCGATAGAGTCCGGTGGGCACCTAGCTCGCATGAGCGAAGAGGAAACGGATCGGAAAGACTTTTGTGGTACATTGTATGGTAGACGAGCGACGTGTTAGACCATGCTTGCGCTGGAGAGATGGCGTAGACTAGAACGCCCGAAGCCTTAGAGTGCGCAACTGGATGGATGGCGTCCGGTATAGGTAGAGAGACTTGATGATGATGATGATAAAAATATGAAAAAGCATAATATCCATTATTATTATTTTTGGAAAAATAAGCCAAAAAGGAGTTCAAGCTCAAAAATTCAAAAATCGTCTGATGGGGACCATTAACTAAGCATTTGTGGCGGCTATTTATGAAAGTTTTATTATAAGCTATCTAAATATCTCACTTTTAACTTAAAACCTTGATTTTGTGGTAAATTGGGGCATTTTTTGTTAAATTATGATGACTCTAATTTGTTGATCAATCACTGTTTGTTGGTAACACTATTCCAAACAATGTGTTATGCTCTTAATTCCAATCAAAACTCAGTATTGCTAAATTGTTTCTAACCTAAAATTGCAAATAATCGCCGGTACCAAATTCTGAAAGAAGTTATTTTCGTTACTATTATAGGATTTTATACGTACAGTTAAAAAAGCGTATTTGAGTCTTAGAGTTAACAAGCATAACCAGAGTCCTCATCCTTAAAGTAGTTCCACCAGAAGTTCGCAGAATCCAAAGCATGATCATTTTTTTAGTTCCAAGGGCATTGTATATAAAACTTATAGTACTATCATCACGATGATTTTTGAGTTGTGTGCTGTGGTCAACTGAGGGCGCACTTGTATATACACAGAAACAGCAACCAGAAAATTAGTATGTGCTGTGATCGCCAGGGGGCCGACGTGTGGAACGTGCTGATGATAGACTATAATTTTTGTTAAATCGAAATGTCAAGCTGAAAGCATACATTTTTTTGTGCGAGCTTCATTTAAATTTCCCACAGTAAAAAAAAATTGTTTACTAGATCAACATACCAATTTAGATATTTCTCGATTAACAGTAGAAAAAATCTTGAAATAGAAGCACTACATAAGTTCTTATATGTACTCCTAGTTCCATGAAAATACCTTAACATTTCCAGCAACGTGCAAGTAGATAAACAAATTTGTCTCACTTTGGGTAATTTTTAAATTAGGTTTCCGAAATTGTGCAATTTCAGGCAGAGTGAAAACATAATATTAAACTACCAAATTGGTAACCGTAAGATTTGGGTATTCGATTTTAGACTGAAGTTGAAAGCGAGTTTACCATCATCATCATCACGGGCCAGGAAGACTTTCAGTAGCGTAACCAGCATTGGTACATAGAACAGTTAGAGCAAATCATAAATACAACATTATGTGGCCATTATGCAATGGTGGTTCTGGTTCCTGCTATAACTACATACATATAGGTACGTATGTATGTATGCTTCCTTCTCATCTTCCTCTTGTACCTCTATATTATGTGAATTTATATTGAAAATGTCCTGGTGTACATTTGCCAGGAAAAGAGGACTGAAAGAGACGTTTTCAACTCAACTGGCAGTAGTAGTCATGTGCAGTGCCTTAGTTCCAGAAAAGTTCAATAAATTATTTTTACTTTGACAATGTCGGTACTGCCCTGCAATGATCTATCTTTGTTTCGCTACTTTGCGGAATATCTCTCTTCCGCTTTGGATTTTTGCTTTCTATCCAAAAAAAAAGAGGAAGAAAAAAGCAACGATGATGGTAATGTTTTCTGGGGGAATGTATAGAATGATGGGATGAGTGTATGGGAAACGCAAGCAGGAATCTGCCTTGCAACCCAAGCCAATTGAGTTTGCCATTTTTTTTTTGTGTTTTTGTATTTGATTCTTCTATTTTGCGTTTTCCAAAACTTTGATGGGACGGACGATGGCAACAGCGACACGAGGGGAAGCAAGGACGACTTCCTATGACCTAGCCTCAGATTCATACATATACTTTCGCACCAACAAACTAAAGTCCTTGTACATTTTGATTTTCATCCTTTAGTAGGTTGCTGTTGGTTTTGATTTTTGTTTTTGTTGAGAAAGGCCTGTTTTCTGATTTCCCTGGATGAATATCGCTTATAACTTAAACTTCAATTTGCTCGTGCTGTTCTGTTCTGTGTTGTGGCTGTATTTTACGCTTAATCGTGCAGTCCACTTGATAGGGAATGAAAATTTACTCGCATAAGAAACTGCATTGCATTTCCACAGTGAAAGTTTTTTTTTTTTTTTGAAGAAGAAAAAGTTTGAATTGACTTGAGTTTTAAATTCACGAGAGTTGGTTATGTGGTTCTGTTTGATTT
Source organism: Syrphus vitripennis (assembly GCA_958431115.1). Classification (NCBI taxonomy): domain Eukaryota; kingdom Metazoa; phylum Arthropoda; class Insecta; order Diptera; family Syrphidae; genus Syrphus; species Syrphus vitripennis. The sequence continues at coordinate 32,605,019 of OY288109.1, read as the reverse complement.
TATTCGAGGAATTTACAAGAGGGCTTGCGGAATGTGCGTTGCGCGTTTACCTATAATATAGTTAATGTGTGCCAAATGTATTCATCACATAAATAAAAATATATTACATATTTGAGTTTATAATGTATTGGAATTGTTTGCTTTTTTGCACACGGCAAAAACATGTTAAATCTGTGGCTTATGTTTGTTCATTGAATTAGGATGAAACATTGCTTTTGCGGATACAAATATTGGATTTTGTAGATATTTTACAGTAAAACCTGAACAGATGATGAAATTCGAAATCCTAAGATACAATGTTTGATGAGTTAGGTTAGGTTTGGTGAAAGTGGATGTTGGTTGGGAAATCGAGCACACTTAGACCAAAGTATGGTCGGTTGTGATACCACATGGATCAGTTGATCAACCTTATTCGTTGAACCAGTTGGAGGCCATCTTCGTAAGAGATGATCGACAGTTTAGGGCTGTTAGTAAATTAGTAGAGACAGAGTCTAGGGATTTAAGCGGATTGGCTATCTGACACTTTTGGACATCCAAACACAAAAACAAAAGAAAGCACGGTGCGCCCAACGTGGAGAACCTATACCTATAATATGATCCTGCCACATTCTCCAGACGATCTATGAGGCAGGATTGGAGATTTTAAAAGATTTGTGGGGGGCCCCGGCGCAGTGGAGGTAGTGCTTGACTGCTACCCTGGATGTGTGGGTTCGATCCCCAGTCTAGGCAGCAATTTATTCTATATTCCCTCAACTGAACGCCACCCCTGGGATTTAATGAGATAATCAAAACCTAATTTCTCAATCCACTGTGCCAACAAAAATCTGTCCTATCCTTCTATTCCTTCAAACAATGCCTAATTTATAAGACCCTAGGTCTCACTGGCATATAAATGTTTGTGTGTTTTTTTTTTTTTTTTATTTTATAAGTACAGTCATTCTAAAGTTATATATGTACATTGTAACTGCAGCAGTCTTTCTAAATGCATTTTTTAAATAATACTTTTATTTTACTATTCTTTGTATTTATGTAAATATTTTTTTCATCATCGCACATAAAAGTTGAGCACAGCATACTTTTTTTAAAATTTCACTGTAAATTTCTTTTTTGTATAGAAAAGTAAGCAATATACAAAGAAAAGTTAGAGTAGCAGTTTTTATATTTATTTGATAAGCAAATTGTTTTCCGCCCCGAGTAGAAAAGCTGACCACAGTGTCAACTTAAGCTAAGCCTTACCAAGCTCGTGAATGCAATATCTTCTAATTTTTAAATTTTACTAAAAGTTCCTTTTACTTAAATTTTCATATAGGTACCTTTTAAAGCTGATTTGCATTAAATTTAAATCTTCAAAAATATAATAAAGATAAAGATTTTTATAATTTCACTTAATACTTTAGAATGATTGCAATTTAAAATCTACAAATTCAACTGACCAAACCATGGAAAGTGTGAAAAAAGATTGAATTGTTGTACAGCACCTTTCATTTTGTAGTTTCAATTTTGTAGCCCTGTCACTTGACACCTGTAAAACTTAGCTGAATGTTGAATGTTTTTTCATTTAAGATAATGGATAGCTCAACAATTGAACAATGCGATACAAATGTAGCAACTTTTTTCGCATTACGGGATATGGCCGTCATATTCAAACGACTACGCAAAAAATCGGTAAAATTGTGAAGAATTTCGAAGAGAGTCGTAGGGCTTATTTCGTAGGGCCTGTGCATCATCGTGATGCACACTCAGTCGAAAATATTCCTGTGAGTGTAAAAAATATCAGATGATGACCAATTTTTGAAGTGAAAACTTCTTTAACGGCGGCGTTGTACACTTTTTTTTATAATGGGTAAAAAATGTTAAACTCGCGTCAGGGCCATGATCGAAAATTCAGCTGGCGTGGCATAGGAGAGAAATAATCGCCCTCTCTTTATTTCGTTTAGGCGGCGCATAGTGACAGCTGATGGGTCGACCGTCTGTGTTTGTGTAGTGACCACACTGCTCTGTATTCGTAACATTCGTGCACAAATAGTTTTATAAACAAATAATTTGGAATGAAAATAAATTAAATAATATAATAATAAATAATCTCAGTTTTTCAGAGAAAGAAAAAAAAAGAACGAAATTGAGAATACCAAAGGACATGGCGGATAAACTTTTTAATGCCATATAAATTGTCATGTTTGTGTACGATAGCGAAATAAATAAATATTGTATTCTACAACATAAGTGATAGTACTCTTATACTGATAATTAAAGCAATTCGTGCAAAATTATTCCCTAAACATTCTAAAATATCAAAAATGCACAACGTTAATATTCAGGTTTTCACTTCTGCCGGCACTCCTGGAGTGCAACCCGTCAGATTTGTTTGCAGGCCATTGAAGATCGTGATTTTTACAATATCTGATTCCAACGAGACGGGGCAAAAAAGCCACACAAAACGACTATATGTAGTTATGGCTTTATCCCGTGATAAGTTTAATGGCCGCGTATATTTCACACTTGTGTTAAAAGGTGGATAAAAAAATACCATGCTGTGAATTCCTCAAGTGGTCATTTGAATGATATTGTTTTTCACACTTAAGTTGGTATTCACCGAGTGCATCTTAAATCAAAAAAAAAAAAAATCCCTCCGCAATCAAGTCACATAAATTGAGCTTATGAGGAAAGATATTTTGACTTAAGAACACTCGGTGAATACCAGCATCAACCCAAAGTACAAACATTATATAATGAAGTAAAATGTTCGAAAAAATTCATCACTGTGCTATGCATGTTTTATTAAGCTTCATTTAACCGAATATGAATGACCCTTTATTTATAAAAGAATGCGTAAACTGTAGGATCTTTTCTGAGACCAGATATTTTTAGGTGAGAATTTCATTCGTTTTATTTTAAAAGATTCATTAAACCGAGTTTAACTGTAGTAGTCAATAGAAAATTTAAATTTCAAAATATGCTAATATATTTTCAAACTTTGCCTATGGGTTGATACTCAAAATGCACAAAAAAAAAACAAACAATATTTATAGTGATGTTTTCTCCCCACTAACATAGACAACAAATAGATAGATAGATAGATATACATAGGAGATATCTACATAGATGCTCTTGTAAAATTTTGTCTCCATTGCTAATTTATATTCCGTTAAATTCGCTCAATTTATGATAAAATATGAAATTCATTTTGCTGAAATATTTTGATTAATATTGTTTGTGAAATTAATGCCGATGGGTTCTATGAATATCTACATATATGAAAGAAAATGGAGGGGGGTTGTGTTCATTTCACTTTTCTAAATCCTCAAAATAAATTCAAAACGAATGGTTAACCCTTAAGTTCATTCTTTGCTGTATAAACAGAACATACGAGTATATGCGTGTTTGTGTCTTTGTAATATAGATACTAGAAAATATGTAGAGTTTGTTTTGGAATTTTTGAGCTCCAGCAGAGTCTATATATGGCTGGGGTCGAAGGGTCTAACCCCGGAATCATATAGGTTGCGCGAACTGCCAAGCAGTCAGTACCAACCAATACCAAGTGTGTACCTAACAAGGCCATGGAACATAAATTATGGTCCCACCATTGATTTATTGTGTTTTGTTTAGTTTGGCTCTGGCTGAAATGAATTGGAGATGTTTTTCGAACAATTTTTTTTTTTTCTGTTTGTTTTTAAATACTTGCAAGAACTGCGAAAAATATAGATAATTAATGCTCAGATAAATAAAGGTAAAACTTTTTCAATGGAACAGCTATATACCACTCTAGGAAAGAAACAGAAGCTGCGGTGTGGGTGGTAAAAGAAGGGAAAGCTGTTAGATAGATTAATTTGTTTGTTTGTTATTTATATTTTGTTTTATTTCATCTTTCAGAGACAAGTTAAATTAACGGTTTTTCTTAATTCACATAGATTTACTTCATTTTATTATTGAGTCAGCTAGTGGTGGAGGAAGAATCATTGTTTGATGAACTAGAACTGACACATAGAAGAACTTTTAAGAACAAAGTGTGAAAGTAGAAGGGGCAGTATTTCTGATTAGGAAGTTTTATAACTTCAGCGGGTGCTCTTCAATTAGGTCTAAACAATTGGTAAGGAATTATAACACTAACCTCGTTACATCCTGATACCTCAATGAACGGTAATAGCTATTCAGGCCCATCAATGTATCCGTTCTGAAGATTTTGAAGAGAGAAAATTTTTCCTTTAATCTTTTTCAAAATATTGTATTTCTAAAAGGAACTTCGACCCTTACCTGAACGTGTTGTTCAGGTGTTGTGTTGGCTTTTCAGGCTCAATTTTGTTTAGATTTAATTTGGCATAAGTATAAGGTTTTATTTATTAATTTTCTCCACAATGATTTGCTTCGGAAAAAACCTGTCTTTCTCATTTTCTCCGAAAGCAAAACAACAAATATTTGATTTAGTTTATTAGAAATCTATGAAATGCAAATTTTAATAAATATTCTACTGATTGCAATCATAAATTCAAAAAAGAAAAAAATGTCAGTTAAAAAAAAGGTTCTTTAAGTTATAATTCAGAGAAGATTCGTAATTTAACGTTGACACATCATATTTACAATATGAGAAAATTGCCCTCGGCAATTTATTTAAAAAATGTCTTGATACTTACCGTTTCCCTTTTCTAAAAAATATTATTGCTTAATTGAATGTTTTTAATAATAAAAATACATTCATAAAATTTTATTAAAAACTTCGGAGCCGTTTTCGAGGACAATATTTTTGACATTACTATGGGAAGTGCCGTCAATATTTTCTTATTTTCTTGTACTAATACTAGCACCATTTTTTATTTAAAATTCTAGGAACCGGTTTCGAGAAATTTGAGATTTATGAGAACGGGTTTTTCTTAACTTTAAAAAGTTAATAATGTCTTAAATTCATATTTTACTGTTTAATAATATAATATATACATAAACAATAAACATGTGTATATAATACGCTCAAAAAATTTATAAAAAATATGGTTTTCAATTTTTTTAAAACGGTTTTTTAACATTTAATTTTGTTAAAGCATTGATTACATTTTATAAATTTTAGATGAGTAAAAGGTTAGACATAAAATGGCGGTCCATGATTAATATTTTGATACCGCCTCAAAAGTTTTGGTTTGTTTGTAAATATAATTTGCATAGTAACATTTATAACTCTATAAAAATTGCTTAAGAACTTAAAAAATAATGTAAATCATCTTTCTCTTCGTTTATTGAAACATTAAAAATTAACTAAACACGTAAAATCTTTTTCCCAAAAGGCCAAATCATTTCCTAATTGTAAAAGTTTGATCTTCATTTTTAAGGTTTGTTTTTCGATAGTGAAATTGCAACTGGTAAGTTTTGGCATTTAGAAGCTCACTTATTCCTTAAAAGTGTGTAATACACTTTCTCGAGCCGGCAAACATGCATCACTTTTGTATTTACCTACTTACTCAATGCTTTTCGCTTGTAGTTGTTTTTGAAAAATGCGACATTTTTAAACAAAAATACAAAATACATATGTACTTATTTGTTTTCTCTTTCTGAAAATTGTACCTCTTTTTCCTGTTTGCTTCTTAAACTCCGCAACGTGGGAACATTAGCAACAAGCATAACATGAAGTAGAGCTTTTGATTTTTGACATGTTAAAAAGTCCGATTTAAATCATTTTTGTTAAGTCAACAGGAAGACCATATCAGTAATTTTCAATGAAAATTATAAACAAAAATCCATCATTAAACGTTGAATAAATGTCTGATCAAATTCAATCAAATGCAATACATTCCATTACCTGGGTATTTTAATCAAATATTTAATAAAAAAAAAAAAAAATTAAATAAAAAATGTTTTTGTATGCGTCTTTGAATTTGTTCAAAAACCGTTTGTCCATATCAATTTCAGTTTAAACGTTCTATTCAACCTATGTTTTATTTTTGGTTCATGATTTTCATTTTTTTTTAAATTCCTTTGAAGTAAACATTCAGTTATACCAGTAGGTATAGAGTGAATAGTTTTACAATTTACTGCTCCCAGTTTACTCAATCATAAAAGCTTCCATCTTCCATCAACGTCATGTCAGAGAGTAATTGACTACAGCTTGCTTGCAATGCAACCAACCAACCAACGAACGTCTGCTGAATGCTACTCCCCAAATGTGATGCCTTATGCATTCTTTATATGGCGAATATAGGCTACCCGGAACAAGTACTCTTTCCAGTCTACATTTTGCTGTCATTTACCCCCAGTGACCAATACGGAGCACCACCAACAGCACCACCACCCCAATTCTCATTCAAAAATATTTTGCATGCAACAAATACAATTATTCATATTTTTGGCATCTGCAATGTAACAATTTAATGATTAATTTTTTATTTATTTTATTTTATCAGTGATTTATTCATTTACTGCATATTTGCAAAATGGTTATGGCAAGCGTGCTATTTGGTTTCGTTAAATTGCCGAAATATATACAGTAGGTATCTGCGTTTATAGTGTATATGAACACAGGGTAAACCCTCATTTAAGTAATTGGTTGCATAGTTTCAGGTGCGTATGTATCTTTAACGGGATTTAAGAACTATTAGAGTGGAGTTTCTGAACAAAAAAGTTTTTTTTTTTTTTTCAATTTTACAGGGTAGTTGTTATACTCGTAACAACCGCCAAGACAAAAATGAACAGAAAATCTTATAAAACAAAATCTCAGGTAAAGGTTTAGAAATATTTGAAACTGAAAAAGTATACGTTGATTAGATGATCTTAATGATCCAGATGGTCTAAATATTCTAAATAGTCTCAATGTTCTGGATATTCTATAGAAAGTCTAAATATTTTACAAATTCCTTTTAGTCTGAGTGTTCCCGTAGATTAGTCAACAATTGGCCCAGATGGTATAAATGATCTTGGTAGTAGATAGTCTAACAAATCAATATGGCCGAGAATCAGAAAAGTATAGACACTCGATCAATTCAATTCAATTTTGTTAATTGAACTATTGGACTAATAACTAATTTGATACTATGAAAACTTACATTTCTTGGCTCATAGATGGCTAAACTTTATACAATGACTTAAGTTTAACATATCTAACGAAGTTTTCGCCGCCCTAAGCAAATTGTTATTATACTTCCTGTGATTTTAGGTTGCTCAAAAGTGCTGGAACTACCAGCGCTATATGAGCTCTCCTTTAAGTTCTACTGGCTGGAGGCAAAGAGTTCATCTACTATGTCAGTGGATGGTTCTAAGCTCGTCATGTCATCGTCCATTGTATACGATCTATGTATGTTGGTCCCATGAGTAGTAGTATATAAAATCAAATTGCCCCTCTGTGGGAAGTCGGCCATACGTTGGTGTTGATAGTCCTTACGATCTAAATGATCTAGAAAGTCTATATACTATATGTATATTCAAGACAGTTTAGATGTTTTAGAAAGTGCAAATGGTCCATTAAAGATCGTAAGGATAACAATTCTATCAACAAAAAAAACATTTATTCATTTTACGCCCCAAAGAGATTTGACTGTTTATAGATATAAAATTACAAAAAAAAAACTACAACCGAAACCCGGCAAACTCACTACGGGTGTAAAACTGACCAAAAAATGGACAAGAAAAAATTATATATAAATGAAAAAATAAAATACAAAAAAAAACATCAGGAATTATTAACGGTACCCTTTTAGTGCTTCGCTGACTATTATGAACACGAAGGCTTTTAACGAGCACTAACATTCATCTGCGGTCTGGGTGTGGGCACGGAGTAGCTGCTAAAGGCCCGAGCAGAACGCCATTGTGGCAGGAAGAGTTGTGGAGCTTTAAAACCATAGCCGGAGCCAGAAAGCCATATATGATAAAATCTACATGCACCATCGTTATACCAAGAGTACACATATGAAAAATAATTTTTTACCACAATCATAAAAATTAAAGTGCGCAGTGAACATATCCAGGGGTTGTGTTAACAGTGCAACCTTGCCGCGATTCAATTAAAAATTGTAAACGTTCGACATTAGCTGGCGAATAAATTATACCCAGGAACAAAAAAAAAAGAACCATAATAGGACTCCGACTTCCTGCTATCGTCCCTACTATACAAAAGCACTTCTCCAACAATGGTGGAATTTACACTAAGAGTCATTTGTATAGACTTGCCGGGGAGGGGAGCAAACTATATTTAAAGCCCTCTCCCTACTGTCCCCAACTCTTATTTGACTTCACATTTGAGAATCAAAGCACACATCCATTTGAAATGTGATTACGACAAGAGTTGATATAATTGAACACAGAATCCTAGCCAGCAGACGCGTCCGGTCGCTGTGTTCTTTGAAATTTAAATTAAACACATGAGGGTGCTGCTGCTGCGCTGCATTATGACCAAACCAGGCTATAGAGGGCATTAAAGCCAATATAACAGCATCAGAAGCAGTATCAGTAGAAGCAAAAGCAGAAGCACCAGCTGATGCGGTCACTGATGCTGCCCTGGCAAAATATTTAAATAAAGTTTGCGGTTATCCGTAAATAGTATTAAATTAACAAATTAATGAAATGTACACAGATTTTGAAAGTTTCAAGTGTCATAAGACTCACAAAACGTGCGGTGATTAATTTGGCATAGCCACAGATGAATTCTAGAGAACATTCACATACAAATCCCACTATACCGCCCTTCCCCCCCCCAAAAAAAAAAATACTCCAGAGACAGAAACACAACAGACAGGACGAACCGAACAGAAATAGAGTACGTACATATATATATATATATGGACGATATGGAGGAGGTAGGTACTCTAGGGGTGACATTCCATTTGGATGTTTGATGAGAACCAGAAAGCATTATAATCGCTGCTGATGATGAGGCTGCTGCTGCTGTTGTCTGTGCGAAATTCGTATATAAGTTAAGATTTGTTTGGGGACCGCGATTTAAGAGCTACAAGCCGTTGGTATTTAATCATGCTTTAAGTAAGAAAACGTGATTCGTGTTCTAAATGAAAACCAAAAATGTTCTTACTCCTTGGAGGAAATAATACTCTTAGCCAAGCGAATAAGCAATCCCAGGGTTGGAGCTTGGCGTTTTTGGAAGGCTCTAACTCTTTAGAACGCCAGATGTGGCGTGCTGCATTTACAATCCAAGGCTTTGCGGTCCGAGTACAGGTTACGGCAGTTGCGTGACGCGTGCTACGTGTCGGGTGACTCCTACGAGCGCCAATCAGGGTTTAAAAAAAATATGTTTCTTGAAATTTTTTTTTAATGTTTAAGGGCTAGATCTACTTTTAAACCTCTTTGATTTTCAGAACTTTGTCTTTAGGACGAGCTGTTCTTGAGATATCGATTTAAAAATGATTTGAAAATACTAGTTAAATAGCAACACTTAGCAGCCGCAATAAATAAATCACTAAATTCATCCCTGCCAAAACAGGATCATCAAGAAGAGATATAGCAAAAGCGAGAAAAACGGAATGGGCAAAAAAGTTGACTCTTTCTATGTAAGTTGCAAGATTTAATACAATCCAACTTATAGATAAGTCACGTTTGTGGTTTGGTATTGATCACGTATTTCTGTGGTTTCTTTAATTCCTGAAACATCCCATGACGGCATCAGCAGCTATATAGGAAGAAAAGGACTTTATGAAATCGTAAAAATACTTTCGTGGAATAAGATAATTGCCACTATACTTGTCGTTTAGTTGTTGTGAATCCTAAATCCTTACACAAAATCCTCTCCAAATTTGAACCAGGAAACACTAGCACTGATTTAAACAGGTGATGGTTGGCATAAACATTCGTGTTTTTCTGACTAATTATTATTAATTAATATGAGTATATGAGTGTATTATGTATTTTTTTTGTCTTAACGTGTAGAGCACGATTAATAAGTCGGCAGGAAAAATTTTCGGGTTTTTCTTGGAATCCTATCCTTCGATTATTATACTGTTTATGAGAATTTATTCACGTATCAACTGTCGAAAAAAGAAAATAACATGCATACGCCACAGTCAACAACTATTCTCCAGGCATTATAATTTATAATAATATTTTTAATCAAACCAATTTAAGAATTCATTCTAAAAGTTTACTGTAAAACTTTGTTATTGTATGGGAGGTACCCTGAATAATTTCTTAATTTTATTTTCTGTATTCTTTTTTTAATAGGCCTTACTAATTCATTAAAACAAAATATATCAAAATTGTCGGACCCATTTTCGAGGAATTTGAATTTTTTGAAAATGTTTTCCTTTATAGAATAAATTAACACCTTGCGAAACATCATCGAACAGTGAGTCAGGCTAAAGATCAATTCGACAAAAACACAAAGGATCAGCTTTGGATCTTCGCCATCTGCGCAAGTAAATATTTCTGAACAACCAGTAGAGATGGTAGAAACTTCTCAATATCCTGGAATTATTGTCTCTTCTAAAACTAAGGCTTCGTTTGATATGCTTTCCAGATATAATAATAATAATGGATGCATATTTACGTTCCTATAATAAAATATATTAAAACTTACAGATTTCGATATATGTATGTATTTAAAGTTTAATTCAATTCAAAGCTATATTAAAGGTAACATTACCTACTTAATTATTGGCTGATTTTTCGATCCAGCATTTAAAAGTATATTTCAAAGGAAATTACCATTTTGTATTTGCACATAATTTATTTATTTAAAGGCTTTTGTGCTAAAATAATCAGTTTATTGAAATATTGTTTCAGTTTAAATAATAAAATAATATGCTTAATAGGTATTTATGTAATTATTATTCTTCGTTCAGCTGCATTTGATCTCAATAAAGTTTTTAATATTTTATTTTTTTTATGGAGCTATACCTACATGTGTACATACATTTCTACAAACAACCTATTAAAACATAAACATTAGAAGAAGATATATGCTTATATCTAAAAAAGTATAAGTTCTAAGAGCTTTAAATTTTGAAAACAAAAATGGTTCTAAATAATGAAAAATATTGAAGAAAATTGGTTTAAAGGAAAAATTATTTTATTTTTAGATTTTCAAAAGCTATTCACTAACCCAACAATAAAAGAAGATGTAATGGCTGGGCTCACTTTTTGAACATTTTTTGAACTTTTTTTGCTTAAATTTTGAGTTTAAAACAATTTTTTTCAAAAAACTATGCATAGTTTTGACTTGATTTAAAATCTGGCTAGTAGAATAGAATTTTGGCTTAAAAAAAACGTATAATACCTAATTATAAGTATAACCGTTATTTTTTAATTATTTTTTTTCCGGGGGGAGATAGATCCCGCACCCCTCCCATAGTAAAAATACTTGTTTTTAACTGTTCTATACAAATCAGTAATTAAACTTTGTCGCCTGAGTTATCGTACTCTTAAGAAGCTGATGTTACTTCTATTCTTCTATTTTAAGGATCCAAGTGATCTTTCCAACATAGACATAATTATGCTGTCTCTGCTTCATCAAAAGCTCCAAATGGTTTTTCGTAATGAGGGCAATCTCCTCATTCTTCAAGTGTGGTATCACAATGGACCTATTTTTGGTCTAAGTGTGTCGGCCGTTTTCCTGATAGCCATGCTAACCTTAACTTACCAATATACCATTGAATTTCTGAGTTCGAAAAATAATAATTTGATCACCAGAGCTGATTTGCTTGGGCTAGGTTAATCGCAGCGGTGGTCCAGAGTATAGGAATCAGAATTTAAAAATATCGGTATTATTAATCAGATTTGCATTTTGTATTGGTTGCTATTGAAAAAAACATTTAATAGACAATCATTAAATATGATAAGGGTTGCACTTAGGCAACGAGGAGTTAGAGAAGTTTGCATTCGGATGATCATGGACATGTACGATCAAGTTCCCAATTCGAGTAGTATGCACCAAAGAAGTTGCCTTGAGTCCTTTACTTTTCTGTCCTGACCATCCGTGACTTTCTGCTTGAGGATAAAGTGACGGATCTTAAAGTGAATAGTTATTCTTTGCTAACGATGGAGTCATCATAATTGAAGATCCCGTGTTTTTGAATATTCTGGAGGAAAATGTATACCGCATTAGCACACGACGTTTCAACACTATCACCAACACTATACCAATGCAACGGCATCTGCATTTAATTGGCCTCAGACATGAAACGATCCTAAACCGGGAGGCCTCTAGACGTTTTCTGAGGTCAACCCGGCTAACCCCACAAGTGGAGCTCGAAATCATAACAATTTCCAAAAATGAAGAAGAAAATAAAATCTTATTATCGCCCATGTTCTGCAATTCGATAGAAAATGAATTGAAATCACTTTTCAATTTCACGTGAAATGAAATTGCTTGTTCTACATTTCGACCGATTTCGAAAACTTCGAAATTGTTCCGAACTGTCAAAATTCAGGCTTCATCCATTTTTGTTTTGTTTCTAAAGTGAAATTCCTCCTGCTTATGGATGCAATATTATTGGCAGTTTTATTGAAAAAAAAGGAAGCAGCTTTCTAAAGAAAAAATTGGAAGACAAATTTTGAGAGATAAATCAAATGTATTAGATCTACCTGACATAAAGTGAGTAGGTATGCGAATATGTATAAGAATTTGTTCTAAAATGTTTTTGTTTAGTTTTCATGGTAATTTTAGTTCTGTTCTTATGCTTTCCCCTAAAAAAAGAACAATTAAATACTTAAAAAAGACAACAAAATAAATTATTCTAACATTTTGCACGAAAAAAATACACAGCTAACTACAGCAGCACCAATTTCACAGACAATTCACACAACACTTTGTATATGAAAACTATAGTACTATCATGGCGAGTTTTTTTTAGGGTTGCAGAGGTCCTGGTGGTGGCGCTGCAAAATGTGAGGCGTAAAATTCGATTTGGGGAGTCTTTAAGCGTCGAAAATTGGTGGTAGGGGCAAGAGTAGACTATTTTTTGGATTATTGCATCCAAAAAATATCAATAAATATCATTTAAAACCTCCTCAAGCTCTCCGCAAAAAAAAAAGAGTAAGGGTTGCATAAGTTAATTAGATGTCGCCCCATTCGACTTCCACCATGATAGTACTATAGTTTTCATATACAAAGGAACATCCATTTTCATTTTCGAAGTTCCAATTCACAATTAATTTGCAATAGTGAATTGTGGAACACCTAATTTCACTTTCGCCATGTAAATTCACAATAAGTGAAATGCAGAACATGGGCGTATATTGCAGATCTTTTTCCCAAAAAAAAAACACGACTATTGCATACCTTGTATATCATGTTACCTTTTACCTATGCCTAACGCTGTTCTCAAATTTTATTTATATTCCATTAGAGTTTAGATGGAAACTCTTGGGGGTTAATTTTAAAATCCATTTTCCAATAGACCTTTATTATTACACATTTCATACAGTTAAACAAAAAGTTACTTTTTTCAGAGTAACTTACAATACAAATGCACGTCTTGCCGTTTGCAATGTTATTTATGTAAATATACAGGCTGCTATTAGTTTGTCAGCACAAAAATCATATCAACTGAAAAAAAAAACTTTTTTTTATCTGCACTTAAAACCTCAAAATAAATTTTCCAAGATGACAGCTTTTAAAAATACAAAAAATAAAAGAAAACCCACATTGACAATATCTACATACTACATACATACATATGTATATGTGCAATGTAGATACCTATGTACATTGTACATGGGTTAGATCTTAGGTATATATACCTCTTTGTATGACAAAACTTCAAAAGAAAAAGTACTTTCATTTTATAAATCCCAATTGGCACTTTCAAGGCTGAATAAGTGAGGTGAATCACTCCCAACAGCAAAGATGAAGTAAAATTCCAAAAATGGTTTCAACTCAAAATGACACTGAGCTTGAGCTCTGAGACTGAGAATATGCCTTTCTGGCAGAAGAAACAAAATGAAAAAAAAAAAAAAATATGTATTATAAAACTTTGACGGAACGGAACCTAAAGTAATGTTTGTTTTCAATCTGTGAATATTAAATGGAGTAGGTATGGACTTCGGTAACTATATGTATGTAGAATTTTATTAGAGGGAGTTTTTGGAATGGAGTCTTGAAAAAGTATCAAACCAGGTATTATATGTACTTAGTCCTCATGACCTCCGAGATTTGTTTTAAGTGCTAAGATAATGCAAACCTTTTGAAATGAAATGCTTTGAGTGGAAAACTTTCTTTTACATTTTTTTATCAGTGACTTTTTCAAAGAAAAGTTTTCATTTTTTTTAACTATTCGTTAAACGAGGCCTTTAATGTTTATTTTTTTGCTTTGTTTTTGTTGTTCCACATAACCTCAAGGTTGATAGAACTTGAAAGAAATATAAGCTTTAATTGAGGGAGAAAAAGGCATGGCAACATTGAATCAAGCAGTCTTATGAAATAAGTTGTTTTTGATTTCGTTGTTCAAATGTTGGCTATACTATTTAAAAACGCATTTGCTGTTTCTTGACATTATTTAAGGCAAATAAACACGAATGGAAAAATATGATATTTTCTGAGCTAAAACCTTTAGCGTTTTGCATTGTAGTACCTAGTCAGAATGTTGAAATGAAAACTTCTACAACACATATAAAAGATTCGAAACAAGGATCTTCTATAATTTGAAAAATAAAAGTCCGATGTTGCGAATTAATAAGATATTAATAATTATGAATTCATTAAAAATATAAAACATAAGAAAGGGAATTGACTCATAAATTAAGTCGATGATGTGCTTCAGTCTTTAACGCCAAATCTTCAAGGTTAAGATCTTTAAAACACTGTTTACATGAGAGCGACTATCGAACGACAAATAAACGTTAAAATGTTAAAATTAAAATAAATTTAAAATTTCTATCAACATGGCAGAATACTTTTTCATATTCAAGTATCATGACTAGCCCCTTACCGCATACGAAGCCATATTATGATATTATTAAACTTTTTTTTTCTGATCAACGTCAATCAATCCAATCACACTTTTTGGTAACTTAATTTTTTTCTTTTTTGTCTATACAACGTGCAGGTTTCGAAATAATTGAGATTTTGTGAAACGTGTGAAACACAACAGTAAGTTAAAATTCTAATAAATTAAAAATACTTTGTTCTTGAATATGCAGAACATGTAGGTAATTGGACGGTGGTAAGCTAAGTTTAGTTTCGTGGTACGATAATAGAGTCGTGAATATGCTGCCAGCTTATGTGGGAATTGACCTAAAAATAACAAAACGGCGGTATTTTCTCCGAGAAAAACAAGACAAGGATGTGGCATCTCCTCAAGTTGTGGATGTTTATTAGGTTAATTTTTGTTTTAGCATTCATCAATCATTTGAAGGTCGCTCTCATGTGAATAGGGCTTAAGTCTGTATGTATGATCCATTTTTTTAATTAAGTGTTAAAATATTTCATAAATCTTCTCTTCGAGAATTGTAGCCAATTCATTTCATAGAATGAATATTTTCTAGCGAATAAGATTATAAAAAATTTACTGTATTAAAATTTTGTAAATATTACGAAAAAGCATTCCTGTGAGTCTTGTTGTGGATGCGAACTATTTAAAAGTCATACTTTTCAAAAATTACGCTCTAGTCGCTTTGCTGATGACAAAACATCCTTTGGGAATTTCGAAGAAACTCTTTCTAATATGTATGCATATCGTTTGAACATGTATTTTTGTACTCGTTTATTTAAATGAGGACTGACTATATAGGAAATGATACATAATCCTGTTGGATTAAATATCATATCCATAAAGACAAAAATAGTACCATTTACCAAGAAATAATTTCTGAAATGCATGAAACCTATCCTATACCCAGCCATACCCAGAGGGGGTCAAGTATTAAGGTAGTTAGTAAACTCATCTGGAACAAACATTTCGAGATAATTGTCGGGAAACAGGCTTTCTGATACGCAAAAGAGTTGCACGGAAACAATGAGACTGTATATGATAAGACAATATGCCTACCGTGTTCCATATCACAGAAGAACCGAACTGAAAACAATTAGGAAATCACTAGAAAAATTCCAAGGCTTGCAACCATTTGCATAACCGAAGAAATGGAAAATATCTGTCAGTTGAACATACTGCACGATACACGCGGCAATCATAAGCTTTGTCAAGCAGGGTCCTGGAAAAGGGAAAAATCTTTGGACTTACTGAAAGAAACACGATTTCTAACGGTACCAAAATATGGACATAGATGAAGTGAACCATTTTCGTTTCTTTTTTTATCCTGAAAAAAAATATAAATAATCGAAATTAAGATGTGTTCCGAGGCTTAGTCATCTTGTATAATGTATCATGTCGTTTTAAGTATGTTTATCTATGGGGTGGATCTTTTTAATGTGTTTCGTCCATCAAAAATAGAGTGTACAGTGAAACAATTCACCATGAAAGCGTTTATTTAATCCGAAAAGTGTTTAAATTCGTGACTGATGTTCCTAAATTCTAGGTGACACGTTTAAATTCGTTTAGCCCGTTGTAACAATGGGTATTGACCACGAATGCAATGCACCAGGATAACGATAATCACGAATTGAAAATGAACGCAGTCGAAGCAGAAGTGGTAGTGTAGTGCTAGTGGAAGCTCCTACAGCGTAGCACTGATGTACTATAGAGCACTAACGTACTTCAGTTCGTATAGCATGTGGACAAATTCGATTTTCGTCTGTCAGAATGGAAAAGCAACAACTAATTTAATCGTCGTCGTCGTCGTAGTCATCGTCGTCGTCGTACACACTTCAAATGCAACCAAAAGCATACCATACACCAAGCCCAAATAGCATCAGTAGATACAGCAATAGATATAGGTTGGTAAATAGGGGTAGTCAGTACTTCTATATATAGATAGCTACGACACGAAGCGAGAGAGCTTGTGACATTCGACATAGCAACTTCGACTACTGTATTAAGGGTGAAAGTCTGCGTTGCATTGCCAGCATACCAATTCGTAAAATCGAGTCAGGGCGACAACAAAATACATAACCTAACCTACCAACCTCCCGAACTTCTCTAGCCATATAACTACTATACTAACAGCAGCAACACCATTACAAAAACCGTTCATAGCGTTCGTCGTCAGCGTCGGGTTCGTCCTTCCAAAGGGATTTTGCAAACGGAACGGAACGCAATGCAGGAGAGCGAATGCATTCCTTAATTGAATTTGTAAAATCCCAAATTGAGTTCTATCGCAGCACTTTCGAACGAGTTATGCATTTCAATGAAGTTCCCGCCACTAAGCCCACAATTACCACTGTTTCATCTCAAGTATACGAGTCAAATTTTGTTGTTGTGTTATTGTTCTTGTATATTCTTTGAGAAATACAAAAGCCTTGAAAAGCCAATAACTACCACCTCAAATGCGGCTCACATCACACAGAATATTCGCATATTTTACATATAAATTCAAGGGTATGGCTATATCAAGTGTTTTTGATAGTCAAAATAAAATACACTGTTAAAAAGTACGTAGTAAACAAATATTAAGAACTCTTTAAATACTCGTATATTTAAAAATGTTTATATATCGGGTGTTGAAAGTATAATCGGTTGAACGCATGAGACTAATAGAAAGCTTATCAGAGAAAACTTGGGGAAGAATGGAAGAAAGGAAACATCTCAAAGCTCGCATCGTGGGTACTCCAGCAGGTATTGAAATTGAAACTAGCTACAATCTACGTATCGGCTGATTAGAGATGTTCACCGTAAAGTATAGCGTGATAAGCGTAACCACATTAACCCATTGGCTACAGAAGCAGAAGAGGCACAAGTAGGTGTGAGTAGGAGCGTCTACAGAATTGCCAAAGAGCTCACAGGTGCCTACAGCTAAAAGACATAGAAGTGTCTCTGCTTGTTTCGGGTGGTAAGGGTCCTAAATCACGTTTTCGCCAGTGATGTGAAATCCAAAACGAGTTTAGGAAAGGTTGTATATTGTTACCAATGCTGTTCCTATTGGTGATTAAAATTGTACTACAGGCAGCTTTGTTGATTGGAACTGGAGGAATTCAGTGGACTATGCAGTCACACCCCCAACACATTGACTCTATAAGGTTAAAGACCAAGCTACAACTGTTCCATTCCAAAATTGAATTCGTGCTTCTTTTCGCAACATTTCGGGGATTTTCTGACCAAATCGAATCACTAAAGATGAAGTTCATGCGAGAACAGGTGAGGAACCCATTGATTCTATTATACGTCCAAGGACCTACGATAATAATTAAATCTGAACAATGGTTTTAACGGTAGGATCTTGAGAGAAAAGATCTTAAAAGTTAGATGTTGAATATGATAGTTGTAGTGTTTGAGTTTTTGTTCTTTCGTTACAAATACGTTCAAGGTCAGCGTGTCTATACTGTATATACCTAAAGGCGAGTTACTTCTTCGCCGACTAGGGTATTGAAGCAATTTTTTGGTTCTGCAAATTGGGCCAAAAATTGTCACATATGGCAGTGTTCCTAAGCCATAGTACCTTCTATAATGAACTCTTCTTTTGTTACAGTGTATAACAATACCACATCTGTACCTACCAATTCTACAGTATCATGTACTTTAATACAACTAGTCTATAGTGCGGTAGACAACTATTTAAAAGTGGGAGTTAAATGCCATGTTGATACTGTTTTGACCTCTTTCCACCTTCAATATAGCTTTCGACTGTTCAACATTCGTTCATTCGTCCCTTTCCTGATGTGTTCTTGTTCTTCATTCTATCGTTTTATTGGTGGTATTCACCGGTCGGTAGGTGGTGGTAATTCTAGTCAGATGATGGTTCTTCGGTTAAATTGGATTTAACATCCGGCTTCGACGAACAGAACAGGGAGTGAGAAGTTTTATTGATATTAGGGGTTGATTTCGTTTGGTTGGGAAAACATGAGCTTTCTGGCATCTCGATATATAGTCTCATAGTACCTAACATACATACAATAAGACTTTTGGCTAGGAATCGTTTATATTTATCCACATCTCGATTCCTCTTTTATCTTTGCCTCTGCGTTAGCGTTAGGTAGGCCATAATTGATTTTGTTCTTCTTTAAAAAGCATTAAGTATTAAGGACGTACTGTGTTTCTTAAGTATCTTATCTATATAGAGTCGCTTTGTATCCTTAGATACAGCAAGCTACCAAAAGAGGTATGCGTTTTATTGTGTTTGTTTTTTTTTTTAAGAAGAGAGAGAGAGAGAGAGAGAGAGAGAGAGAGAGAGAGAGAGAGAGAGAGAAAGAGACAAAACAGAGAAATAGATTCTACAACTTAGATTAAATTCCTAAATGACGCAAAATGTTCTTTTTGACTTTATTGTTTTCTTTATTTTTTTTGTTGTTGTTTTGCTTTTGATTGTTAGATTCAGGTTAACTCACTGTGGAGTATATCTGCGTTTGAAAATCTACCCTCAGAGACTATTTGTATCAATCAGATATAATGAAATGCGAGATTGTAGGTTTATACTTTCTTACCTTAGCTAACATTATTGCCTGTGGCAATGATTATGAACAAGTTTTTAGGGGCTTAATAATATTATTGCAAGCGCGCACGTGAAAACAGAACAAAACAATGTGAAAATTTCATTGTGATTAGCATATTTTCGAAATAAAATCGATACTTATGGCATCTATTTCAACTGCTGCTGCCGTGCGTCGCTTCCCAACTTTTTTGTACACCCGCACCCGCAACCCGCACACACTCGCATTGAAATAATGTCTTTTTCATTGACTAAAAAATAACTAATAGGGACGTTTAAATGTTGTAATCTCAGAGGGTAATTCCCAGGACCAAATTGGCCAATTATTATCATGATTCCCCTTGACTGCCACTAATATTCAATTCAACATATTCCATGCGTTTCCCAGAGTTTTCAGGAAAATCAAAGTA
Organism: Syrphus vitripennis; assembly: GCA_958431115.1. Taxonomy (NCBI): domain Eukaryota; kingdom Metazoa; phylum Arthropoda; class Insecta; order Diptera; family Syrphidae; genus Syrphus; species Syrphus vitripennis. The sequence goes on along the minus strand of OY288109.1, from coordinate 32,585,214 downwards.
GGTAGATATATCGATACAGACTTGACCAAAAGTAAAAGTTGTTAAACAATAAAATTAGATGTGAATATGTATTTTGTTCTTTTGACTAGGGGTGGTCATGATGAGACAAGACGTTTATAAGTCTCTTTTGGATCCATCTGTGCTTTTTTTTTTGCTCTCCTTTATTCTCTAAGAAACCGTAAATAAAATTTAGAGGCTGGGTTATATTAACATTGAAATATTCAATTTTATATTTTGAAAACACAATTTTTGAATGACATTACTTGGCAAGGTACTGAGAATCGGTTTGAATACCCGTTTCGTCTCGCTCTCGTCTCACATGCATTAGAGTTAGTGTAGTCTTCGGAAACGCTACGAGACCTGGGCTCAAGGATTTGAGCACAGCGACTCATTTTGAACACAGTGAGTTCCTGACTGCGTTGCAATGTGCAATAAAGAATAGTTTTGAACGTAGTGTGCTCTTTAACTTCTCTGTACCAACATTATTTTTTTTTGGTAATTCTAGTTTTTAGATACTCGTATACACAATATACACTCGTATACACGAGAAGAACAGTTGGTCAAACAATCAAGGTAGCGGAGCACGAATTTGAAGTGGTGCAATCCTTTAAATACCTTGGGTCAATAGTAGCAGCCGATAATAATATAGAAGAAGAAATACGCGGGCGGCTGCTTAATTCCAACAAAGCCTACTATAGTCTGTCAAAGCTCTTCAAATCCAGAAATCTCACCATAACTTCAAAACTGCTGCTGTACAGGACCATGGTCCTGCCAGTACTCACGTATGGATCCGAGACTTGGGTGCTTAGCAAAAGACACTCCGACCTCTTAGCCGCGTTCGAGAGAAAAGTCTTAATGAGAATTGTTGGCCCCATATGTGAGGAAGGGCGATTCCGGAGACGGTACAATCATGAATTGTACGCAATCTACCTTGAAGCAGACATAGTGACAAAAATTAAGCTCGGTAGACTCCGGTGGGCAGGGCACCTAGCTCGCATGAGTGAAGAGGAACCTGCTCGGAAAGTCCTTTGTGGTACATTCTATGGTAGACGGCAGCGTGGTAGACCATGCTTGCGCTGGAGAGATGGCGTAGACCAGGACGCCCGAAGCCTTGGGGTGCGCAACTGGATGGCGTCGGCTCAAGACCGGGATAGGTGGAGAGACTTGTTGAAGGAGGCCAGGACCGGACCCCGGTTGTCGAGCCGATGATGATGATACACAATATACTAAACGGTGATGGTAATATCAATCCTGCTATTTTTCGAACCACAACAACCCGGCGAACATGACGAATTATTTCAGGCGGGTTAAATTGTGGAAGTCGTCGCAGTCTTTGGTTCGGCACAATTGCATCGAATGTTAGAAATTCTATGCTGATTAGCCTGGAACTGTTGAAAGAAATCATTCTTCAATCGTCCACCTTCATCACTATCGTTCCTGAACTTCAAATTTACTCTCAAGAGACCCTCACAGGATATGTGTCAAGAGACCAATGAACAACAAAATTATTTTTTTAATAAATCGACAAATGAGCGATGGAAAATCAAGGAGACTATGAGACTATCTGGATACCGGATGCAAAAAGAAACCTTACTAGAAACTAATTAAATACGATTAATTATCGTCCATAACCAGTGTTAATATGATTTTTGGTTGTAATACTTATTTCCGTGACTGTACATTATAAAAGTATTGAAAAAGCCTTCGAGTGGTAGGCCGCACTAGCATTCGGTTTGGTTTGGTTTGGTTTTGGATTCATTTAAACATTATGTGATAACCATAGCCGTCAGGCATAATTGCTGTGCGAAGGGTATGATATTACCGGGGATTACCAATGTGCGATAGCTTAAATATTTCACTTGTCTACCGTAGGCTTAATTTGCTTTCTGGTTGCATGTTTATCTGTTCGTTTTTTTTTTTTTTTTTTTTTTTTTTTTTTTTTTAAATTTATATAGGATAAGCAAAGCCAAGCCAACGCATCACTACCTACCCCATTCACGTACTATACTTGCATCGAACGGGGATCAACATTTTAAATTCATTCAAATGAAATTTGTAATGTTTGGGTTTTTTGCAAAAACTGGCTAATTTAATAATTGAAAGAAACACGCACATGTCATCCTGAAAGGCCAACAAAATGTATATAGAAATAGATATATGTATGTACTGTAGATAGATATTATCATTTGAAATTATAACTAAATTAGGATACGGTTGGTAAGTGTTAGATGAAATTAGAGTGATGCTTTTAAAAAAGTCATTTGTCTGTCGAAGTGTCAATATTGGTTTGGCTGAATTTGACACATAAATTAAAGGGTATTAAAATTGTACATTAATCTTATATCGTTTATATTAGCTCAAATGCATCACTAGGGTTGTGCGAATCGAATTCAGTTTCAGTCCGGTATAGGGAAAACAAATTTTTTGGTGTAAATCATTTTTAAAAATGCCAGAATTTGTAAATTGTACCTAAATATGGTATGGTATAAAATTGATACAGATAAGAAAATACTAGAAACAAAATAGATTTGAATTTTGCATTACACGGCTCATAATAAATTAAAGAAAATATTTTAAATGAATACCGCCCTTGATGACGCTAAGCTTCTCAAAACTTTATTCAAAGACGATTTTGTAAGGAATTTTCAGCGCACAGTATGCGAACCTTGAGCATGGGATGCGTGATCTACAATTTTTGAACGCTATGACATTTTTCGGCTTATAGATTTAGGTGATAAGATCTTATACCCATATCGGCGTAAAAAGTGATCCATTAGCTTACTTCTGGGCTTACTTATGTTAGAATAAAGGGAAACTGAGCCAGAAGAAAAGGACTAACAATAAATACCAGCTAGAGTGTGGCGTGACTATACATCAATGCTTTGGGTTGATCAGCAGAAGAGGTCGCAATTGGTTGTAACACAAAAAGAGCTCACAGGTGTCTACAGTTCTCAACAACACCTGGTAGAAGACGCTGACGGACCAATAACAGTTTCAGATGAGGACCAGCTCAAGAGGTAGAAGGAGCACTTTTTAATGACCCTTACGAAGTAAAAATTTCCAAAATACGCGCTGTATCCAACAGTTGAGAAGAAATTTTTAGCCATTAGCCAATTTCGTAGCATAAAATAAGATAATAAAAGACTACCTCAGAATCACTTAATGCCGATCAAGAATGATTCCGCAACGGATCACCTTGTAGGGAGCACGTTAACAACTTGCAGATTTCTGGACAACCAATTAAGATGGTAGGAAAATTTCAGTGTCTTTGAAGTACTGTCTCTATTGATGGCGAAACCGAGCTGTATACCAATACTCGAATCGGGAAAGCAGTTCGGAATGCTATCCAAAATATGGAGAAACAACTCTATAAGCTTAAAGACCAAGCTTCGAATACTCCGATCCAATGATGAATCCGTGTTTCTTTATGGAACATTTTCATAAATGGAAGTCTGAACATTTCAGGAACCCATTGACGCTATTTTAAGAAGACGAAAAAAGGTAATGAGGGCATTGCGAGTCCATCGATGCAATGGCAACCTATCACGCAGGTTAAGTCAAAGCCAGCAACCGAAAGCACAACGGAAGTTCCCGTGGGAACAGTAAAAACGTGGAAAGAAATAAAATGAAGACACTGAACGATCGAGTTCATTTACCAATAGTCTGGTTTCTGGTAATTCTAAGAAACTAAATTTCGCTGACTGGCAAATGCACTCGATTGAAGTGAATGACTTGACTTAGCTTCTCGAACCCAAATAGCAGTAGCAGTTGTATTTCGAATTTCAAGTAATAAAGTTCTATTAAATTTGGTGGTACAATTTTTAAAAAGTGTTTTTCGTACTAAAAGAACTTAAATCGCAAGCATGCAAACGAGGGGAATGACCTTAAAGGACTGGGACGAGACATAGGTCATACGAGAACAGGACGTGGCCGTCACGACACTCTAAAGCCTCGTGTTTGTCGCGACCCATGGCCACCCCTATCACTGAATTTATTTTCAACACCTAAAACAATAGAAATAATGACTAAGTTATAGAAAAAAAATAATCTATTCAAGAATTTAAACAAGTACCTTTCCATTAGGCTCAAGAAATTCACTCAATCAATAACTTTATTAATGTTAACAACTTCCACCATAAACCATCAATGACATTCAAAACACCACAATCTACAATCACTAACAATAAATAATACATTAACCATTAAGGCAGCTCCTGCTCAAATAGTTCTGTCAATTAAATCTCGTAATCATATCCTTCATTTGTACCGGCATCCAAAGTGGATATAATAACAAATTGCTTTCAAAAGTCGAACAAAAATTCATTAAGATAGTTAATGACCATCATAGGCACAGAACACAACATAACATAGAGAGATATTGATTTATACAAATGTGTAGCACCGCAATATATACGATAGCAGCACACATCACATCAACTTAGGCCATCAGGAATTCTATAATACTTAACAAAGGCTAAACAATTCTAACAATAATCACAGCAACAACAACAATAACAACGACAAGAGGAACAAGAACTATATAAGGACGAAAAATCCCTGTCGGAAAGCATAAAATATACTAACACGAAGATACACGAAACATCTTGATTTCATATTGCTTCACTTTGTGTATGGGGAGGGAGGGGGATGAGGTGAAACAAGGCCAAGGTAAAATACAATCTACCATTCAACTCAACTCAACAGTATTAACTTACTAACCGGCAGAATAGAATTGTTCCATAATAATGAAGATATCTTCATCCTTCCTTGCTTCCTTCCATCTTACCAACCAGCAAACTATACCTACCAACAACCCCTGCTGAGTTCCCCTTCCTCCACATCATTTCTGTTATAGACTTAGAGCCTCCAAGGCAGCAAAAGGAGGCACACACAGCGTTATTGCCATTAGTCGACGTATACATACGTATAACGTGTACCTGAATCGTGATCATTGAGGATGCTTTTCTTCTGCCGATGCTGGTTCGAGCTTCGAGAAACTGTTGCGCTTCCCCTGCCCTTGCTTGAACAACACTTTGGATCTATCTAGATACCAAAATACATATACATATACATGGGGTCGGTATATGCCATATATTCATTTACCCAATGGGTTCACAACTAATTAGAATCGTGTAGTATACTCTGTCGTTATGTTTATATAAAGGTTTGCCTTGTCTTGCTTTTGCTTTTGCCTTGCTTTGCTTTGCCTTGTCGTGTATAGCTTTGGATGTCCTTGCTGAAGCGCAAAGGAGTTTCATCTCTTCTCTTCTTATCTTATCTCAGCATCCTCGCTGTATAATTTCCCAATAAAGATGATAATTCCGTACTTCTTTAGGACCCCTGACAGCCAGCAACAGCATCAGAGTATTATATGTAGGTACAGTATAACGTCTATAAAAGAGAGGTCTACATTTTCTTTTCTACATTTCCTCTTTTCTATAACATTTATAACATTCTTCAACATAGTATGATGGTGCAGCTTTGCTAAAGCAGACGATTTTTTTTCTTTATTATTACCAACCATGTAAAGGACAAAGGCCCAACCATCCGGTTGTTTTGTTGTTGTTGATTGAGCTTTTTTGCCCTATAAATGTTGTCTCTTGAGTATTACCTTAAGTTTTCTTTTTATTAAGGCTTTGTGGTGTAAAAAAATATACATTTGTACATTCACATTATCCTCTTTGGTTAATATGTTATTTTTCATATAATTGTGAGGCAATATTACACTATTAGATTATTATATTACATAGAAACGGAAACGCAACATTTGGAACTGTTAAACATACGCGTTAGAAATATAGAATACACTTTACTAAAATTGACAGCAGTCCTATCTTACAAGTTTGTTTGGACCTGATTTCATAGTTCAATGTTTAAATTGAATGAAGACAAACACTTGTTTTTGGTGTAAAACTTGAGTTTTTAATTTGATTGATTTTTTTCGATTAGTTAGGCCTCTCTATAATATTGTAATATTTTGCGAAGGGTTCGCAATAAAAACTTATTTACTTTATTTATTAACTTCTACCTATTACATTTAAAATAAAACACACTTAACTTACTTCAATTTAAATCACTTTTATTAATTACTGGCACAACAGTATTCAACAGTTTACACGAACTTTATTCTTTCACTTTCAAAAATAAACTGTGTCCAATCGGTAGCGCCATCAAGTTTTATAGGATCTGGTTCTGGTTTAATCTCGAAAGCAATCGAAAGCTCTGGAACTTGTATCTCGATCTTTCTATTCTGACAGATATACTTTGTATATAAAAACTATGGTACTATCATGGCGAGTTTTTTTTAGGGTTGCAAAGGTCCTGGTGGTGGCGCTGCAAAACTTGAGGTGTAAAATCCGATTTGGGGAGTCTTTAAGCGTCGAAAATTGGTGGTAGGAGCAAGAGGAGGCATACATTAGATGTCGCCCCATTCGACTTCCACCATGATAGTACTATAGTTTTCATATACAAAGCCTTCAGGCTTTGACATTTACCAATGTTCGAAAAAGCTCATTCGAAGCTCACAATAGGTTCAACAGGTTGTTCTAAATCGCGAAGGTAGATGGCGCTGTCATCGTATTCGAGAATCGATAGAGCTCGGATGTAAAAGTCGTTACATTATGGTTCAAAAGTAGTTAACTAATTTTTCTTTACAATATTATTTCCCGCACTTTGTATGGAAAACCTAAAAACTTTATTAAGTCATAAGATATTCTTATCTTAGAGTTTCTTAAACTTAAAAGCATTCAGTGCATACCGGCATTAATGTGGTTTATTTAGCGATTGGTTTACTATTGGTTTTTAGTATAAGTATTATGCTAAACTTTACTTTTTTATCAGTCTACTAGTTTAAGATTTTGCATCAAACCCTTTTTATGTCAGCAAACAACAGTGATATGAAGTAAAGATTGATTTACATGTGGTATTTTTTTTGATGCCCCAAACATGAAAATGACTAAGTCGGTATTGAAGGCCGAGAATGATGTTTAAAAGATCAGCGTTTCAATAACGTATATTGACGAAAATTTCCCTTTTTTCTTTTTTGCCTATACTTCAAAGCAAAAGCTGTCAAAAATATGGAAAAACAGCTTTATAAACTTAAAGACCAAGCTTCGACTCTCATTCAATTGTTGAATCAGAGCTTCTTTCTTGGTCAAGCACTTGGAAAGTCACATCCTGCCGCTTGAAAGTTGCTAATGTTCTTAAATAGATGTTTGTAAAACATTTTGATGCAACCGTACATCTAATGATGAGCTTCATGTAAGGAACCTATTGGCTACATCATACGAAGACGTACATAAGTATTAGTTGATCAATGCGAAAAGATTAAATATATTGGATTTATGATCAGAAGTGGAAGATCTTGTGATGACGTAAAAACACTTATACTTCACCAAAACAAAAAAAAAAAATAACAGACGGCAGTTGTTTATTTATTTATCGTCCAGTCCTTACGATTGAATGATTCAAAATATTGTACGAGAGGTATTAGAGTAAATTGAAGGCAGCTGATATGCGTTGTATGAAGTAGATAGTAGTGACATATTGCTATCGGAAGAAGCAACAAAATCCAAGGAAGCTTCCACGTTAAAAACATTATCTTAGAAAAAGAGCAGTAAAACTATGTAATTGCCAATAATAACAGGATGCACTTACCTTCCCAATTCAAAGGGAATATCATAAGACGGTGAGTTTCAACACTATCTCGAAACTATAAAAAAAACTGATTTTGACTGCTAAAGTTTCCCAAAACATATACAAAATTTACCTTTCATAAAACACATATGACTGCCGGCCTTGGGATTCGTCCATAAGTACAACATTTGAAGCCGACCATTTTATATTTCAGCACTCAGAGTGAAACCATCTAACAATTTAAGTCATAAAATTCGAAGGAAAAATCTTCTCCAAATAGCCTGAATACATAGCATAGCCTAGGTACATATAAAATATGTACATATGTACATGTACACATGTCTTGTGCGTCTCGATTTTCTCAAAACCACTTGGCTTCTAGTTGACCCGATTAATTTTTTTCCCCCTATCAATTTTCAAGTTTTAATTTATTGTTCGGCCATTGGTCAAAATTGAATTGGTACCCTTTTCGAGATATTCTTCTATATGTTGGTTTTCGTTTCTAAATCGACAAAAAGTCATTGGTGCAACTTGAAGAGTGTTGTGAATGCGATGATATAAAGTGAATCGATTTGATGGACGTTTTTCGTATAAATTGAAATGAAAGAACTTTTTGATAGATTGCGGTTTTTATGACACATCAATTGACAAATGGTGAATATTGTGATGCTGAGAAAATTTCAGATCCTTATATTGGAAATTGGGAAACAACATCAGCATCTACATACATGTATGCCACGCCAATCTCATTCAATTTCACTTGCATATATGTATAAGAGTATAGCTCGATGTGATGCCGTCAACCTTTTGAACCTATTTTAAGTTGAAAGAGGAATAACAACAGAACAAAAAAAAAACAGCAACCTCTGCAATTCTGCATGCTTCATCATCGGTAGATATAATGGGTCAGAGTGAAATGACACTCCCTCACCAAAATGATTACTGATTGCATGAACTCGTAACCTTCAAATTGACAGTTAAACACGATAGCATATACTGCACTTAATGGATAACGGAAACCATCCGGCAAACCATCCTTATAGTTGAGTATATGAGGTGTATCAGCAGACATCCAGGAGATTCATTCAATAATTTTTGTTGTTGTTGTTGTGTCCTCCAGGGAAACGTTTAACAGTTGATTGCCTTCTTTGTGTCGTCCTGTCACCTTGGTGTGGTGTGGTCTTGCTCCTACTGCTGTTGCAGTACTCGTATAGGTTGGTATTTATAGTGAGTGGGATTAGGGCTGGCCATGAAACAAGATCGAGGCGAGTCTTTTGAAGTCTCGTCCTTGTTCAATTGATAACGATTTTTTTTAAATGAAACACCACCGAGACTCTCGGTAAGTCACGGTCTCGTCACCAGCTCTAAGTAGCAACCAATGAGTATGTAAACTGGCATGATATTCCACTTGAACGTGCAAAACATATATTTCTTCATTTTCAATATGATTTTCATTTAGAAATTGAATGAAGTAAACAGAAAAAATCGAACATTTATATATGTTTTTTTGTTTGTTTGAGAGCTTCATCGTTTAAGGGAAAACCCAATCACCGGTCTTTTGCGCAAAAAATAAGTTTATAGTAACCTACATAATATACCACTGCCTACTCGGCTTGACTGATGTAATAGGTGGCGCTGTATGTTTTGTATGTTATTACTAAATTCTATATTTATGTAGGTAGAGTGGTTCTAAAATTAGGTGGTGTCCAATTATATAATATATAGTACTATCATGGTGGAATTCGAATGGTGAGACATCTAAAAAGTGGGGGCAACCCTTCCTCAATTTTTTTTGCGGAGAACTTATGGATGTTTTAATTGATATTTTTTGGTGGCAATAATCCAAATAACAGTCTCCTTTTGCTTCTACTACCAATTTCCGATGCTTAAAAACTCCCCACATCAAATTCTTAACCTAAAATTTTGCAGCGCCACCACAAGGGTCCGGGCAACATTAAAAAATACTCGCCGTGATAGGTACTTAAAGTCAATAATGCAATATGTATTAGAAATTGATCCTTTTAGAACCAATTATGTATCAAAATACCTCAATTGCAATTTTGTTATGCTATGTTTTCTATGTTATTTTTTTTTATTTCACTTGAAGTTGGCAGAACTGTATAATTAGCTTTTACTTAGTAGTGAATTATTTTTTCGAGTTTTGATTATATCAGTTAACGACTTCCATGTTTTTTTAGGTTAGTTGCTAAAATTAAATTGCTAAAAATTGGTTAAAAAAGGCAGACACTTTTATAATAAATAATTGAATACTTAATATAATGACTTGTCGTGAACAGTTGCTACATTTTAAAATTTATCGTGCTATGTTTCCTGTTTTTTTTTTGCTGATTTGATAACCTTTTTAAAAAGAAGCTTTATTAATTTAATATGAATTTAACTGTTTATAAAAAAAAACATAGAAAACAAAGCAGGTTATAATTGAAATTATCGCAAATAATTCAGAGAAATCTAGTGGTAAAGCCCTTTAACACTTGACTATTAAATGATATTTTCAATTTAAGCTTGTCTAGCTTAGCAAAAAAAAAACTAAAATAAAACATAGCACAACAAAATAGGAGTTTTTACAACGACAAGCTTACTGCAAAATGTACAGCGTTAAAGTAATAATTATAAAATGTTTTTACACTTGTAAAAAAAAACATAGAAAAAATAATACAACAACATTGAATCCGAAAACCAATCCAGGACTAGCTAACGGAAAATTTCTAAGCCAAAAACTTTTCTCTATAAAAAAATGTAATCTTTTTCTGAAGATGCTTAATTAGATGAACAAAAAAGTAGCAAAGCATCAAAAAAAACATAGGAAACATAGAACTAAAATCATAAAACTATCACGACTCATTCGAGAGTAGCTAACGGTAGATTCGATGGCCATAGACTACAATCTAAGAGGTAAAGAGTATAGAGCCTTTCAGAGGGTCCTTCCTTAACTTCACGTCAAGTAAGCAAAGCAACAAAAAAAAAAAAAATAGAAAACATAGAACTACAAAATCTTAATTCTGCAAACTACATAACTAAATACGAATTAATTAGTAAAGTATTTCGCTATCTTGACACTTGTAATAAATGTAATCAAAATAAAATTTACAAAACAGGAAATAGCTTTTAGATGATTCATCCTTTTTTGTTGGCTTCGTTCTATCTCGAACTCAATTTACATATATAAAATCCAAGTACTTCTCTTTGCGAACTTAAAATTAAAATTTCAAAAACTTAAGTTTTAAAAATCAAATAAATCATTATAATATTTCAAAAACTAATTTCTATGTTCCAATTTAAATAAAACAAATTTTCACTGCAACTTGGTTTTAAAATTTTAAAAAAGAAAAAGTAGAACATAACCTATTTCTTCTTTTTGCTGCGTAAGATGAAGCCTCTCAATTAGATTCTACACTTCATTTAAAACTCGAATGAAAAAAAAAAAATAAGTTCAAGCACAAAAACCTCAACTGATGCTGGAGCCATTATAAAGTGCGATGGTGCCTTGTGCCTGTGGTGTTGCGGTTCCCGGACGCTTGAAGATTTCATAAATCGACCAAATCTAAATAGAGGTATACGGCTTTCTCCCATAATAAATAAATTAAAAAGTTTACTCTCGCACTATAAAGCTCACAGCTTTTAGATATATACAGTACACGAAGGTATATACTCCTAAGCCAATAAAATAGAATCGAAATTACAGGATTCACAGGATCTTGTTTCTATATCTCCTTGAAAATAAAATGCTAAGTATACATCTAGAAGTGAAAACAAACCAAACAAAATAAAGCAGCAAAGAATAAAAAAAAATAATAAACCGAGTAGGAAGAGAAATCTGAAGTGTCTGAGAAAAAGTTTCTCTATGAAAATAATTAACAACTTTTTTAAGTTTCTTCTATTATCGACGTAAAGCTGAAGCTTGAAACTGAAGAAGAGAAGAAGAAGGCAAGCCAAGTATCAAGCAGACAGTTTGTACGAACCAACTATGTGACGTTCTGCTCCTCCTTTTCTTTTCCAGAAGATGTGTTTCAAAAAGTTAAAACGATAGCCTCTGAGAAGACGCACAACCAGAACCATCATACACACAAGTATATAATACCAGGATAATTTCGGGATGGAAGGTATACGTTCCTAGGTATCTCTCAAAGGAAGTCATGGAACTGCAAGTAGGTGAGATGAACAGATTTTGTGAATCCTACCGCTACCTAGCTTATAGTGAGTTGAGTTAAATATAACTGTTTATGTGGTAATTCTGTACATTTTATTATTGTGCAAAATGAACGACATGTCTTCAGTTAAAGAACGAATAACATTTTTGTCCTTTTTTTTTTCTTAGGTTAGGTACCCTACCTACTTTTTATTCAGGTCTTCGTTCCTATATCCTAGATTCAGCGCCACATTAAAGGACTTTCCAACCGACCGACAGGTAAGAAGCCGAGACATAGTTTGCAGGGTTGGTCCCCTTATTGGGTCCTTGTCTCCTCGGGCCAAACGAAAGGTTCTATAGAAAATTGGAAAATTAGTTCAAGTAAAGAGCACATCTAAGGTGTTCTACTGCTTGTTGTTCTTCTTCTCCGCATCGACTTTCGCGGTAGGGAGAATGTTAAGGCGTTGAATCCTAGTGAGGAACAGCGACACGACAACAGGCGACGCGACGCGACGTGGCGGGCGAGTGGCATGGCAGAGGGCGAAAAGAAAGTTTCTTAAAATAATGAAAGTTTATGGAAATTCGACTGAAAGGATGTTATTTTATTAAAAAGTTACCTACCTGAGTATGAAAGAAAGTTGCCAATGGCATCTTTCGTTTTGCTGCAATAGAATCTTTTGAACATGAACAGTTAGGTTATAGGGTTAGGGTTGGAGCAACTTTGGATAGGTACCTCTATATATCTACACTTTTAGGTAGCCAGGTTTTGTTACGAAAATGAACAAAAAAAAAAAACTTATAGATTCAAAAATATTATTACTGCTGCGAATAAAGTTATTCTTTTGGTGGCAGAGGAGTTGTTCTACTATGATTGAATTCATTCGTTTAACCGGTGCTCCGTGTGGCGGTGGTGAAGGTGCGTTCTATTTCTTTAAAGGTGAAGATTCAGGTAACAGGAAGTAATACCAATCTTATACCTAGGTATATTAGTTTTCATTCTGTGAGTCCGAAAAGAATTATCTTTCATAAAAGTTATTTTTTTTTCTATTATTATTATTTCTTTTTTCGAATAATAAGAGAAGAGGTTTGGTGGGTCGTCGTCGGTTGCTTCTTCAACGATAACATCCATTCAGTTAGATTGGTTAGCTTAAGGGTGTCTTTGAATAGCAAAGACTTAACAAAAAGATATGACCAAGCTAATTTTGCACAAGCACAGGAGTAAGTAACGATTTTTTTGTTTATTCTATAGGAAAGGACTTACCTACTTGGAAAAGTAATATCAGAAAGTTAGTTTTGAAAGGTTGGTATGTAGCTGTGTGTATTTTGATGTGAGACTTCGTAGAACAAAAGTTTTAATTTAAATTAATAGAAATTGATTTATAAATATTGTTTACTGATAAGAGACCATTATGATTTTTGGACTGGGAAGATGTATGCATGCATAAAGGTACAAGTCCTACACAGGGTGTCCCGCTGAATATGGTGTTAGGTCATAGTCATATTTTATAAAGAATCATAAAGGTTTTTAAGCTGTTTTTCTTTTGAAATTTGGACACATCCATAGGTAGGTACTATGAATCAGTTTTTTTAATGATTTTTTTTAAAAAGTACTGTATGTTTGGATTGCACTCTTGATTTTAAGTGGTTAAAATAGAGCAAATTTTTCTCATTTTTTTTTAATTTATTGAATCTTGTTGAAAAAAAGTAGCTGATAAAATTTTACAAAACCATAAAACATAAATAACGCACGCAGAAGCAATGTGGAACAATTACTTATCTAAAAAACAGGTATTGTGCTGGAATAAGTGAACGACACACAATTCCGAAGGGACCATTTCGGTCATAAAATTTAAATGAATTTTACTGACGTGGACATCCAAATAGACTACATAGTACATATATTGACTTAAACTGAGTGATCCAATCCGATATTCCCCCAAAAATATCTTCAAAGGAGGACTGGGTCATACACGCAGGTAATATATCGGTTTTCACAGTTGGTTCAAAGACAGAGGAGGGGATAGGGTCAGGTACATTCTCACACTTAATAAAGCTTTAAAAATTTTGCAGTACCTTAAAAGCAGAAATGCAAGCTATTTGCGAAACAGCAAATATTCTTTCCACATTCGATTAGTAAATAGAAACAGGCGGCCACTACTTCTTCTAGGAACGACAAAACACAGTTACCCTTAGATAGGTGCCAGGACACCGTGATATTTACGGAAATGAAATGGCGGACGAGCTGGCCAAAAATGAATGGAATCTGCGGCATATCGAAGCCTCCGTACTTACTACTTGAAAATGAAAAAAGTAGAATTCACCACAACATAATGAGAGATGGCTAAGAATTGACAACTGTCGGGTGTCACAGAACCTGTCGCCAGAAATCTCAAAATATTTACTACCGTTAAGCAGAACTCAACTGTCCCTTCTAATCCATATTCCTTCTTTTACCACATCCACAATGGATCCACTGAGATCCGAGTGGCTTTGTTGCGATTTATCACATCACTACCCCTCTAAACCAAACTTAACCAACAACCTGTACAATCGTGGTTGGTTCAGTTCACCAATTTCGGTAGATTATCTGTGATTCAACGCTGGCGCTGGTTTAAGTATTGAATTTGGACGATGGAAAGTGCTGAACCGCGGTTTAAATATTTGTGCAACTGGACCTAATAGTTTTTATATTTCTGTGTGGTGCAACATATTTAATTATTAAAGAACAAACATTTGTTGATTTTATATAAATTATATCTAAAAAATAATTGGTAAATCAAAACAAAAATATCAAAAATTAAAACCTTGCTATCTTGTTATTCTTAACACCTATTCTGTCAATTGTAAAGTTGCATTTAAGTAGTAGGTATTTGAAAATATTTTCGGTATAAAACTTGTATGAATAATTTAGTAGTTGGTTTGGAACAATGTTGTTGTTGTTAGCTGAATGAAGAGATAAAACAATTTAAAATATCGGATTAGAATTTTATCATTTGTTCAGGAGTTTTTTGCATAACTTGGCAAATCAGAGAACCTCATGCCGTTGTTAAATACTAAGTGCTAATTTTTCTCCAAAATTTGCACATCGAGAATTGTAAAATGAATTCGTGTTTGCAATGACAGGAGGAAAGAATAATTGTTGGGCTTTCGGAACTTTATCTTCACAAACAGATGAACAGTCAAGTACTGTTATAAATTGTTAGACTGAGCATCGGAGCATGTTACAAAACTGATTTCAACTCCAAACTATGAGCCACAACTACAATTCAAACTTCAGCTTGATTGATCGTTTCTTATCACTGTTTTGGCTATGGAATGGTTTTTTCTCTTTTAAATGCATTGGAATAAATAAACTTTCTCCCAACTGTTTGCGAATTTTTGACAGAAAAACATGAATTTACAGCTTCAAACTTTACCGTTGTACTTCATCGTTCATAATAAAGTAAGTGTAGAAATGGATGCTGCATCAGAACTTTCTAAATCATCATGCTCATGTTTTGCCAATTATGTATATTTTGAAAGAGTAGTGATCAATAAGAAAGCCAAAACTCTGATGCCTGATGT
The DNA here is from genome assembly GCA_958431115.1 of Syrphus vitripennis. Lineage (NCBI taxonomy): Eukaryota > Metazoa > Arthropoda > Insecta > Diptera > Syrphidae > Syrphus > Syrphus vitripennis. The sequence goes on along the minus strand of OY288109.1, from coordinate 32,569,868 downwards.
ATTCAAAATTGAAAACTAATCCGGCATACCTACAGAATAGAAACCCCAAATAAACGCATTTAACCTCAATGCGTCTTCCCAATCTGCATGATAATACCTTTTCGTTTCTCCCACATAAACAGTAAAACATAACCAAAAAAGGATATGCGAATCAGAAGTTTTGTTCGATACAACAATCCACACTCTACTCGTACACCCAAACACACCCAATCGTCCTTAAAGTTATTGTTGTTATTGTTGTTACTGTTGTTGTGATGGTTAGTGAGCTTTTCTTGTTACTCTGAATGCTGACAAAAGTTTTTTTTTTTCAAAAATTGGCTTCCCCCTAATCGGGTATCCGGCGAAAACTTCAACAACGCTACACATACTGAATTATGAGAAACACCATCATGAATAATATTAAACTCATTCCGATTTGTATGTAGCTGTTGCTGTTGCTGCTTGCTATACTTGCTGTACTCGTCGTCATCGTCTATATATGCTCGTCGAAGCCCGAATACATTGTGCTATTGGTATCCTTTAGATATCCCAGCTATTTTTAGCTATTTCACGGGTATCGAAATGTTCAGTTGGAAATTCAATTTGCCTTGGATCTTTTATTCAATTTGTTCATCCAGTTGACTTGGCATCAAACTCCGGATGCGGCGAAGGTGTTTGTGTAGGATGCATGGATGGTATAGCTGAGCTGCTACTCTCAGAGTCCGACATACTTGAGTGGTTCCTATTTGTATTATTATGCGATCACAAGGGTTGTGTGAGACAAGTAGCTAGCAGTTTCGGCACATGGGGAGAGGCAGAGGGTCATGATAGAAAACGAAGGCAACGATGATGAGCAACGACGAGAGGAGATGTTGGAAGTGACAAGGAACAAACATCAAGCTACAAAAGAAGAATGTGGAGTGACGTGGCGAAATCTATTTTGAGGACTCCGAACCCATCCGGCGGCGGCAGGCGTTGCCTTGGTATTTTTAAGCTCATCCCACTTCTGATATTTGAATGGTGAACGGTTCGTTTCATGCAAATATGAATTTAGCTACTTCATAGAATTATTACATAGAGCCTCTGAGCCGAGAACCGAGAGCGCACTGTTGATGGCGAGCCCTTTAATATTTCACTTAATTTATCTTTTCACTTGGTTTGATTTCATTAGATTGCTCTGCCGTACCGCCCTCTCCTTGATTTTTCATGAGGATGGCATGAGGCGACAGGCGAATCAGAATCGGAATGTGGAATCACATCTCAACACAATGGTATAAAGAGCAAAAAGCGACAATGTGAAAATCCTGAGAGAAAGATGATAATGAAAAGTTATTACATTCATTTTATTCAAACATGAATCGTATTTTTGTATTTTTTTCATCATACACGTATACAGTGTCGAGGGAAAAATTAAATTCAATAAATCTTTCATGTTTTGTTTAATTTGTTTTTTTTTTTAGATTGATAGGGAATTTCTTGTATGAGGTTAGATTTGGATTGATGTAGACTTCTTTTTTTTTTGGAATTTCAGATGGAATTTATCCGTTATATCATAGATTTCAGTTTCACACCTGTATTTTAACAAAGTTTTGTATTTGCTTACAAATTGGACCATAGAAGATTATCTTGGGTTTTTTGAATACAGTTGCATTGAGAGTTCCAACTAGTGTAACGTTATTTCACTATGTAATTGGACAGACTCATGGTTGATGATTGAAATAACTTCAACCATTAAAATATTAGTTATAATACGATAGTTACAATGACTCAACTCTAATGGCCTCGTCTTCTTTATTTCTCTTTGACCGATAGTTTTCATCATCCGGGGTGTATTGACTGAGAACACAACTGCTTACTTCCACTCCACTGCTTCACCCTAACGCTCTACTTGTGGGATTCCATTTTTCTGTGATAATAATGTGAACGTTGTCTTTTTTGTACAAGAAGCAGCTAAGATAGTCATGCTTTACTTTATCCAAGATTGTATTTTTGACGAGAACGCTTCCTCAAATTTACTTGCCTCTTATCCTCAATCAGGCTACGTCATTCCTGCTTTCATGCAAGCTGTCGTGAATTTGCGCTCATACTTTTTCACTGTTCAATAGTGTAAACCAAATGTGAGCTATTTTGCTATTGATCACACTTTTTGCGATTCGAAGCACTGTTTCCGGTTTGGTTTTCGTTTTGGATGTACTGCTACGTAAGTGAAATTGAAAAATTCTACACTCACTTTTTGTACATTATAGATTATCTAGACCAGTAACTAAGTAAGTAAGTAATCCATTTATTGATTTTATAAAGTAATTACATGATTATTATAAGAATGAATTATAAGCTATGGCACTGCCATTGTCAGCTCAGTTGGCAATAAATTTTTTAACAATTTAATGTGTTTGGTTTAAGAAGTTTTGTTTTAATCAAATTCAGTTAGCAATAACATTCGATATTTATATGCATTTTTTATGAATAAATAAAGACTTTTTCCAGTTCGGGCCATTTAGCAAATCAACTGTTATTGTTGTCTTTGTACTGCATAAATTGGGCACTCTTCAATAAAGTGAAATCAGTCCTCTCTTGATTTGAGGTTACACAACGTGTAGAATCAATCAAAACTTCCATTATAGGGTGCACCGTTTAGCCCAAGGACCTCGCATCTGGTTTTAAATATAAGGAAAATTTGTTTGTAACTATGCAAGTCGCAAAAATAGTTATCAGCTTCTAGATTAAAGTTGAGTTTTGATTACAAGAATCTGCTGTCCGATTGCTCGGCTTCCGCTACAAGCAACGCTCTCTGATTATCTTCAAACTTTTGTATTGTACGATACAACCGATCTTTTAGTGTAATTCTATTGCCTGGAATTATGTTCGTATCTTCTCCATAGACTTCTCTCAAGATTTTGCCATTTCTCCAGCCACCAGTCATTATTTCGGATTTCATACTGCAGCATTTTTCGTACGAGTCGTGATTCGGGGAAGTCGAGCACTTTTAGAATACTAATACAGTCGGCTTGTGTTTTTATTGGCAGGTTGAACAATTTTTTGATGAAACTTCTCTGCAGTTTTTCCATTTCTTCAAATTTATCCAGACCATTAATTGCACCTCAAAAAATGAGATTTGCGATTTAGAACTGTTTGTTTTTGTTGTTTTTTTTTCTAAAAAAGCTTGTCTTTCTTTGATTTTTTTTCTTGATGCATCAGCAGCGTGATATTCTTAAGGCTGATGTGGGTGTTTCCGCTCATTCCAGTTCTCTCTCATACGTCTTGTAAATTGTCCAACATAAGCGCTGCGCTGGATGAACAGCTGCCGGTAATAGAGTTCTGTTAAGCTTATGGCATTTTTTGATGACAGAAGATGTGCAGATTTTTATTGATGTTGGTTCGCTGACTGTGAGTTTTCAAGTCCATCAAAAATACTTGTTAAATTGTTCGCATTGCGGTATGATAGGTACCAATGAAACGGAATGTGTTACATAGAAGACGTTTTTTAATAAAAAAAATTTTTTTTCTTTCGGAATTTGTTAATTTAAGAATCTACTTATTGCAAGCTTTGTATATAATAAATTTAAGTACTGCAAACAGATTGATGCTCAGAGAGGCATTCAGATAAAAAAGAGTTGACACTTAAAGTATACAAAGGACTTTGCACTCCTTTCGCCATTTTTTTTTTTGATTTTTTTTACACAGTATTGTAGAACATCAACGAAAAAATAAAATAAAGAAGAATTGACGCATTATCCTCCGACCAGAGAAAACTGCGAGACCAGTATCAACACACGTCATACATTTATATAATGAAAATAATATGTGCCGGCACGTTGTTCAATTGACTTGAGAATTTTTTTTCAGCCATTTTTTTTTATTTCCCTCTCTAGTTTTTTTTTTGTTATCAATTCTTTACCTACTTTACTGATTCTGATGAATGGAAAAATATTGATTTTCATGCTCTATTCTTACTTTTGTTGGTTGGTTGCTTGACTGATGCCTTCAATGGTCCTTTAGAAAACAAAAAAATGGGAAAAAATGAGAAAATCGCTGAAAATGGGTACCAAGTGGGATTATTTTTTAATTATAAATTGAAATTGAAAAAAAAAAGAAAAATGGAGAACACAAAAAAAATATAAGCGGGTAATTCCTTTAGTGACATCTCTTGTGGTGTTTAACGTTACTCAGAGTAATCAGTCAGCGAGAGAGAGTAGTCCTTCGTCTTTCGTCCTTCAAACCAAACAAAACAGAACGTTCAATGCTGGATGATGATGAAGGATGCAATGACGATGAGGAGCTCTTTTCTTTTACCATTTTACCACGATTCCTCCAACCAACGCCAACGCTTCTCATCTGATGGCTTCTGGGGTGCTTCCGCCGGCTTCCTTGTGCTATCGGGCTATTCGGTATTATTATTATTGTTGGATTCAAGGAATATATATTATATACTGGAGCATGCCTTCGGGTGTAAGGAGAAGATTAATGAAACGAAACAAAATTCTGCCTTTGTACTGAATGAGTGCAATATAAATCTCATTACCGGATTCCGGTCATTTACTTCTCTGTTTGAATAAATTGTTGTTTTTGTTGTTGTTTTTACTGTGTGAATGAATTCCGTTTTTCGTTCACATAAAACAAGTGTTTCCAGATAAAATTGAACAAATATCGTTACTTTTTTCATTCTTTCTTTTTATTTTTTTTTTTTTTGTTGAAAAAGTAAAAACAATTTTTCTTGCAGAAGACGGGGATTGGATGTGTGATCTAGGGATAAAGTATATATTTAAAAAAAGTTTTGTAAGATGGGTGAATGTCCTGATGGGATGTTATTGCGTGGAGAAAGTTTGTGGTTTAATTAACACGGATTTGCAACAATGATTGACTCTGTTTAAAAAAATGTACGAGTGCCAGAGGACTTAAGATGAAGATGTGTAAGCATACGTGTCGAGAATCGGTTAACTTTATGGTTCCTTCTCAAGTTTTCTTTACTTTAAATATATACAAAAAGAAGAAATGAAATTTAACCCAAACCTGAACATCGATTTCTAGCATTTTAGGAATTTAAAAGTGGAAATTAAATTTGTTAATTTATGAGAAACGATGCGGAGTTTTTAAAGGTAACAATTTTCCTTTTTAAAAAAGAAAACTGGTTCAGGTTTCGAGGAATTAAGAAATACAGAGTTTGAAAACCCAAAATAAATGTATGGAGAGCAATATTTCCTCTAATGAGCATTATGTTTATCGATAACGGTTTATTTTTAGTAAGCCATACTTGTTAATTCAAGAAGAAGGCTGGGTCAACTTTTCCGAAGGACTTGCTAAAGTCATTATGGTAAATAGCAATAACCGAGTTCCTTTTCCTGTTTTCCCTAGCCACAAAGTAATGCTAACCGCAGGAATTGTGGCACAGGACAATTCAGGAGCAACTTGACATCGACATAGGAAAGCGTAAATAAATGGATTGGAATGCCGAATTCGGCATTAGTTTGTATGATATGGTAAAAATCGATTATGGCCTTGAAAAACTTTTACCCAATTTCTGAAACTAGCTGACCTTATAACGACGTAAAAGATGGACTGTTTTTTTCCCCAAAAATGGGATAACTCAGATCCTTTAGATCAATTTTAATACTTTTCTATGACTTTGATATAATAGTGTTAAATCATTTGGATGTATCATTCTAATTTTAATTCTTCTTTAGATACATATGTACATAAATGCAAAAACACGATTTATTTTCCTGGAAATTATTTAGTAGATAACCATGATGACAAATCAAATAAAAAATAAAAAAATTTCATCGTCAAGTTGTCCCAACAACTATTTAAAAAATCTTAAAACTACCATCTGGATTTAAGGAATGCAATGAACTTTTCTCGGAATGCAAATGCAAAGTTCATTGAATTATACAACACAACACAAAACAACATAGCTTAAAATTTAAATCCAACTTTATGCATGAGTATTTCCAATTCAATCATACCAAAAGCAAAAGTACATGTACTGCACTGTACATACTCGTATGCACATATATAATTTATATTAAAGAAAGTCCAATATTCCTTTACATGACTTAGTCCTTTAATGGTGAAAATTAATTTTGGAGCCTTTAACGACTTTTATCGTTGTTATTCTAACCATTTAACTTCCGTCTTTGTACGCCCGTTAAATACAAATCCATTTTTAATAGAGTAAAGTTTTTCTTGGATAAAATAATATATATTTATACATATGTAGTTACATATAGTAAAAATCCTTATACACAACATATACCATTCACCACCAACCCACCCGATACCTCTATCAACCGACGACGACGAAAGGACGAAAGTATGGAAGGATACGAAATAAAAGTGAATCGAATGAACAATGTTTTGTTTTGGGCTTGTAGCTTTGACGAAGGAAAAGTTTCGTATTGCATTTACCAACATCGCCCTCTATCGTCTCCGTTTTCGTCTCTAGGACTTTATAGGTAGGTATAGGACTACATTGCATCTCCTCCTCCACCTTATATAGTCGTTTATTTGTTGGCAAAACTTTCAACATAAAACTCACTTTGAATTTTTTCCGTTTTTTTTTTTGTTTTTGTTCTTGATTTTTTTTTTATTATATTCTCGAAACTGAAGTCATACAATCGTCGTTAGTTGGTAAACAGTGTTCTCTCGGCACAAGTCTCACAGTCTCAGTTCTAGTTGTTGTTGGTTTTATTTACTTTTTTTTTATAAATTTTTGTTTTCACTCTTCTTGGCTGTGCTTCAGTAACATGGCTCCTTCAGATCCTTTTGCTGGTCTTAACAAATATATACATGATCCATGGACCTCTTTGAGTCTTAAATCAGCTCTAGCTATTTTCACTTTAATCACACACAATGATGGCGGTGTATGTGATTTGTCATTTTACCATGAGAAATAAGGATAAGGATAAGGTGCAGCAAAAAAAGTGGCTGTAATGCTGCAGATTATAAGTTGGGAATTAATGATTTAATGTCAGATTGGATGTATTGAAGCTAATTTAATGGCATTTTTATTTTTCATATTTTGAATACAAAGAAAGAAGATCCTTCTTAACTGCACCAAAATATTTAGAAGCGTAGCCCAGAAGATATGTTCTTTTGTATAAGGTGAATCGCTGCCAACTTATTTCAGAAACTAGAACTTTCCAAATTCATTGGTAGGCATATGAAGTATTCCCCAAACAGTTCTATATACTTTTACTATTTGTTTGTAATTGATTGTTATATTTCGAAAGTCTGATAAATGATTAATATTAAGAAAAAAAAGTTAAGGAAAAAAAAGAAGAAATAATATTAGGTATAATACATCTAGGCACATATAAATTGAAGAAAACTGCCTCCAAGGATAAGAGGCTGGATGATGGAATTCACGATTCAAGGTTGTTAGAAATACGTGATGCCTATTGCGTCGCTGAGGTCGTGATTGGGAAATCTGATTTTATATATGGATGAAAATTTATTTTCAGCTCACGTAAAAATATGAATGATACATTCCATTTCGTGTCGTTTATTTTCGTAAAAAGATACGCTCTTCCCAATGGGTTTGAAGCTTTATATTTCAAAAAAGGAGCCCAACAACAACAAAAATGATTGTATTTGTTGCATGTTAATTTAAATAGCAATATTAATCAAAATAACAGAACTAATTATTAACTTTTTCATTGTAAGTTGTTTTAGATAGTTTTGGTATTTGTATAATTTTTGATTCACTGGTATAAAGACAAATTGTTTCAATTTGCAATCATTATACCAAGCATGACGATTTGGGAATATTGTAAATCACGTGATAAAAACGGAGGTGAGTGTTGGAAAAAATCTGAAAGACAACGCTGGTGGCGGTAATATAGATCCAAGGGCTGGATTGCACAAGGCATACACATTAGATGAAGTATTGGCTGATAGTTTTATAATGGCTGAAAAAATTAAAATTGATTTTTTGGCTTCCAAAACAAAAATTTGTCTTTAAGAAAAATCGAAAAGGCATGCGTCATATATTTTGCGCTTGCTCTTTAAATCAAAATGGTGGCAACCCTGCAATGAGTTGTTGTTCGAAAAATTCACATCAAGCACCCGTTGAAGTAATGACCAACTTGATTAAACTATCTTGTTCTTTTCATTTCAAAAGTAGGTAAAATTCCATCAGGATACATTAAACGGGATTTTTTTTCATGAATGCTTCCATTATTGCTCCGTCCAGAATGAATAATAGCTTAAATGGTTCACACTCGAGTGCTAATTGGGTCACTGCGTCATAACTGCTTTATCTACCGTTTCTATCGCCTTCCAACGCGCGACCTAGTAGCTCATTTTATTTATTTATCCGTTATACCTATTATGGGTATGGGTACAGTTGAAATAATCTCATTATACTCTTTCGAATTCAAAGTTAGTCTCTCAAATAAATTTTGTAACATATGAGAAGTTCCCTCCAGCTGGTTCCAAATGAGATTTTATCTAAAAACCGTATTTAAATGCTCATTTTGTCCGAATGATTTTCCTAACATCTGCACGATGTTCTTGTCTCACACAATCCTTGGAATAATGAGTTCCTTTTGTTGACTTCGTATTAAATTTTTACGATTATCCTTCAAAAGCAGGCAAACAACAAAGGTGAAATTGTTGCTATTTCTTTATAGTCCTACGGCGGCGCGGCGCGGCGCGGCATAGGCGACCATTCGCTTGTGCTTGATGTGCGTTTACCCACTGTGCCCATCATGATTGTCCATGGGGCCCATCACACTGATTTGACACAAACCGAATTTCAAAAAGTTTTAATCTGCTGACTGCATAATCCAATTTAAAGGGAATCTACGAAAATCTCCATCAATTAATTTTAATGTAAATTTTATTTACTCCATCATCACTGCAATCTCTCGCTTCTACTCTATACGTAGAGATAGTATTTCTAAAGTTGTTATCAACTTCCTACGAACTATCAGGAACTAGGATAACTGCTACAAGTAGTATCATTTGGCCGTTCACAGCATAGCTGCGGGTATGCATGATGCATGTTTGTAAAACAGTGTACCTATATATAGATTTTCATACATCCCCGTTCCGATATAATCATCCTTCAACCAAAATACAGAGATAGGTATACATGTGTATGTAAAGGTCATATATGAAGTTACCCGCAATCAGCAAGGCCACACATCCAGTGATTCAGTTGTATGTTGCATGCCACCATTTATAAAAGTTGAGGACTGAGTTTAAACTCCTGCGAACAATGGCATAATTCATTTTGCATTGTGCCCGAGGATGTCTGCTACAATTCCAATGCTGCCCTTCCAGCTTCGACTAACTTTATTGCCAGGACGATGACGATGATGACGACGATACTCTCTCTAACTCTGTGCTCGCTCACTGCTCTTAGTTCAGTGCTTGTGCATTCATGCGGGCTAGAATTTGTTTGAGCTATTGAACGTCAACGACGACGACGATAAAGGGACCAAGTCCTAAATACAAAACATGGCAAAAATAAAAGACTCAGTTATTTATATAAAACATATAAGGATGTTTTTTTAATATCACCTCCTCCGTCTACTATGCTAAAATTAAAATTAGATTTTCGACATCATTTTATGAAATTTGGCTACAACAGCGTAGGTGCCGTTACCGTTCAACTAAAACCAAATGTTAATGCTAAATTGCAGTTTTTCAAAAGGGCATCACATAACATAGCATGTGTATATTCGAGTATTATGTGCATTTGTTTGGGGTTAACCCTATATATTGTGGTATAGCAATTTCATTTCTAAACTGATGTGCCCTTTCAGTTAAGCCCTGGTTTGATACAAAAAAGTATTAAATAATATCGTTTGCATTTCTGCAGCCACACAAAACCAACCAACCAACAACCACATGTGCTACTTTAATTTCAAGTTAAAAATTCATGATACAAATTTTTAGATAGCTACTCGTACCTATTGAATTTTATTGCTGGGAATATTTTTCAAAAAAATAAACAATTAAAATTAATCCTTGAACTTTAAATTTTAAATAAATACATTTTGAAATTAAATGGAAATATAGACGAAGGCCCACTTACATAAGAAGGCAATATTATTATATTTTGTTAATTGAAAAATATGTTGATCGTGATGATAGGTTGCCTTTCAAAAGCTGCGGCGAGTTGCCGAGTCAGCAAGCCGCCAATTTGCTGAGCTGTAAATCCGCTGAACTGAAAAATCGCCGAGTTGCCGTGTAGCCAGGTCGCTAATTCACCAGGTCTCCGAGTTGCCAAGTTAGGTTAGGTTAGGTTTAATGGGCTGACAGTTGGTTTTGTTACCGTCACACGTAGATCAATGTAGATCCATTTCAGTTGCCAAGTTACTCATTTGCCAAGTCTTTGAGTCGCCGCGCCGAGTCATTAAATCGCCGAGCCACGGAGTAACCTAGAATCCATAAAGTCACCGAGTCACCAAGTCGCCGAGTCGCTGAGTCAAAGAAAACATGTTTTGTGCTAATAAAAAAGGATATAAAAATAATCACATGTACGATGTACAAAAAACTCCACTTTCGTGTTAGAGCGACATCTAGGTTCCAATATATACCTCCTCTAGTTTCCGCATCACATTTAAATCTTTTTTCAAAGAGCTATCGACTATTGAAGTAAGTAATAAACTTTAAACGACCGTATCTAAAAACAATTTTTTTTTGCATAGTTCCATTTTTGTTCTCAAGGTGCGCGTGCGATGTATTTGCATAAGAAACCTTATTTAGCGTCCAAATAAAAATCTGAAAAAAAAATTGAAAAGGGTTAGTATAGTATATTGAGCATTAGAATTAACAGCTTAACTAAACTACTTCCAATTTATTCTTCTGGGAGTTTCTTATAAATTCAAAGTATCGGTCTCCTCACGTTGGTACATATACTTAATTAACATAATACTTGTTTTCAGCAAAGAAACTAAATACTCAAGTATCTGAATAATGTTTATGCTAATATTTGTTTGTAATCTTTCACACCCAAAAATTAAACTATTAAACTTCAAACAAACCAATATCTCGGTTTGATAACCACTTACGCTGTTTAGTGTTTACATACAAAATTAAATCACAAAGATTTCCCCTGACTTCTAAATAGTTTTCTCAAGAAGTGCTTATGTAAAACAACTCTCAATTCGGTGTAATTAACATTCAATCAAAGTCAATAACCATCACCATCACTATCACTTTATTCCTCTGCACTCAAGACCTGTAGCATAAATAATTGGCCTCATAACTTAAGTTCCATTTCACTCAGCCAGCCAGCCAGTGTGCTGCGCCAAGTGGCAGTGCCACGTGAAGGGTGTCAATAATCTTTATACAGCTCTCAAAAGGATTTCTGACACACGAATCCAAAAAAATCAATTTATCTTAAAAGCTTATCGAGAGAGTGGATGATATTCTATGAAACATAGTACGAGTATGTAGCTAAAAGCTAAATTAAAACATCTTACTTATTTACGTTGTCGACGCCGCCGCCGCCGCCGCGCCGCCGTCTTTGTTGGAGGAGGCTACATTGACGGTGCGGTGGCGATGAAGAAGTTTCATGGATCTTCTCTGTATACACATGTAAGTAAACCCAAAGATACAAATAATGTGAGTTCTTGAGGTACTAAATATTTAATTGACTCAAGAATCGTGCAAATGACAATTAAAGTCAGAATCAAGAGACAATAAATTGCTTTAAATGTCTTTCGAATCAAACTCAAACAAACGGAAATAAATAATTACGCAACATCGTATTAGAAATTCACCTACATACATATCCTTTAGACTATTCAACTATGCTATATCTAAACACATTCTTTGTCGTGCTGCCATGCCGCGCACTGTCGTCGTCGAACAGAAGATAGATATATGCAGAGTGGAACGACGCACGCGACGACCGACGGAGACCTGATCCTGATAGCGTAGAAGTTTAATCTGAAGGTATTCTTTTTTGTAGATATTGGACCATTGTGAAGGCAGTTAATTTTATTTCGATAACTCAAGGATTAGGAAGCTATAAGGAAGGCAGTTTATCCGCAAGGACTCTGTAATCCTGTAATAGAAAACCATCTACGGCCCCGTGCTTCCCTCATTCCCTATACCTCTATATATGGCATCACTTGACGCTCGCTCTGCCATTCCTTAATAGAGGCGATTTGTGGACTTTATCGCAATATAAGCCATCTATGGATGATGCTAGGTGACAAATTAGGGCAATTAATAGTGTCAATGGAATTTTCCAAGTTTGCGAATATATTTACCCGATCAGTGCGGATGCGGAACCAGAAAAAGGAACAACGAAGCCCTCTTATTCAGAATATATATGCCACAATCACGACCCCTTTCAAATGTTCTTCCCTACGTCCGCGTCCGTTCGTTGGCAATGATTACGTGTTAATAGAAGCCATTCATTATTACGTTCGGTTCTTCCATCTAAGTTTTCCGAGATTCAAGTGTGTCTAATGTATAATGTGTATGCCTAACATTCGTAGAAGAATATACGCCCCGCCAAGGGCACAGCAGGAAAAATCGAATAAAAAAGATTCACGAATCACAGAGCTTTACATATATTTTTTTCATACACTATGCATTGCTCGATTGAAAGCTTTTTTTATTAATAGTCTTACGAACTTAATGACTAAATATGCTTGTTTTGCGTAGTGAAATTATAAAATTTTAAAGTGCGGGCAAGTTTTATTAACCAAAAATAAACAATCTAGTATATGAATATGAATCCAAAAAATTAGATCCATCCAACGAATTACGGACGAATCTGGCAAAGCACGGCCAAATCTGGCATATCACGACTGAAAATACTGGCAGGTACATCTCGGCATCGACGAACTATGCGAATCACGGAATATTCCCGCAGATCACGGCCGAGGCCAGTAAATGATGGACAGATTCAGCAAATCATAGACGATCCCAAGATATCAAGAACGAATAGGCAAAATCGCCTGATTGCTTGCTTACTTCTGGTGCTAAAATTGCAGCCAAGGCTGGAGTATCACGGACAAATACCAAACATTAAACCGGCACATCTCTACGGACGCCAGAAAATCACGAAAGATTCCTCAAAGCAACGACGAATCCTTCAAACCACGGAGGAAGCTGAAAATCACTGTCGAATTTCTCATACTATCCATTCCAAAATAACCTGAAATTTAGGAAGATCCACTTCCTACATATCTTTCAGAATTCAGATCTGAATTTAGAAAATATAGATTACAAACTCCGGCGATGAATTCAAATTCACAGAATATGGAATTCATACATTCAACATCAACACGGGAAAAAATGGAGATCTCCTGGTCAATTAATTTGCAAAAGATAGAATACAATAGATAGAAACGTTGCAGTCTGAGTTGCAAACAAGTTGTAAGAACTCGCATTAAACGTTCAGGGAGTTCGTATGTCAATATGACTAGAACTGCAGTAGAAAGACGCTGACAACATTCAACTTAACTTCAATCAAATGTCCCAGAGTGTATAGTTCCTGTAGTAAGGTATCCTTTTCCCTATACTCCTCTCCAGGGTCAATTTGAGAAAATAACCGGTTAGCTCCTTGTATTGTTGCTCGTATATTGGTCAAGTGGTGTCTGGGCACACACATAAGTCAGGACAGGACGACCGACCGGCAGCCGCAAGAAGGCATTGGAAAAGCCAAGTTTCGTTCGATCCCTTTGCAACAAGTAGTAGGTATAGTAGTGATTGTTATACTGATTGTCCTTTTGGGAATACGGGAAGAAAATGTTCGCAATATAACCCTTTTATGTCATTGGTGCAGTTATTTGTGTGTTCCCACTCGATTTACGATGGCATAGAGAATTAAAGTGGCTTTATTGATGTTTGTTGCGGTGCGTATTATTTCGTAGGTTATGTGGGTTTTATTTATAACTATGTACATATTTAAGGATATAATGTTTTTTTTCTTCTTTTTTTTTTATGTGCAAGAGTTACTTTCCATTTTTGTTAAACTCCATTAAATATGCAGACGTGCGTATTGTAATGGTCATAATGTGTAGAACGTTGGGTTTATTTTTGTTTTGTATTATTTAAAGTTTAATAACCAAATGTAATACAACCTTTCAAGCGAAGCATTGAATTTATTTATGCAAAATAAATTGAACATTTTATATATTTTTTTGTATTCAAAGTTCACATAATAAAAAGAAAAATGATTGATGTTTATTTACAGGCAATCAATGTGAAAATTACTTCAATTTTATTCCGTGAATAAAATTTGTAAAAAAACACATAAATATCAAATCAGGCAGCAAATAAAATATTATGAGGTGTATGATATGGGGGAGTACTTTTGGCATCATTCTCAAAGAGTTGGTATGGTTTTCATGTCACAAGAAGTTGTATCTCTATCGGATATGCAATTGCAGTGTGTTTTTTTTTAAATTATTTAACATAATAATTATCTATCTTTTGCATTGTTTATTTATTGTTTATCATTTAGTTCCAAGCTATATAATTAAATGAAAAAAAAATGAGTTAACATGACAATAATCAATTAATGTGCTTGAAAATCAGGGTTAAACCAGGTTTAATCCGGAAAATCGACAGATTTTAAAGTTTGCCCGAAAGTTTTTTTAACTTGTTTTTTTTTTTTTTGAAAATGGATATCAATTTAAAGCCTAGTTTACTGGACAAAATTTCCCAGTGAATTTTGAATGTAGATTGGAATCGCAGTTTTTCTAGGAATTTATTGGCATTGAACGAAAATATTCTACTGTATTTTGGCTGTCATTTTCATCGAGCCTATAACAATCATTGTTAAATTGGTGGCTTTCCAAATTTTTTGTAAGAAGATAGGAGAAATTCCTCGCTTAGGATTTACATAGATTGATATCAATTTCAAAAAGATTTCGGGCGAATTTTAAGTTCACTGGTTTTTGCGTATCAAATGCGGTGAAGCGAAGTTTATATGAACAAAATTCCTGAGCTTGAAAAACTGTCGAAAACAATTTTTTTTTAATTTCAGACCAGCTTAGTTTGTCAAGCTGTATTTTGTCTAAGATGGTATTTTTGAGTTGGAGGCTTCTTCGGATTTTCTTCCTTTTTCTTCGATCTCGCTTTGTCGCTCTTGTTGTCATGTGAAGCATTTTTAATTCAGCTGCCATCAATTTACCCCCATACATCTTCTACATTGTCTAACACTGTGAACCGTATGTAAACGCTGGATGGATAACTTCCCGGTGTAGAAATTTCGTGTATCAACCATTTTAGGTTGGTAGAAGGATACTTTTCCTCTGGAATGCCATGAGCCACCTAGGCCCAATAGCTCCCGACTTTTTCTAGAACTCAGAGGGTATCTCGCTTGACCAAATCGCTTTTAGCTTTTTGGTGTTTTCACCATAACTTCTTCTTTTTTAGGTGCAGCTATTGGAAAGTATAGCCTGGACCATTTTTCCTTATGTGTGCGGCAATTTTGAAAACACTTCATGTCGCTGTTCTTGGGTACGATGATCAGCAGCTGATGCTGATGTAATTTCCTCCAGCTCTCAATACATGCTTTTCGTAATCCTTGCTTAAAGTTGGGCACGTGGGATTCACTGCTGAGAGTTCTTAATCCGCCCAAGGATATACACTCCGGTAATATCGTAAACGATATAAACTCTTTTCATTAAATAAATGTTTTAAACCAAAATATGACAAGAACCATACATTTTGCAATTTTTAGATCGGATGTCAGAGACATCAAAAACATTTTGTTTATATTTGGCTTTGTAGATAACACCGCCCCCATCCCCTCGCACTTCAAACTCCACTCTTTCTTACTCCAAGCTCTATCAATCGCTTTTCGAATTTCTCCTTTCATACTCGGCTCTTCACATTCAAAAAGTGATAAATACCTTCTTGCAGAATTTTGAATTTTTGAAGCTATAACAAGAAGAACATATTAACAAGAAGAAGATATTCATACCTTTATTTTGTTGTTAAAGCTTGAATTTTAAAAAGATATCTTTTCCATTTCTTGTGCAAATGTTTCACTTATGTTTTTGAAAAAGCTTTAAATTCTCCGTACTGGCATTATTTTGCAGTCAAATCTCATTTTAAATCAAATAATATCAAAACATATTCTGCACTAACAAAACTGTTTTCCTAACCAAAATATTTTTTCTTCTATTTTTCCCCCCATACAAAAAATAAACCACACAAAAACCACACATTGCTAGAAAAAAAAGTTCAAACGGAACTTGTCCAACACAATTGTTTTTCTTTTTAATTAGTGTGTACAAGAAAATGCTGCAATTGCTTCTTTCTGCTAGTGCAATAAATTTTGCCAACACGCACTGTCTGCACTGTACAGACATATAACATGGTACATATGTACATACATGCAGCTTCTATTGGGTTAAGTTTATGGTTCCAGTTATACCAGATGAAGAAATCTGTTGCGATAGCAGTTTTTTTGTTTTTTGTTTTGTTTTTTTTTTTCTTTTTCTGTCAACTTAAATTTTCAAACTCAAAGAAAACTTAAAAATACCAAAAGTAGTCGTATCCACAAGTCTCGAAGTTGAGTTGAACTGCACAAAAAAATACAGCTGTGTTTGTTTGTGCATTGCATTAACTCTGAAATGTACAAACATATTGTGAGGGAGTTGCAGGACATCCTGTCAACATTGTAAACACAAACACAGAAAAGTCTTCCATTGAATTAAAAACACACACACATACACCATTCACAGAATACAAATTTAAAGTTGTAAATGTTTCAAGGATGCCAAAAGAAAGCTGCAATATAAACATAATATTATTTTAACCTTCATAAAACAAGAAAAGTTCAAGAGAATCTATGCATAAACCAAGCATACATAATTTTTTTTGTCTTCCATTTTAGAATACAAAAATAAAAAAAAATAACAAGTTCAATTCAAAGGTCCTGTATTTTTGATACAATCAATATCCTCTTTTCAACGGGTTATCGCTGTCATCAGTATCATTATTTCTAGTTCTTGGGATTTATGTTCGGATACTTCACTTTTTGGGTTACCTCATAAGATATCCAGATCCACATGATATTATAGAAAACTTTCATGACGAGGCACAATCGATTGCCAAAGGAATTTATTGTCTACACTGAAGTTGCCTGCAACACATCTTGCGGAGGTTGCCGCTTGTATAGTTTTTGGCAATTTAACAAAACTTACACGGAAACAAAAATAATAGCAATGCGATAAGTCTTTCAGTCTGGCTCTTCATATTGTGCCGTTATAGAACTTTGGGAATGTATGTATTTGTGTATGTATGAATAATAGTGAAGCAACATTGGAACACTATGAACTGTTATAGTCAGGGCAGGCGTGTTGAAACAAAAATTAAATGGACATGAAAGTTCATTGTTTTCGGGTATTCTTTCTTTTTATCTTCTTTAACCGACGCGACGACGCACGGTGGTCATGATCAAAGTTACCTGTCTGGGAGACCGGGAGCACAACTCTTCTACTAGACTGCTTAAATTGTGGGAATCAGTAAACGTCGACAGTGCTGCCGTTTTTTGGTGTTTGAGGCCAACGTAAAGTCGTGTGCCATTGCCTGCCTTTTAGCTGGGCTTTAGAACCACTTTTTCTAAAGTTCACACTAACTTTTGAAAAGAAGCCAACCAGCCGCAAAATAAAGTCTGTATCCCTTGAAGTAGACATGATGCTTAAAATTATAGATCCGTTTTAGTTGTGTGGAAGTCATTAGAAGTAGAGTTGTGGCCACAAGAGCTTTAGCCCTGATGATCTCCAACGTCGACTCAGAGTTATCCAGCAAGAACAAAGGGTCTTGCGATTACGAAATCAAACACTGTGAAAGCGTAAGTGGCGGGAGAACTCTGATATTATCTTCTGTGATATGTTTTGCATGACATTCAAGAGTGACACAACATTATTAAACAAGAAGCAAACAAATTAGAGGAAGTTTAGCATCTTGAACAAACTGCTGTACAAAGATAAGCTTGAGTACCCAGTTTAAAAGGCATTACCTTACAATGTTCCATCATGGAAGAAAGGAAGGCCCAAAAACTCCTTGATCAAACAAAATCAATCTTCGTTCTACTATGCGAATTCCGCAGGTGTGGACCTATCCCCTGAACAGAATGCAAGAGCCTTAACGTAGCTAGAAAAAACAGGAATACTTTATGTCAAAAAAGCTGCAGCCTTACACCCGGAACTTACCTCTGTGCGTGTTATTGCAGGAAGGGAGGGGACCTTCGTATTCCGAATACGAAAGGGAACGACGAATGCACTGTTTTATTTTTTGGCAGTTTATTCTGGAATTCTTTGTTGTTCCGTTATTGGACGGAATTCAGAAGCACAATGCTGACACACTGAAGTTCGTTATTGGCTATGTTTGGTCGTCTAGTGGATCTCTTTTGACGTTTCCTCAGTTGTAATCTATTTCGTATAGATTTTCAATGTTTTTTGGGTGCTTGCTCTTCTAAATATTTAAAAACCAGCGACGGTAGTGTTGTTTGGCTACATTGCAACGCATTGTTAAGGCTGATGCTCATTTAAATTACGTTCACCATACAATTATCAACGTTCCCTACCAGACTATTTATGTACAGCAAGCATACTTTTGCTAGTTTTGCAAAAATCAAAAACAGTTAAAACACCCTAACCAATATGAATATGAACTTCCAAAACATAACATATATATATATATGTATATATATTCTTATATTAATATATAATGTATGTATGTACATCTGCATACACAGTTATACAGAAACATAATATACTACATGCACAGGCATCTCTGGAATTTTTTTTTACTTTAGTCCTTATTTTGTTGGCCCTTAATCAAATATGTATGACAACAGTATTTACATGTGTCGAGTTAAGGTTTTGTTTAATAAAAGAGTTTAGCGTGTTTTCGAGGGGAGTTGATGGCTGTTGGTTTGTATACGGTAGTTGTTGGATTTATAAATGGAGATTTGGGAATATTTGCATATCTTTATGTGTGGCTTGGGGTTTCCTTTAGCACTTTGTGAGGAGATATACAAAAGATAATCAGATTCGCTTAAGATAATGTATCTGTGAATGAGCTGCCGAGAACACAACATGAAGATTAAAATCAAAAGCAAACTAAAATTTATTATCATAGACTAGACACTGTTTTAATGAGTTTCAAATCCATTGAAAGGAGGGTAACAAGGAATTATACTTAATTTAGGATTTTAGGTTATGATGTTATTAAAATAAAACGTTCATGAAAATAAGATTTAAGAACATGAAATTTTTATAAATTTAAATAGAAAAAACAACGTCAAACCAAAGAAAACCAATTTGGCGCCAGTGAAGAAAAATTTTCAATCAAAGGAGAATATTACATCATTGTAGAGTGTTTAAATTGCTAAATTAGATTGAAATAAAAATATAAATTGGTGCAAAGCTTGAAGAACATCTATTGGAGTTTTTAGTGAAGATTTTGAAAGCTAAGTGTGTTAGCAAAAAAGTTCATACTAAAAAATGAAAGAAAATATATTTTAATAATCATAATCGGTAAGAACAAATTAACGAAGTCCCCGTATCTAGAAGTTAAAAAAAAATAAAAACTATGTTTTTGTTTAACACAACTATCTTTTATTAATTAATTTAACCAGAAAAAATCAAAGAAAGGTAAGTATGTATATGTTAATTCGTGGTTAATTTTAGAAATTAGAAAATATTGGATCATGAATTTTAGAAGAAGTAGACTCTTGTTGATAAGTCGATGGTTGTTGCATGTAAAAAGAGATCGAATATTAGAATGTCTTTTATGGTACGATACTTATTTTGGGAAAAAAATCATCATAATATCGAAACAAGTGCATTGAATTAGCAAAATTAACAAAAGTTCAAAACACAGAACAAAAAAAAAAACTTGTAGTTCGTAATACGTAGGGTTTTATCTCACTACGTTTGACAACTTGAAAAAAATTGAAGTGTTAATTACGAGTAATTTAACAATTTATTACAAAAAAAATACTTTTTGATAAAAAAAACAATAATTTATGATGAATCAATAAAAAAAATTAAAGACAAGTTATTTAAAAAGTATGGAACCAACAATACTGTGAAACCGATTTTACAAAACTTACTATTTTTTAAATTACCAAGCAAATGTTATTAGCTTTTTTATTTAGATGCTATACAAATTTTACTTGCCGGATATTGTACAATACACACGCCTGGTACACTCAGGCGTATACGCATTTTTCTAATATTTTGTAACAAAGGAGAATGGCAATTTTGGCCCCGGACCAATAACGTTGATATACATGCGGTTGAAAATGTCTCTTCGAATACATGAAAAGTTTATACAGACGTTTTTCTCGATTCGGCTTTGGAAAAAAGTTATTGGCCAAAATGCGTAAAAAACAATATTTTTCGTATTTTTTCATTTTTTTTCATACTTTGTTTTATTTTATATTTTTTGTACAAATATACATACCTATGTACATAAATATTAAGGTTATTAATTGAGTTAAAAATGTGTTAAAAAATAATTAAATATTTAATTAATATGTTAAATAATGAATATATCTTACATAGGAAAGAAATAATAAATGAGTATTATAACAATGATTTTTTAAAAATAAAATTTGTCAACAACAATATCATTGAGAAATGCAGCCAACAGTTCGTCGTCCAAACAATCATGTACATTGTACAGGAATATTGTACTTTTGCGCCGATGAAACTTTGAGCCCTGTCAATTAAAATGTAGCTGAAATATGATTTTCTCCGGATTTGCCGCCACTGGATACGTCCTCTTAACAACCAAAAATTCGGGGGTACATTGCTTAGATGTAAGACAGAATTATTTTGAAATATTTCAATTATTGTGTATGTGTATAAAACCATTTCGCAAATATTCCCCACAATATGATTTAGCTTTGTATATGAAAACTATAGTACTCTCATGGCGAGTTTTTTTTAGGGTTGCCCGGATCCTGGTGGTGGCGCTGCAAAATGTGAGGTGTAAAATTCGATTTGGTGAGTCTTTAAGCGTCGAAAATTGGTGGTAGGAGCAAGAGGAGACTATTTTTTGGATAATTGCATCCAAAAAATATCAATAAATAACATTTAAAACCTCCATAAGCTCTCCGCAAAAAAAAAGAGTAAGGGTTGCCGGCATACATTAGATGTCGCCCCATTCGACTTCCACCATGAGAGTACTATAGTTTTCATATACAAAGGATTTAGTAAGTTTAAGTTTGTAGGAACCTAATGTTAAATTCTCCACTTCATTTTCCGTAAGTCTTGAACGTTGAGTTCATCGTTGATGGAAAAAAAGACTGCTTTTTCACATCTCATTACAAGAAAAAATTTCTTTTAAGTCATTCTCAGAGAAAAAGATTTTCATGCTTTCAATCTTGTTTCCAAACCACTTTTAACGGGTGTTTACGTACATAATTCCCATTGTACTTTGATCCGGATGTATTCTTTGCCAAAGAGTGAAGCTCATATAATATTCTGTTATATTACTCATGTTGACAAATCCCAATTATGTATTACAATTACCATTTCAAATGCAAGCCTTGTCTTTTTGTGTACCTACTACTATTTTGCCAAAAAAAAATGTTTAAGTCGAATTGAGACTTACCGCCATATTAACAATTGATTTCCACAAAAATACCTTTCCAATGATATACGAATGATCTTTATTGGCCCGGGTGCCGACTGCCATACATATTTTCCTATTGTCCTTTGTCAATTTTTAAATATATTCAACCACTTCGGACTGAGACGGAAGCGAAGACGATGGGTTAAGTGGTCAATGAGGGCAAGACCAAGTATATGCTGTCATTGAAAAAGGACACCCAACACCGACGACGTCTTGGACAGAACGTCACTATAGACAGCTTTAACTTTGAGGTAGTTAAGGACTTTGTCTACCTAGGCGCCGCTATGAATTCATACAACGACACCAGCGCTGAAATCAAGAATGGAGAAGAATGTTGGTTGAGGCCAAGTAAGTACAACCACTTTCGGTTATATGAAGAAACGACAAGATACATTAAAAAAATCTATATATATTAAAATACTAGTATTGCTTAGACAACTACAACAGCAAAAAAATATAACCGAAAATGTCATAAGTTTTGACAACAAAATAGTGTCAATAGTTTGGTACTGAATGATGAAAGTCTTAAAAAACAATCATAATCGAAAGCGAATTAATTATAAGAATTGAAATTAAATAAAAAATGAATTTCAAAAAAATTTAAAAAATTAAATTATCTTTTATGAAAATTATTTTTTCTTTCAATTCACTTTTTGAAATTTCAATTTTAATATATACATATGTATTTAATAAAATTCTGTGAATTCAAAAAGAATGCAAAAAAGTTTAAGAAAAAATACAAGGAGTCAAAAAGAAAGAAAAAAATGCATGAAATCCCAAAAGAATGCAATCAGGTGATTAAAATCTTTTTAATCTAAAAGAATTACCGATTGCAATCTTTTTAAAGTAAAAAAGTAAGAAGTCGCAGTCTTCAAAAAGAAAGAAGTCTTTAAAGTCTTTTTTTTTTAAGATTGTTAAAGAATGCATTCACAAAGATTGCAATCTTTTACAACTTTACATGAAAGTGTAGTTAGTTTTTCGCCATTATCCATTTCGGAAAGCCATATTTCGAAAACATTATTAACAATTAAAGCAAAAGTAAATTCTTTTCTTACCTATACATATTAAGATTAAAATCAATAATTTAAGAAATGTTTTTATTTATATATAGATAATGTAGTTAAACTTAATTAAAAAAAACACACTTCTTTGTAGCTCCAAATATTATTAAAATGTTGTGATTAATAATGGTTATTATAGTGTAGGTTGCATATACTCCCATATAAAATACAAACATTTTTCAAGCTTTTTTTAATATTTAAAGATTTACTTTCAACAAATCCTCAACTAACTACCATCATTAAGCTTTCAAACAAAATTTTTATCTATGTATACTCAGTTACAATTCTTCTTATTAACGAATATAAGAAAAAAAAAAAAACAACAAACAAAATATAAAATCAAATAACAAAAAAGAAATCAAGTAAAGACGGACTTTATCACATTTAATTCTTGAGTCATTAAAAGTCTTTGAAATTAAATACGATTCCAGGATAACCCAATATGGATTAGACAAACATTTTCTTCCTCTCAATACAAACTTAAAAAAAAAATATCTCTTCCATTGTATGTATAGAGATATAGCTAGGTAGATAGTTTCATTTAATATCAAAAGTATCTATGTAGGTACATGTTGTATAGATATGTACTACATATACAAGTGCAAACGCATAGAGAGTATAAAAGAAGGAAAAATCGTACACAACGTGAGGTAGTTCTTTTTTTTTTATTTTTAAATCCCAACAAAATGGACACTATTTATCCTTGTCAACATTCTATTTTGTGATACAAAAAGCGCCACATGAAAAGGAGTCTTAGCTTCAACAAGCACCAATTTCATTTGAAGAGGCAGCAGTAGCACTAGCAGCCAGCTAACAACAACACAGAGTATTGTTATTTGTGGCTTTCTATTCATTATACGAAATCTCCAGCAACGTATTATAAACGTCGTGATTATGTTCTAATGTTGGTGGTAAAATGGTGATGGGCATTCGGCATTCGACATTGGCATTGGATGAAATTTCTGTAGGAGAAGTCTTCGTGTACCTACTATATCCTCTTGTATTCTTAAACCAGAAAGTACAACACACTCTAGAAAAAGGTTCTCTTCCTAGAAAGAAGAAGGACCTCTCTGATGGCATAGAAGGTATTTAGGTACAAAGATACGTTTAACTTTTTATATAGGAGGATTTCACTCCAGGATGGGCCAACAAAAAAAATGTCTCTATCAATAATATACTGATGTCGAGTAATATTGCTTCTGTGTCGTTTTGTTGTCAATTCATTTTGCCTCCCAGACCCAGAGATATAAAAATATATACCTTCATAGAAGTTCATAATATGTATTGGAGCAATTTTATTGTAGGTACATATTTTTCCTTTTCTTTGATTGTACACACAGAAGGAAAGGACACATCCTCCTTCTTTTCTAACTCAACAATAAATAAAATGAAAATAAAAAAATCTATCAACAAAGTCAGAAGATCTGGAGATATGTGATATCAAATGACGAGATTTCTCTTCATCTTTTTTTTTTCTAAAAAACTAAATCCCTCGACCACAAGGAAGGACCAACCAAAACCAAATCCAAATCAACTCAAAAGAAAGTAAAGGATATAATATTTCCTCGACATTGCTGCTTTCAACTTCTATTCATGTGATTATTTAAGCATAATTCAGCATTTCTCTTCACTTTTTGGGGACTCGTTTGAGAAGAAGATTTTGAATTAGAAAAATATATATTGAAAATAATTTTTCATTTAACAAAAACCAACAAATTTGTGTTTTTTTTTTCTTCTTATATTTTATTGAAAAGGAGAATTAAAATCCTTGTCACATCAGAGTTAAGCGTTTTTATTATACATACAGATCTACTTAATTCTTTATGGAAGACTAGACAATTTTAAAAAGGGGTCAAGGAAGGTAGGTTTTTGAAAGTCTTCTACAATAAAAATATAAAAAAAAAACCATATCAAAGTCCTCTGACTTGTCAATTTGAAACCTTGCAAACAGAATTATATTTGTTGATGCCCTTAAAAATTGGTTTTTATGTTTTTCTGTTTATTTATGTCCATACTTTCGATCAAAAGAAATTGAAACCTTTCCACACCGGCCAAATATACAATATCAACAAAACACCGAGGTCGAGGTATTTCGTCTCGTCAACATGCACCTCTTCTATACCTTCCCATAATTGTGCAAAGTTTGCGAAGACTTTACAAAGGAGAGACTAGACGTCATCCGTAACGTATACAATTCATCCCCCTTATATCCATCCATCCCTCATTAGGTCTATTTTTTTTTGGTTTTTGCACATGAATTATTATGTGATGTGAAAATGGAAATAAAAAAAAAATTCAAACGAATTTTTTATCCCTCTTGAGGCGCTCAGAGCTCCGAGCACATAGCTTAGGCTGAACAACAAACTTTTTGCAACAAAAACATGTGTCTCATTGGATTTTAAAAAGTCAAACAAACAAAGACAAAGCAAGCAGCAAAAAAAAAAAAAATACTAAAAGTGAAATAACCCAAAGATCTTAGTCAGGGCCACTCACCTTGTGACCCATCGGGCTGACACATGCCAGGAGAGCATTCTATTTCATTTTTGAGAAAATTGAAAATTTGATATATGACTTTGCTTATAGAAAATAAATTTACGAACTGAACCGAGAACAAAAAAAAATATATATATAAGATGAGATTCCTCACGACCACGAGGCAATCCACCACGACAAGATATATACATACCTTCTGCACCTACTTCTTCATCCTCATAATATCAGCAAAAAAAAAAACAAAAACAAAAACAAAACCAGAAACATATATACACTAAAACAATTCCAACGAAATCTAACGGAAAATAAAAAAAAAAACTAACTATAGGATTCCAAGGTATTTTGAACCTAATCTCAAGGGTTCCCCAAAATATTTCTTCTTATTATTTTCCAAATCCATTGGATGGACGTACGGACGGGAAGGATGAGAAACAAAGGCACAAATTTTATAAATAAATAAATTCCTTTTCTCGGGGTGATGTCGGTCGGTTACGGTTTTAGCTATACACACCGTGTCGGTAAGGCACCATACGGAAAAAGGATGTCGTCTTTTGTGAATATAAGGCGGGTGCGGTCGATAAAACTGAATTGTTCTCAAATGTACACAAGAGTGTCTTCTTGGTTTGTATATGATTTGGACGGGATTCAGGGCTCCAAGAATAAATAGGCCCCTAAATTATTTCACATGGCAGGTGTTAGAAATCAAAAATCTTTCTTGTCAAAGTAAGCAGTTTAGTTGGTAGTTAAACTTTTATTTAATTTCAGAAACATTTTGCTGCTTTTTGTTAGCTTTCTAGAATAAGTTACGGATGTTGATAACTGTAATCAAAGACCGCTAACGAATTGAACGCAATGCTTTCTTTCGGATAAGAAATTATAAAATGATATCGACTTTTGCCTGTTATAGCCGAATAAAGATTGATATCTAGATTGTGAGTACGCTTCTTGACAAAGGAAATGAAGGACTTCAAAATGCCAGATTCCTTTAATTAGATAGTGAATTCATGCGATGCAAATTGGACATCTTAGAGTTTGGCAAAGTAAGCGAAGTTAGGCGGTCAGGCTCGAGTAAGTTTAATTGTTCAACTCGTGACACTGTACTTATCTATTCTGGAAAGGCACCTGAAAGCTCTCGGGAGTCTGGCCTTGGATTGGTGCTTTCTTGAACAGCTCTTAAAAGTTTGATTTCTTGGCCACCTTTAGACAGCAATCTGAAAGCCACATTCCGGACTAGAGAAAAATTCTGCATCACCATCCTACACTATCTGACGAGGAGATGTAGATTTGCTTATGATAGTACACATCACAATGGTAAGTGGAAACTGAGGCAAATTATCAGAACACATGGTGTTGGCTTGGCAGCCTCAATGATAATAACAAAAGCTTTCTTGAATTCTACAGGACGTGACAATCGGCAAGCATCTTCTAAAAAATTAACCACTTTGCGATTAGTTGGTGATTAAGAAGCAGTCCTACGTAGGATTCCGAAATGAATCTTCCTGTGTAGACCTACAATTCGTCGCCCTAGTGACACAAGAACGTAACTTAATTTTTTACGATTTTGGACTGGGTATGTCTTCTTTTTTAAAATATAGCATTCTATATTGTGGGAAAAAATTGAACCTCTAAGTGAAGTAGCTTAGAAGTTAGCACTTTTCGTAAGAACATTTTTTTATTTGCAAAAAACATGAAAAATGGTAAAAAAAATCACAAAATCGTCTCTCCTAAAAAATTCCAAATATTGACATACGTTTTTATGTCACAAAGGCGACGAATTACACTTTGAGGATCACCAGCGCGTTGACTATCAATCACCACTGCACCATCATCATAGTCTTCAAAAAGGAGTTCGAAACTCAGTGGACTCACCTCGAACACCGGGATCGGGGAGCTGGACTAAGAGAACAACAAATGCATGCTGTCTCATAAATTCAAGACCCTCCATCAAAAGACAACACGTCAAAAGGAAAAAGAAAACAAAAAATGATCTAACTCTTCTCGCTTAGAAAACTCACTCTTAGAAAGCTCACTCTTTAAATCAAGATGGTGGCAACAGGTCGACTGTCGAAAACTGTACTTGAAGTACAAAGTAACCGACCGATATGATGATTCCATGAGTAAAGTAATTGAACATCAAATTTCTTAGTTCCAAGCAACCATCATCAATGCTTAAACGATTTAAATAATTTAATCTATTTAATAGAACCAAAAAATTTCTGAATAAACGACTTTATTTTTCAAACATCATACATAACTACTTGTCAGATCATATATGATATTTTTATGCGTTAGCTTGAACCCAAGACCTGAGTGCAGCAACATCAGAATAGACACCTGGATAGTTGGATTGGGCACATCCGTATCCCCATGAAACGACACCAACTTGTACACCGTTTGCAACCAATGGGCCACCAGAATCTCCTTGGCATGAGTCCTTACCGGGAGCAGCTGCACAGATCATGGTTTCTCTGATTTGACTGGATCCGTATGAGTATGAGCTGGAGCCACATTGAGATCTGCTTACAATCTTGACGTTAACTTGTTGAAGAGTTGCGGGAATGCTAGATGCACCAGATGAACGGGTTCCCCATCCAGTAACAACAGCATTAGTTCCATGAGCTGGTGCAGAACCTGCCAGGGCAATGGTCCTTACGTTCGAGTTGAGGGATACAGCAGAGCTAAGACGAATAACAGCGATGTCGTTAACCATAGTCCTGGAATTGTAGTTTGGATGGTTTTTGAATGAAGCAACTCCGACAAGGGCTCCGCCATTATTCCATTGGGTTGATCCAACGCGGACCTTCAGGGAGCTGGCAGCGACATTTTGAAGGCAATGAGCAGCAGTGACGACAACGCGGTTGCTGTACAAACTACCACCGCATGAGTGAGAACCACTCCTTTGGAGAGAGATCTGGTAAGGGTACTTGGAGATCGATGCATCTGAACCGCCCACAATGCGACCATCTAACTGTGGTAGAACGACCAAGCCATCAGGAATTGGTTCTACTAGATCTGGAGTTTGAACTTCCTCCGGAATAGATGATTCCTCGGGAATTGCAGCTCCAAGAGCCAAAGCAACAACTGACAACAAAACTGCGAACTTGAACATGATTTTGTTTACTGATAAAGATCTGTGATTCAAACGGGCATTTTATAGTAAACCAGTGAAGTGCGATTTGTTCTGTTATAAGTATTTTCCACTTCACTTACTAATCTCTAGTTCTGGATAAGGAAAGGAGATTGTTTGTAAAGGCTTACTGCGTGTAAGATATCACAATCGTTTAAGATGTCTTTGCTGAAAAGATTATATGAAAGTGTTCTTCGGCACTTGAATCTTAAGTGGGTATTTCAGGTATGGAAGAATTGCATTTTCCAAAGCGTGACACGAGTGGAAGCAAATTTATCGCATGCACTTAGACAGTTGAACAAATATTTACATTACAAATTGTTAAGACTTCATGCTTTCAACGTTATTATTTTTTAAATTGCAACTTAATTTAAATTAAAAATCGAATGTTTCACTTCAAAATATTTCATTGGTCAAAAATTAAATTTTTGCTGTCATCTTTATATCACAACAATGTGCATTTCAATCACGTCATTTTAGCCTAGATATCTATACCTACATATCAATTTTAATAATTTTGCATTCACATTGGTAGTTGTCTAAAAAATATTACGGTTGCAGAAAAGGCGTTGTACGATCGCGATCGGTGCGATTGAAGAAGTTAAAAGGTAACTTCAATCGCAAAATAGGAAAACCAGACATGGATTTATGTAGGCAGAAAAAAAGGTTCATGCAAATTGGAGAATATTTTAAAAATGATTATTGGCGTACTAAACTGCCAGTTCGTCCACACTGGGCCGTAGCTGGAGTTGTTAGGGTTGCAACAGATAGGGAGGGTACTTAACTGTCGGCATTCTCATCGAGTTCTCCAAAGATACAATACAAAACACTTAGTGAAAAATAATAAGCAACACATGTTTTTGAGTGTTTTTTAAAGCTCCATCCTTTAAAGGAATAGTACATTGAAATAAAACAAAAACTAAACATTTATTTAGAAAAAAAAAAAGAAATGTTTCATATTGAGGACTCTCATTGTTAACAGGTGAGCCCAAGATCACCGAGGTGATGTGATCCCATTGATGACGGCGACGTTCTGTAGACCAGGCATAGTACAAAACATAGACAGAAAAACACTAAGTAGTAGCTCTTACCGGACGACTTGTCTTTCATTAATTTTACTTACATATGCCCTTTCGTGGGGCATAAGGCATCAACTACCGTTGCATGCCATCTTGTTCTCTTTCTGAAGATGTCTTAGAGTTTCCCCAACTTTTCTCCGTCAAAATTCCTTTCCAACTGTTGTACACCAAGTTTTCCTGTTGTGTCTTTTGCCATTTGAAGTAAAAAAGATCCTGGTCCACTGCATGTTTTGGAACACACTCTTTACAACAACGCACTGGCCACCATGTGGGTTCTTTGTAGTTCTTGTACGTAGACGACTTTCGACCAGAACAATCAATTTAGTCTTCGTTCTATAGACGCTTTCGACAACATAACAAAAACAGCTTTTGCTTTGACAATTCGACGAACAACATCCTCATTTGTTCTTCACCGCATCAACCTAAAAAATAAAGCAGAGCTATCAGAAATGTTGGGGTGTTAATACTCAACCTTCACTTTACTTTCTAGATTACTCATCTTCTCATGACGATCCAAAGCACTGCGATAAGACATCGAATTTCATCCGTTTGTCGGGATGTTCCAGAGAGGAAAACATCGTCCATCGGATTCCTTGAGCTATAGGAAGGACATTTTTAATAACTACCAGAAATAACAACGACAATAGAAAACAATACCGTCGAAGTTCACTTTGGATTTTGAAGTCCTCAGATACCTTTCAGCTAAGTAAGTAGGTATATGCTTTTTGGGTATCTATCCTGCCTAAGGCTAACCAAATAAAGACTCGAATAGATCTTCTAGCTAGTGAAAGGCAGTGTGTCTATGGAAACTGGAGTGCCAAGAGAGAGATGGAACCCGGAAAGCAGAGTAATTTGTACAATGAAGGCTTAATGGAAAGCTGAAAAAACGGAGTATCCAGACACTGAGGTCTCAACGCTATTCTCCACAAAAATGGATAGCTTAGCTTGTCATTATGGGGACTGTCCAGCTGATAACGCAAATCACCACGACATGGGAATTTGAAAGACGAAATCTGTAGAGCTATATATAGGTTTCATCGCTCCAGACAACAAATCCGAAAAGATGACCTGCATGATCTGCAAGTATGTCCCACAAATTTTCAGAACTGTGGTTCATGACTTTTTTTCCGATTTATCGCTTTGCTATTTTTTTGAATCAAGTTTAAGACTTTCCAACCTTTTCCTTTGTATTCGAAATCCTACTAAACTCTTGACAATTCATGAATACCAGGTGGGCCGCTACTACCTAAAAGACGGGCCTGATGGACTCAAAAAAAAATACATAAGTGCGTTCAGGACATGCGGGAATCCATGTATCAAGATTCCCGAAAGATATACCCAGCTTCAAGAAAAGGACGACACAACAACCACACACAACACCAACAACATAATAAATCTTAAATAATTTTCTATATTGTTTTTCGATGTGCGATGGTGGGGATAAGACTGCAACAAATTGATGGTCTTAAATGTTTTTTTTTTTTTTGCAGTTCATCCTAATTTGTTTGTGTGTAATTATTTTATCGTCTACCTACAACAACAACAACAACGAACATACTCTTCCAAACACAATAGAGATTCGTCGTGTGTTTCCCTTAAGCAAATCTCAGAGATAAACTTTGATAGATTGATGTACAATCAAATTCAGAAGAAGAATACGTCTCAAAATGATTTTATGACCAGCAAAAAGGTATCCTAACCAACATTGTGTTCACAATCAATTAACTCGACATTATTAGCTTTGCGAGTTACGAGACGACTTTTCACCTGAATTATGGCACCCTTTTTGCGCTGTTTTGCAAATGATGGCTGGTATTTATTTATTGACTTTGTGAGGGATCAAAAGTGTGGTTGAGTGAGTGAGATAGACAGAGAGATGAGTGTGTTTATTTAGCCTGTGGCAAGATTACTCCTTACGTAGGTGTACCAGTATCATATAAATATCCTGTAACACTTAACTGATGTGGTGTGTGCGGTGACACTCTAATGTAAGAGGCATAGAACTCTAAACGTGGCTCTGTTTAGGGATTGACAGAAGTATTCATCTCGATAATGGAAGTGGTTTGAGTTTGCTGGCTGCGATACAAGAGTATGACAAACTTCTGTCAAGCTATTTTCAAAGTTTAAGCATTATTGACTTTTTGTGCCACAATGTTGCCAGAATGAGCTTCAGAAACAAGCAAGGCAAGGCAGCTAGGTTACATAAAGGAACCCTATTCGTAATTTTGCTGATATTTTGAGTTATCGTTGGAATTGATGACATTTTGAGGAAAGGTTGCACTTATAATCGTTGTAAATACAGTTTTGTAATTGAGTTATCGCATTTTATTTCGAAGAATTTCTTTCGAAAAACTTTCTTCTTTTACTGACGATTTTTATGATGCAAGGATGAAAAAACTGCATTTGATTAATCCAGTTTTTTTTATGGTTTTATCATTTGAATAGCATCTTCTTTGTGCATGCCAGTATCAGCTTAGCTCATCGTGCTTTCTGTTCAAAAGGGTATTTTTAGTGTTTAAGGGCTTCCCCTTCATATGATCAATTCTTTCACACTTGTCTATGTACATATGTAAAGCATTTAGACGTTATTTATTGTCCAAAATTGTGAAACTATTGGAACTGCAGTTTAGAGCTTTTTTTCATGTTGCGCAAGAGGGCACTTTTTAATTGTAGAAGTTTTTTCGACACTTTTTTAAGGAATCAGGTCACTTCCCTGAGCAAAAGCTCACGAAGCTTGAAAACAATATTTTCTTAAACAAATATTTTCGTTTTGTACACCAAAAAATTAAATTTTCAACTCGGCAGTCAAATCGTCCATTTGAACTAAAGGCTAACTTCATTTTCAAGTTACATAGTCATTATGATGATTCCCAACTTTCGGAGAAACTGTTTATGTATAAGTTAAGGAATGAAAACTGGTAATATAGAAGATGACAATCTATTGGTAATGCTTTTGATGAAAACTTTATTATTGACGTGAAGACTGAACAGCTTACATACATAATTACATAACTTGAAAGAAAAACTGTACATTGGCCGCGTTTTATTATCGACCAAGATCCATATAGATCATCCTGTGATAGTAAAACGATCCAGGTCCTACAAACTAATTCTTGGATCTTGAAATAGATCCAGATAGAAAGCAGGATCCCAAATTGTTTTTGTATTGCGTGTAAAAGATAATCCAGATCCAGATCCCGATAACAGATAATAAAAAACAGCTATTATTGAAGAAAATGATGAACCTGTACGATGCACTCATCCGAAGAATGCAAAAGTTCATAAGCACAATTTTATAGATGTAGCCAGTTCAATTACAACTTCGGTCTGCAAAATTACTTCAACGATTTGCTGAGCTATGATGAAATTTCTGTTTTAATTAAAACAAGAGGTTTTAGCATTAAATGGTAACCCATACACTGGAACGTTCAATCAATTTTGTTCGCTCTGCAATCTAAAACCAAAAGAATATTGCTTTCATATTATTACAAAGGCTTAATAACTGCGGAAAATCTTACCTTATAATGTAATATACAATAAAACTTCTAAATGAGTGTGATTGGAATACTCTAATCACTAAATAAATACATATGTATAGAATGTTGTTACTTTCAGAATATGTTTCAAAAATTTACATATGTATGTATATGTATATTCTATTTATAAAATTAAAACTAAATTATGTCAAGCAGGTTGATTGGTAAGCCATAGCGTTTAGATTCAAAAAGAATTAATTAAAAAGAATTAATAAAAAATTAATTCTATGACCCAGTGGTCACCTCTTTCACTCATCTCCCTCCCTGTATGAAACAACGAATTGTTGTCTTACAATAAGAGTCCGGAGAAAAAAGAAAGAAACCGAATTTACAACAACAAAAACTTGTGTGAGTTAATAAAAATGCTAGTCGGTTCAGTTGAACTTGATAATTGGAAAACCTGTTCGGGGTTACGAATTTACAAGTGGATGCGGTGGTGCGATGCGTAGTGCGTTGGCCTTCCAATCGTTAGGTCGTCAGTTCAAGCCTCACTCGGGCAATTTTCAAAATTAATTGAACGTAAGCGACTTAGCACCACTGAAAGGAGTCTGATGATCGGGTTGGTCCCCGTGAAATAGCTATAACTCCAGCCATTGAACTTGGTGGTAACACACACAAGTTGTTGTTGTTCATTCAAAACCTTGAATATAAATTAAATCTCACAGGCAGCAAGCTGCACGTATAACAAGCAATACAAAAACCCCTTCAAAGCGTTTAGATTCTATTTTGTAAAAAAATGTCAAGTACTTTTTTAATAAATGAATGCATTACTTACTTACTTCCTTTCTATTGGTTGGAAACACTAATTCTTCATGTGATTTTTTCAGTGATGTCATTTGCGTGTTGAGAGTGATTCAGAAGTCCTTTACTATTTCAAAGTACATAGTAACGTTTTGAGAGATTCGATGACAATGGGACGCATGCATAAAAAGAAGTAAATGCTTTTACTTGCACATGTCTGCAGTAGTTAATGCAAATTTCCCACTAACTAGCACGGCAATTTACAAGTAAAAGCATTTACTTTTATTTATGCATATTGCTTAAAGTTTCATTTCTCGTTTATAGCATTAATAATAAATAATAAATAATAAATAATAAAATAATAACTTTTTCTTTTATTCTGTTTTTAAACAAATCTATTCTAAGAAATAGTTTTTGAAATATTAATTTTCAGTCAAAAATTTGAAAAAAAAATTTCAAATTCATTTTTTTTCAAAGTTTTACGTACATAATTAAGTGCTAATTTTAATTTCAAAATTCAATGCTGTTATTAATTTAAAGTCAAAATAAGAAAACCGGATGCAGAATTGTATGTCGTTCTCAAGAAATTAAAAAAAAACCAAAACCACCTTCTTCTAAGAAAAACATTTATTTTTATTTTAACGAAGCAATTTATGAAGCATTAATCTTAGTTTTTTTTTTACTTTTTTTGAATTAGAGTTTTATGAGAACGTAATAAAATTAAATAGTATTGGAATAACCCTGGATTAATATTATTTTCATTGATAACTTCTGAAAACTGACCTGTCATGGCCCATGGGTTCTACCTGTTAGGGTGGACAATAAGCTTCTTCGATGCTCCAGCACTCCATGATCTCGTAGACGTCGGTAGATTCTTGAAAACGTGCTATGATGGGGACACCTCCTATTGCGATATCTTTCAGCGTACAGTCTTTCGGCTTCACGACCGTAGCAGAAATGCATGTCCGTTAATTCTTCTCGGGTGTATGAGCTTGACATCGTTACGTGTTAACGAGTTAATAGCGGCTTTATTGCCCTTTTTTTTAAATTTTGACTTTGAAAATTAATATTTCAAAAACGATTTCTTAGAATAGATTTATTTAAAAACAGAATGAAAGAAAAAGTTATTGGCTTTTCAAAAACGTATCGCGCAGCATTGTGAATGAAGCCGTGGATTTTAAATAATTTTTTTTCCATTTTAAGTAAATTTTTTCGAAAATTGCCCCTCCCGGCTAAATGGGGGGGAATAAACCCCCCCTCATATACGATTTTTTTCTTGTCTCAACGCAACCTACAAAAATGCTAGGGCGTCATTTTGTCGCATTGCTCATGACTCACCCTGTATATCTGCTTCTTCAACGGACGATTGTTATGATCGCGACTACAATAAACCCACAACACTGTTTCGACTTAGGGCTCACGCTGTGTGGTCGAAAGGTTTTGGATTGTTGCATGTCTGAGGCCAACTAAATGCAGGACATTGCTTCGGATGCTTATCGTATCGCTTTTTTGGGGGTCAAAATCAAAACAAAGTGCATATTTGGTGAGCAAGCTTCAGTATGCTCACCAAATATGCACTTTGATTTGATTTTGCCTAATTCTTATCAAATCCTCGCAAGCGTTATGACGTAGAGTTACTCCCGTTTTTTTTTTTCATTAAAAAGCCGTGTTTTGAAGCTTCACTTCAAGGATTTAACATAATTTCAACTGTGGTAATAATATTTAAAGTTTTTTACCACAGACTCTTTCTTTTTTAATTATCAGCAGGTACTAGGTACCTGCTAACTATAACTTCCTAATATGAAACTGATTTAAATTGCCGCATCTCAACAAGAATTAAGAAACAACTTCGAAGCCTACCATTTCTAAGCCATCCGTCGTTATGAATTTAACATTATGCATGTAATCCGATCAAGTTAAACAATGAAAACATACATATGTACATACCTATATAATTTTATTCAATTTTTCGTTTTTATAATTCATTCAGACTTCAAAATCAACAGAGATACCAAGCGATTTAATAGATATAAGTAGATGACTGTTCTTGACAGTCTTCTTCTTTTTCTTTGTCGCTGCCACAATATTATCTTAAATTTATTTTTAGAACACCAACAGAAACAACAACAAAAAAAATCAAGACGTAAAAGGTTGATTAGTAAATAATCCTATTTACATCATAATTCTCCTAATCAAATGTTATTTGTTCCAAAATAAACACAACTCACTGCCAATATAAGCAATTCCCAACCCAGCTTTTTGTCAAAGTTTCTTTTTGTTTTCCTCCTCCTCTTTCCCTTTATACATTGATAGGCAGAGCATCAGCAAAACAAAATAAGCATTAAGGGATGAAATAATAGGGGCACAAGCTATAACATCATTTTCATAGAAAACCGAGTGAGCAGGAAAAAAAAGTAGTGACGGTGGTATGGTGTCAGTATCGTCGGTGTTGGCCTTGGCATTGGTGTGTCGTTTTGCCATCTCCTTAAGGAATAAAACGTAATTTCGACGACCAAAATATGATTCCAATGGTTTTTTCATTTCCAACTTGGCAACTTGGAGATCTATTTATTCTCCCTTTTCCTCTCATCATTTCTACGAATTACTCCCCCCCCCCACTGCCACGCCATTTTTTTTTCCGATATATACCTACTACTTGTTTATATGGGGGAAATCCCCCCATATTCCGAAAGGAACTCGTGTACAAAAATGCTCGGAGTGTGTGCTTCTGTGTTGTCTCACTTTTTTTTTTCAAATGAACTGTTTATTACAAACAAATTTACGCAGATTTGAACAAAAAGCGTCCTTATAGCCCAAAGTTCCGGCAAAAGCAGGAGCGTTTTGCTTTCGTTTCTTTGGGTTTTTCATTTCGTTTTTAGTACCTATTTACATATATCACATGTAAATAGATGCCAGTATATAATACCGTCGGGACGAAAACGATAGCGTGAGGATGGGAATAGGTGGGGGCAAGGAGAACAGACACCCCGCGATGGTTTCTGTGAGGAAGGAAGAAACGTCGGATTGATGTTTTTTTTTGTTGAGAAATGTGATCTAAATTGACAGTGAGTATACATGGAATAGGATTTATTGTTGCCGTGTGAAGCGTGTGTCTGTTTTTTTTTGTTATTTTGTTCTCATTTCGTTACTGATGCGCTCCTCTGTTGTTGTCTTGTATACAATAATATTGCTAGAATATTTGTATTTTATATTATTATCCATTCGTATCCGGTATAGGTATTTTCATTTTGTGTGTTTGCACCTTTTTTAATAGTAGGCTGTGTGTAGCTTTTTATTTTCAAAAAATACCTCGGCGTTCTTATTTTGAATTTTCGCTTGGTTTAGAAAAATAACGGAAATCAACAAACCAAATTTAAGCAAAAAACTCATCAATGTTCTCAATTTGAACTTCTTTTTCAAGCGCTAAAACAAAATATTGGTACCCATCCTTGTATTTAAAGAGAAAAAGTATTATTTTGCTGTTAAATTTCTTTTTCCAGATCACACCCTATTGCGTAATTATGAGGGAGAGAGCGGACTAATTCTGGATATTGACTGCAAACACGGTAAATCACACGGAAATTCGTGGAGTTAAACCAACTAAAACAACTCGTTGACTATCCAACTTCAATTCTTGACGTTGCAAAACAATCCATCAACACCCTGGACTTGTTTTTTTTACTCCTAAAACTGTTATCCAGTCTTGTTGGGAATATCATTCGGAGCAGATTGAAATTTATAAAAGTGAATTAAACTATAAAAAGTTAATTTGCTTGCAGGACAATTTTCTCATAATTCTAAATTGCCAGAGAATGTTATGAATCTTCCAGTATTTGAGAGCACAAGCCAGGAAACACTTGAAAGCTTGAATCACAGTGACTTCAGCAGCACAGAACTGTGCGGCGTGATAAGCGTAACCACATTAATGCATTGAATACAGATAAGGCTGCAATTAGGTGTAACAGATAAAGACCAGGTGTCAGTCACTGGCGGATCTCTAATAGTTTCGGTTGAGGACCCAGGTTAAAATGTGAAAACCCATGGCTTCGAATTTGTACAGTCTTCGTATGATACAGTGTATGATATAGGGTCCTGACCTGTTTTCGTATGAAGTAGTCAGAAAATTCTTAAACTTGCAGTGACAGCGGTCGTGACGTGTACCCAAAAAGAAGCACGGTTTCATTGAAGCAGAACAGCCGTAGCTATTTCTTTAAGCTTGTAGACTAATCCATATTTTGGACAGATCCCAAGATTTTGAAAAAATATCTAATAACTAATAACTTGCAGAAACAGTCACAATTTTTTTTTTTCTGTTTGCTTGGACAAACGATGTTGTTGATGGAGTTAATGAGGATTATTAATATCTGTTTCCCCTCTTAATTTGGCTTTTATTTATAAAACCATAATTGGCTCAAAATTTGTAAACAACTGCCATATGAGCGCGTACTTGGATTTATTTGATAGAATACAGAAAAAAAACAACGGAAATAACCGTACCGTTTACAGAATCCACAAAACTCGATCCGTAGTCTACTACTTTCTTCCTATGCTGCGATGTGAATTGATTTTTCGGATTATGTAATCGTCATGAATATGGATAATATATTTTGAAAATCATTTGTCATAATGTTTGATATCTCTGTCTATTTAATTGTTATTTCTTGAAATAGTAGGACTGCACAGGCGAGACTTTTGTTATGATCGTACATTCAGAAGAAATACAATCATTGCTCAGAGTTAGCTGACAAAAACTGAAATTACAACATGTACAACATTATGAACAATGATAATTTTGTCAGCTATAGCAATCCTATCATGATTTTGATTGTATCTTCTACACGCTCTATCGCAGTAATTCACACTACCTATATAAATTAGTCAAAATGATTTCTCTACATTTCCCAGTTGAATTATAATATTTTTTATTTCACGCGAAATACAGGAAATCAAGTTAATTGTTTTTAGTGTCGTGCCCAGTTCTCCTGATACCCATTCCAATTACATACCTACTTCTCCTCCTTCCATAGAAATCTATTATTTTCGTGAGCAATTTTAATTGTAGCAGGATTTCCTTGTCTCATTTCTCCATTACAAAATGTTAAGCATTATTTTAAATAAACTCCTCTACACAACACGGAAACAAATTTCTATAAGACAAAGTTATAAAAGCCTTTTAATAAATCTTCGTCAAACAATCCGATTATCTCCATCGATATGCAATTAAAACAAACATTTGAATAAAAGGATCAAGCCTCGGGCTATAGGGTACTCATGAATTCTAAAGTGTTTTATAACAATCAAATAATTGGAGCCCGCCATTCCCTTCTCTCTTAGTTGGGTGCGGAAGCTCTGAAGCAACAACGACACTCTCTCTAATCCGTATAAATATCACACACATTAATTTGATATCAATAGTGTGCTTGACTGTCTAAAACGCTTTTGCAAGAAGAATATTCAAATGTTGACATTTAACTGTCGTCAAGATTCGAGAACGAGAACTAGGAGAGATGTGAGATGTGAGAGTGACTGACTCCAAGAAGAACTTCGGCCCCAATTAATCACAAACTTTTAGGTAAACCGTCTGTCCCATCAGCACAAAATCTCATCAGTCATACAGCAGCTCTATAGTGTAAAATATGCTACTGCTACACTAATAGTGGTGATGCTGTTATATAGAACTCGAAGTTGAGGTATATAAAACATGATGGAAGCAATCTGCTCCGAGTTCCTATTTTAAGGAAAGGGTTGATGAACTTTGTATCCAAGTATCTGATGGTGATCTCCTGAATAGCTGGTGCTGGGTGGTGGTAAGTGGCGGCAGTAACTATTGCTGATGCTCTTGATACAGAGATGGAAGAATTTATGTTTGTTTTTCCCTTTTTTTTGTTGTTGTTTTCAACTCCTATGCAGTTATCCTTTACAGTATTCCTTAACTCCCTTCTTATACTTTTTGGCTCGAAACTTGCAATGTATACCTAATTCGCAGTGGCATAGAGTGATGGGGGTGCAATTGCATGAAAGATGTAGTAGTTGTACCTGTTGCCAGAGTGAGAGAGAATAATTAAGGAGTATAGTTTTGGAGTGCAGTTGAAACTTTTATGGCTGTAAAACTATGTACTTCAAAATGTTAACGTGTTTTTTTTTCTTTCAAATGAAAAATACAGCAAAATAAAAAGGGATGTTTTAGAAGTTGTTGATTTCGTGATCAGATTTGTTAAATCGGGGTCACATACCTTCATCGTCGTCTTCGGTCGTATGGGTATTTTAAAAAATGAGTGTTCATTAATATGTAAGAATTTCAGAAATTTCAGAAATAAAATTTGAAATTTGAAAAGATATGATTTTATTATAAAAGACGTACATACATACTCTGAAAGCTTTTATCATTCACTTTTTTATCTTTGGTGAATTATAAGTGGAATAAAAAGGTATGTTCTTCAATAAAGGCCGTGAGTGTAGCACTTTTTGTGAGCTATTGCTATTTTTCTTTAGATTTTTGAAAGCTTGTAGATATTTAAGAATTGATAATGGTAACATACATGGATTTCCGTGCTCAATGTAACAACAAGAACATCCAAATTGAAAAACTGGTGTAACTCTACTTTTGCACTCACAGTCTCAATTAATTGTTATTTGTATGTTTCATTTAGTTCAACTGGATATTGTTTTCAAGGTTCTATAGGTGTTTTTAAAGTTGTTGATATCTTCTTGCACTTTCTTTTGAAGTTATTTTTTTGTCTCTACTTTGCAGTAAGATTGGTGGTCTTGATGAAGACTTATTCATTCTACAGCTCAAGCCTTTCCCGATTAAAGTATTTGTTTCGGTGAGTTCAGATAAAATGTTGCGTTTTTAATTTTCCACAACAATACCGAAGGATCTTGTGATGTCGACATGACATATCACGTTAATGTGAATAAGGTGGGGGACAAGCTTTGCCATCTTCTGTGTTGGAAAAATGCCTCGTAAGCTAAAGGGAAGGATCTACACCACATTGTTCAGCAGCTGAAATGTAGATTCTTCGCATAACAGTAGGAGTGAAAAAGCGTGATCGAATAAGAAGCAAAAAACTCCGAAGGAGTCTGCTCCGAAAATACCAAAATACCATCTTGGGCATGACTATGAAAACAATGAAACTGCCCCGAGAACCGAATTTGAAAAGTAAGCCACACACGATGTTCCAAGACTATC
This sequence comes from Syrphus vitripennis, assembly GCA_958431115.1. Lineage (NCBI taxonomy): Eukaryota > Metazoa > Arthropoda > Insecta > Diptera > Syrphidae > Syrphus > Syrphus vitripennis. The sequence goes on along the minus strand of OY288109.1, from coordinate 32,529,084 downwards.
GCAAAAGAAAGTCAGGCGCAAAAAAATCCATTTTGTTGACCTAAGACATGGAACAATAAAAAATCGGGAGGCCTGTCCACGTTCGCTGAGATCAACCTTGTGACTTCATATGTTAGTGAAGCAGTCGAATTTTTTGGCACCAATGAAAAACTTAAATTGTCACCTTCAATTTCATAAATAATTTAGTGTAATTTCCCAAATACATATAAGCAAAAATGAATTCAAAATGCACTTTAACATTCAATTAAAATTTGCTTTTACTGTTATTGCACTAGTTTTAAAAAAATTATATAGATAATAATCTTTTGAATCGACGTAAAGCCTGATAAAAAATCTTTCCATTGATGTACAACAAGTTGAATAATTTCAAGCTTTAAAAGATAATTTTATCGTGTTCTTTTTGGATTTTTAACAAAATTATTCTCAGATGACTTCACGTTATGTCTTCTAGGAAAAAAAGCACATTATTTGCGGTAGACAATTTACAATGAATAGCTCCCAACTTGAAGATAGATAAGTAGATGCAGGCACCTACATACTTTTTTTCAATTTCAGTCGTTATCTAGAAAAAGATCTCATATGTTAAATATCCAATTTCGCGACAAACGCGAACTTTGTCTTTGTTAGCTACATTCCACCTTCCAAATATTATTTTTGTATAACATGTCTATCAGATGTATTTTAATATCAGTAACCTTTTACATAAAGGTAGGTATTTTGAGACAGACATGAGCACTTTATTTTATCAAATCAATTTCAGTTATTAAATTCCAACAAATCTTTGAACTGTATAAATAATGAAGACGCATCATACTTAGTCCACCTACAAATTTTCAAAGAACAAAGAAAAATATAAACAACGATTCAGCGGTTTTAAAGCTTTCACAAACAAACCCAAAGCTTAGAGTTTGAGTTGGAGGCCCATAATAACTTTTTCAACAACAAAATTAACATTGCAGAAGTTTTATTAGGACAAGGACTCTAATCGATATTAAGGTATCCCAAACCTAATCATACTCTCTCCCAACTTTCCAATCCCAATCTAAAAGCGTTGTAAGGCTTACGCATTTCTATATAGAATGCGTACGTGAGGGGATTTTACGACCAAATCGTTGGCTTATACCTACTTTTTGTTTCATTTTTATTTATTTTTTTTTCTTCGCAAAATCTCTTCTTTCCGTTTGAAATAAACCCGAACAACTCTTCAAAAAATATATCTTATTCATACGTTCACATAATAACAATTCGCATCATTCAATGATATTTGAAGTGGGGGGCCTATTAATAGACGAGAATCTGATACAAAGTGCTTCCGGAGCATATAACCAAACAAATATAAATAGAAATATATGAATAGAAAAAAAAGAGCCAAGCAAACAAAACTTTACCCTCAATTTTTATGTAACTACTTCATATAAAAATTGGCAATATCAAATCGCTTGACTAAAAACTACCCTCTCTTCAATTTTAGGCTTTTAATAATACAAAAGAAACTAACAGTTACCATTGAACAAAAAAAAACAATAATATTTTTATGTAGCACATTTTCACATTTAAGTCAATAAATGCCATGCGAAGTTTTGGTTTCAACAAGATTTTTAATCAATAAAAATAATAAAAATATTTTACACTGTTAAAAATATTGGATCGTTTTATTGATACTTGATGCACTTTAAATAAGAATACAAAACGAAAAGTTTTTTTTTGTAACCTGCCTGGCAACAACTAAATATTTATTTTTTATCTCTGGGACAAAACTGGCTCGTTTACGTTGGGTTAAATTTAACCCTGATTGTTCATGGAAAACTATAATTTTTTCAAAGAACCCATAGTTTGAGTTGTTAAGCTAATCAGATACCTGAAAGTTCTTTCATACTTTTTTTAAGTCAGCTCAATATTTCGATGAACTAGAGCAGTTTGGAAATTAAATTAGAAAAGTTTCAAATTTTCTGGACAAAAATCTAGATTTCAGAAGTTTCTTTATTGGGTTTTTCGAGCGTTTATTTCTATTCTTTTGCTTTTTGTTTTATGGACGAAACTAAATTTTCGTATTTCAAATTGTCAGGAAAGGTAAAAACTGTACTTGAATTAAATGTTATATAAATATCTTTTCCGTTTTAGTTCAATGAGGTTCAGAAGACGATCACAGTTTTAGTGCAGTCACCTTTTTAAATCCAAAAAATCTATTTTTTCTTGTGACAGATGTTCAGAGGAACCAATACTACAAATAATACACGATATAGGTCCGTATTTTTTTCCATTTATGCTATGAATCTGATGAAGAAAAATGTTTTGAGCAAAAACATAGCCCTAAAGGATAAATCGAACTTTTTTAGATCCAATAATAACGTTTCCTTTCATATAACCGTTAAGGCAAAACACATTTACCATGAATGTACCTGCCAAAGAACCGGATTTTTTTCTTTCGATTTTCTTATAAACGGTTTCCCGAGATATGATCAAAATTTTTATAAAGTGGTCCTATACAGTCTTAATAATATTAAACATTAAAAAAAATATGTGTTGAATTAAAAAAAAATTTGGTTTTAAGTGTATGTTATTAAATACTAAAAACTTGTATACAATTCACTTAAAATATTTTATATATGTATGTATGTATAAAAAAAATATTTTTTCGAAAACATCTTTAACGAAGCTTTAAATTTTTTCTTCAAAATACATACAATATTTCTACGAGCCCAAAAAAAAGGGACGAATATGTTTTTTTTTTGTAATAAATTCTTTTGATTGATAATTCCCATATTCATTGAATTTTCTTTTTTCTTTCGACAAATATTTCCAAAACTTTTCCAGTTAACTTAATAGACAGACAGTTTCTTCTCGCTCACACATTCCTTTAAACATAGCTTAGCGGAAGAGTCTTACACAATTTCTCATATTTTCTATAAATACATTACTCTACCTCAAAGAATTAGATTCCACATGAGAGACTCCCCATTGATCTTGATAACATAAGGTGTGTTTTGTTGAGAATGTAACACAGTAGAGTAAAAAAAATTCAAGAAAACGATCCACAACAAATGTGTTTCCCCTTATTTTGATTTTTAAAGATTGGTACCCATGCTTGCTTTAAGTTTGACTTTAAGGTTTGTTCGATTTCTCTATCTTTGAGCAATGCGGATCTTACACTACTTACTTAATGATGATTAGTCGTGACAACGAAAAAACAATAACAACACCGTGCTGTTGTCAATCATAGCTACGTGTTGTTGCTGTCGTCGTAAGATTTGACTCTGGTTTAATAGGCTATCCACACCAAACCAAAAAGGCGTTCACACTGCACAAGCACATTTTCGTGTTTTTGTTTGACAACGGGCTCTCACTATTTTGATGTTTGATTGGCGCTGAACTTATTTTAAGTTTGAGTTCATTTCTCAAAAATTATAATCTTTTTGTTAAAAGCATCAACAAAAATGTCACAAAGAAGTTAAATCTAACCCCCATTTATATTATTCAGTCGTTTAATTTGTATAAAAACTAAATACTATGGCGGTTATGCCTTTAAGATGCCTGAGTTCAAAAATCTGTTTGATCTGTCAAATAAATTTGAAATGACAAACGCATTTTTTTATCCATTATGCTGGATCTCAAGAATTTCCAATTTCAATTTTTAATATACCAGCATCACAATTTATCAAATCAAATCTATTAAACCAATTGAAAACGACATCAGTCAAAAAGATTTTTTTACAAACTCCACCTAAAGAATACAGGTGAGTAAACAGCCTTAAAATGAAAAATCAGATATATCTATTAAATTTCAAAAAAAAAATATCAAAGGGCAAATCAAAAATATAAATAACAAACAGATTGTAGTCAAATTAAAATGCAAAATATAAAAAGGGAAGTAAGTTATTAAACAAATTGATATTTAAATTCCTGAAATACATATGTAGGTATTACCAATAAACTTTCAGATTATAAGAGTCCAGGATTATATTTTTTTTTGTTGACTAAAAAGTAGGGGAAGAAAAAAAAATTGAAAGTCTACCAAAATATAAAATGAAAATTGCAACATCAGCGCCCCTGTCAGTGAGTAAGACATACTATTTATGTCAAGTGACGTTTGACTAGGAAAAACGTTAAAGTAAATGCCAGAAGTTTTTTTGTTTTTGTTCATTTACTTAACTTCATATGAGTTTTGAGATAAATAATTAAATAACCCTTTTTAGGCGAAATGTTTTGCTTTTAATATTCTAAAAAAATTCCTAGTCCTTGTACTTTCCTATAATATTATAAATCTTGAGGTGAGGGTAAATTCGTGCTTCCTCCATTTCATTTTCTTAAACTTTTTTATAGCACAAGAATCAGCATTACTGGTTGAACAATTTTTTGTACAGTGTATAGAAATATTATATTTCTATATCATCAAAAAAAAACCATAATCAAAAATTGAAACAAAAATCTGAGTTTCCGTTACTAAAGAAGACAGACACAAAAAATACGTTTTATTACACCACTTTATTGCTAAATATTATTACATTTGCAAAAAAATTGTCGGTTTACCAAAGAAATTCAAAAACCCACTTGAATTAATATTTTTTTTGTGTGTTTTGCTTTACAGTTTTATTTTTCTATAAAATAATGAAATTAAATTTGAAAAATCAATATAAAGGATGACTATTATATTATATAGTATGTATATCCTTTTCTATATGTATGATGAAACATAAGAGGAAATTATTCATCTGCAAAACTTTCTGGTGAAATATAATTTTGTTTTTTTTTTTTTTCGGAAAAAGGGCTACCTATTATGTACCTCCATATCAGGCTCTTTGAATGGCAAAAAAGTAACCATCCGACTGGCAAATAAGTTGGCCGCCTCGCTCGCCTAGCCTTAGCCGCCCGCCGTAAAAGATAAAGAGGGTCAAAATTAATAAAACAAAATTAAACGTTTTAGTTCCGCATAAATAAATAGCAAATTGATGTGAAGTGTGAGAGTCTTTTTTTTTGTCAGCCTCTAAAGGGTAAAAGAAAGTGTGTCCTTTTGTGTGTGGACCAAAAGGAAGGATTAACCGAGGATTTTAGAAAAGGGACATTGAAGATGCGAATTAGGTATATCTCAGGGATGGATCTAACGCACGAAATTAATGATGAGAGTTTGCTTATTTAGTGTTGAGCTTTTTTTTCAGTTTTAGATTTTACAGTGAAGGTGAATTCCATAAAAAATAAGAATTTAAGAATTCAGTAGAATGTTTAAGAATTGTCAACCCTTTCAATTTGGTTTTAACTCTTTATGAAATCTCAGATTTTTGATAAGACAATATGAATTCATGAAAAACCATGAAAAATACTTACCTACACCAACTAGTTTTATAAAAATTCTTTTTTGTTCCTGAGTTTACGAATTCATTGCTTTAAACTTAACAACAGATTTATTTAGTTGTTTAATAGATTGTGGTGTTTGCAATTATCAAATTATTTGTATGTTTCCGACAAAATGTTTTTTTTTTTAATGTGTGTCCTACAAAATAAAAAAAAACTATGTAGAAGTGTTAAAATGGTTCGTAAAAAATACATTTCTTCTTTGCTTAAAACTTCAAAATGTTTCAAGAAAATTCCATAGGTGCCTACAGACTTTTTTTCAACCCCCTGGTCTTACCTTTTTTTAAAGGAAATTTTATAATGTATTATGATTGCTGCATCGAAAAATGATTGGTAGTCTATCCGATCAAAACAAAATTCTTTCCGATTAAGATAATAAAATGAAATAAATTGTACATTAATTTAAAAAAAAGAATACAAATGAAATGTCATCTCGTTTCGAATGAAATCCGAATTGACGATTATTTTGATTTGTGCTTCTCCGATTTTCTCCCATTCTTCCGTCAGAAAATCATTGCTGGGCAGCTACTTAGTTCGCTAAAAAGTTCTGCATTTAACATTCAAGTGAAGCTAATTCCTCCTAGGCGCCAGCACCGCCATTCGAGCAAAAACGGACATAATGTGTAACTTTTGATATTTGTGTTTTAAACTGTTATCGTAACTGTAGACTTACTTGGCAACAACTTTTGCAGCAACAAATAATATTATTTCATTAATTAGAAGGTTAGCATATATACAATAGGTAGAATCTTAAATTTAAGTGCAGAAGCAAGTGCTTATTCAGCTTTAATATTAATTAAATAGGTTACAAAAGAATATAATTTTTAACATGTGTATTTCGGAAAGCTTAAGTTTATGTAAAAACCGATCAACAATTTTTTTTTTAATTTACTTAATAACTAGATAAAATACTTACAAACTAAAAACTAACTAGGCAAGAGCTCACCTATAAGAGGATTATCAGAAAATGAACATCTTTCAAAAAACTTGAATGCCAGGGTGTTTAATTTATCTAGGAAAAAATCAACGTTTGACATGTTGTGTAAGTCAGAGGTAAAGAAATGCCACGCTAAGTCAAGAATCATTTTCAGAATTTTATTTTGCATAATTTGAAATTTTTTAATATGAGTACCCGCGCATTTATACCAAACAGGGGCACCATAGACAATAAGGGCCTGAAATATTACTTTATAAATAATGAGCTCATTTTCCGGGCTAAGTGTAGACCTTCGGTTTATAGACGGGTATAAGATTTTACTCAAAATTCCAGTTTTGTTTAACACATTATCTATGTGGTTTTTATATGTTAGGGTTTTATCTAGGGTATCAAGGTATTTGACACTATCTGCCCAAGGGATATTGCAACCGTTTAAATCAAGTGGATTGTTAGGTAGAAATCTAGGATGTCTTCAACGAGTAAAAAACATAGCTTGGGTTTTTGATTCGTTTATTTTTGATTTCCATTTTTGAAAATAGGAACTAAGAATGTGTTGGCCTTGTTGAAAATTCGAACAAATATCAAGAGGAAGTTCATTCGAGCTATATATAGCGGTATCGTCAGCAAAAATTGACGAAAAACAGTTGTTCAAATTGGGAAAATCTGCCAAGTATATATCATATAGAATAGGAGCAAGAACCGATCCTTGGGGGACCCCTGCCGTAATTTGTTGTTCATTAGATGTGACAGAACTAACGTAAACCTTAAAACTGCGATCACTCAAAAAGTTTCGAATTAATGCAGTTAAGGCCATGGGAAATTTAAAGTTTATCATTTTGTGAATTAAAGCATCATGCCAGACCGAATCAAAAGCAGATTCGATGTCAAGTAACACAAGGCCAGTAGATTTTTTTGCAATAAAGTTCGTTTTATATGTTTAGTGATTCTTAAGATAAAATGACAGGTATTATGCCTGGATCTAAAACCAAATTGTTGGTTTGGTAGAAATGAATTTTCATCAATGAATTTTATTAATTTTCTTTTAATTACTTTTTCAAAAATCATTGCAAGGTTACTCAAAAGACTAATAGGACGATAGCTAGAGGATTCATCAGGGGGCTTTCGAGGTTTCGGGATTGGGATTAGTTTTGCAACTTTCCAAGCTTGTGGAAAGTATTGCAACTGTAGGCAGGAGTTGATTATTTGAGTTAGATAATTAAGACCTGTTCGAGGAAGGTTGGCTAGACATAGGTTTGAAATGCCATCAGGTCCAGGAGCCTTTCGGACACGAGATCATTTTATTATGGTTTTAATTTCTTTAGCTTGGACAAACCAACAAGTTTTGGGTCAAGTATCGATCCTTGAACAACCCCCATAAAGATTAAAAACTCTTCTGAATATTTGGAAGCAATAGAAATCGTGGCTGTCGTAGAACTCAAAAAACTGACTATCATTCGTGTAAAGGCTTCAGAAAATTCAAGTGTTATCAATTTAAAAATTAGTCCGTTGTGCCAACGGCGCGCGGCCTGCAGATCTAAATCAAGAACAACAGAACACCTGTTGTTCCTGAGGTTTTGAACAATTTTATCGTTCAGAACCAGCAATGAATGTTCACGTTCAGTGGAATGATTTTTTTTAAATCCGAATTGGTTATTTGAATAAGATTTTTTTCATCGCAGATATGTTGTCTAAGTATTCGGCCAAGACTCTTTCAAAAAGTTTTCCAACATTTGATAGTAAGGATATAGAACGAAAGTCTTTAATTTCTTTTCCACTTTTCTTCTTTGCTATAGGAATAAGCTTCGATTTTTTCCATATTAAGGGAAAGTACCCATTATTTATGCATTGGTTAAAAATACAAGACAATGATATATCAAGCGGCGGCGTATGAGGGCATTTTCGCAAAATATAGTTGGAAATTTTATTTACACCACATGATTTTTTGTTGTTTAGACTCATTCTGTGAGCATTTACTTTGGTTGGAGACGTAAAAGGTAGAGCTATATTAGCTGAGTTGGTGTTAGATGGTAAAAATGACGTCAAACATATATTTGCATGACTGTTTTTATACTCGTTGACTGTAAGATTAACATGATTTGTTAAGTTTCTGTCAAACTCGGGTATTTTTTCAGAGTACAAGTCAGAATACACTGTCTTCTCCATTAAATGTAATGGTGTCCTTGCCTATATTTGTTCCAAAATACTTTCTACCAGTTATCCTGTCGCTTTCCTTAAAAGCTTGTGGAAAAGGATTAATTTTTTTTAAACGTGATCAAGATCAAGATCTATTTTAACTCTTGCAGTTATTATTTTATTAAGACATTGTATCCTAGAAGACAACTCTTTGTGTTCAATGTTTAACCTGACATTTAGTCTATGGAAAATTCTTTTTAGTTTTCTTACCCAGAAGCTTTGAATTTTCATAAGATTTTTAGTTAAAGGTGAAATGTTTTTGTATTTCAAATTTTTAGATATTTTAGTTACTGAACGGTTTAGTTACTGAACAGTGTATTTAATTGTTGTGTTTGTACTTGTTGGAAGCTTTATTCTAGAGAGACTACTATGTAGTTCTATTCAAAAAAGATCCCAGTTCGAATTTTCGAAACAAGTGTAGGTAGTAGGAGGTACGAGTACGAAGTAAACGTTGAATATTTTTATATTAGTTTCTACACCAAAATGGTCAGAAAGAAAATGTTTTGCAAACAGTATTATTACCTGTGTTTAAGGAACTCGATAGCATGAAAAAGTCTAGTACGGATGATGATCTAGGGAATGTGGGACTTTTTGGTGAAACTATATTTATATTGAGATATGGTCCATTAAAAAACCATCTTTCTATTATATTCCCATTAGGATTAGTCACTACATCACCCCGATCTGGATGTCGGGCGTTAAAATCACCCCCTAATATAACCGTGTCAAATGATCTTGCGATGCTAAGCAGCCTATCTAATTCGCTGGAAAGGGACTGACCTGCTGCCGATGAATGTAAATACTTCCAAGAAAGTATTCGCTTCGTGGCCCGATACTTTATTAATTTTAAACTTTTCTTCAATATCGATGGCTTCGTCATTTCTTAGTAGGTTGTAACCTTCCAAGGAAGGTTTATGTCTCTTATGTAATCTTGTTTCGGATATGAAACAGATTTGGAGCTTTTTGTTTTAGAGAGTTCTGAGGAGTGAAATTCTTTTATTATGTGAGACTATGTTGTATTAATCGAGATAATATTAAGGTTTGTGTTTGTAACGATTGAAGCGACAAAGTCAAGATAGGCGAACATCTTGTCTTCTTTACTTTGTAATTTTTGATAGTTTGGCCAAAATTGCCTGATTTTAAACAAAAGTTCTTTAAAAGATATGTTAAACAAATTTTTGGCTTCGTTAAGGAAGTCGTTAATATTAGTACTAGCAGATGGTTGAGTATTTTCAACAACTGGAGCTTGGTATAATTTTCCTTTGATTGGGGGTTTGTTTGCATTCCTAACCATATCAGCAAAGGAAATATTTTTCGTTAAATTGCTTACCATGTCATTCACTTTAATTCTCGTTTTATTAGCGTTGAATCTAGAACTTTGAGCTAACATTATCTTTTTTCCTTATACCGCTTATAATACTCACTAGAGGAACTTGCTGCGTGACTTTCTTGTTGTTTTTGTTCTTTTAATGCCTTAAATGAATTAATGCAGTTGAGTTCACCACACAAAACACAGCGGCTGTTATAGGAACAACATTCACCCGTGTGCCCAAACCTTTGACAGCGATAGCAACGAATGACAACATTGTTGTGTGTTCCTTTCCCTGTATATTTTTTGATGGAGAAGATATTTTATGCTAGTTAAATCTTTAGTGCTTTCTCCAACCTCTAACTGAACCACTAGTTTTAGCAGTCATAAATTGAGTTACTTTGCTTATATTGACATTAGGAGCAGCTTCTCTTAATGCCTTTTCAATTTTTGTCATCTCATTGTCACCGTCGATTCCCTTTGAGAGAATTGTTGCTTTTTTTGTTTCTTTTGGCGAGAACGAAAAGGCTTCCTATACCTGTTCTACAAATTTTTTCTATAACTAACTTATGAACACTGGCATTATCTACATAGACTTTTGTTTTTCTGTACCCTAGGTTTACAAATTTGTATTTTAAATTATCTACTTTACATTCTAAAGCAGCTAGATTAGTTAAGTCGGTTACAAGACTACAATTTGCACCAAAAATAAAAATAGGTGGACAAAATTATTTGTTTCTAATCTTTGTGTCATCGTTGACAACACTAGTGGTTGTGCTGCTATCTCCCTCTATGCCGCAGTGTTAAACGTTAAGTTGCTATTTTGAGGTGTTGCTTCATTCGAGTTCGCGCCTTTTTTTTTTTGCTATTGGGCAAATGATCGATGGATTTGTTAGGTCAGATAATGATGTAAATGGATTATTTCCAAGATTTGATACGATAGATGATGATAACTCAGAGTCGATCGTCTTCGGTTTTTATTGGCTAAATTACTTGCTGCTGTCTTATGATTAGAAATTACTGTATTCCAATCACTTTTATCTGATCCATGATTTTCCCGACGAGATCATCATCACTTGGCTTATCAATTAGTTGTTTGTTGGCCATTGCCATTTAATTGGGTAAATAACACACTTTATTTGACGTGTCCCCAGAACTTGGTCTGGGGTACTATGATATTTGATTTTGTTATTTTTTTCCATTGTTTATTTTTTTATTATTTTTTTTAGAGTATCTGTATTATGAAATATTTGATTTTTAATAGGGCATATTTATAGCCCTTAATTAACACAAATATAACTTTTTATAACTTGAGAGAATGCACTCAGAAAAGTAAAACACATGTGTTCGCTACGAAAGCCAAGTATCAACTCCTTAAAAGATAAACCAATATTATTATCCTACTATTTTAATGCCCCAAATATGAGCAGTTATTTTGAGAAAGTTGTCATTGCGGTTTTTGATTATTTAAAAATGGTGGCAAAGCTTCACTTTTTGTCTGTAAAGAAGGTTCGAGTTTTAGTATCTAGTTCGGTATTAAAATTAATAGTTAGTTATCAATATAAAACAATTCATAGTCAAATATACCAAAGCCCCAAGAACAAATTTGGAAATATTTGACCCAAGTAACGAAATTAACTTCAGCATTATTTTGATACCAATTTTATTAGTGAGCGCACTCAGCCCAAAAATTGATCATCTCCTCTCGACTTACGGCACTATGCTTTTTTAGCCATGGTTTGTTAAAATTTCTACAAATGTACTTATTGAAACTCAACATTTACGTGCATTTTCCCTGATGCAAAACACTTACAGAATTAAAAGAATTCTCTCGTCAGTCATTATGTTAATTCTAAAATAAAATAAAAAACCAAAGAAAGATAAGTAACCCACGAAGAATTGGATTCTTTCATGGTCATCTCATCAAGAACCCCCTTACAAAAAAAAAATATAATCATTTTGTATGAAATTATGCAATTAAAATTTAAAGACTAGGTATTAACTTCATTTAGATATTATTTTTAGAATCCTTACGAACTCTTCAAAGAATAAAATAAGTCCATTTCCACCATCTGGTTTTTGTATATAATTGTTGGCATTAAATAAAATGTAAAGCAGACTTTAATTAATTTGTTTAAGGTCAATCTAATTTATATCTAATTTTAAGTGACAGCAAGAATAAAACAAAACAAAAAAAAATAGAAGCTGATATCGTTTAAGTCCAAAAGTTCAAAATGGCCTAACCTTATCTTTGTTTTCTATGTTGATGGCCTTTGCGTTTGCATAACATTTGGTTATACTTTTTTTTTCTGTTTCTGTTTTGTTAAAAAGGGACAAACATCTTCAAACTAACTCGACCCTTTTGATCATATTATTTGTTTTTTTTTTTTGTTGTTTAACTTCCCTGCACTTAACTATTCAACAAAAAAAAAAGAAAAAAGGATTTTAGAGTAAGGGTTGTTGCTTTTTCTGGTGGAACTTTCGTGTATTCCATTAAATTCAAAATACCTTCTATTACCAAAGAAAAAAGAAGAAAAACAAACAAAAACAAATAAATAAATAGAAATAAAAATAAAACACCAAAAAGACGAAGGACGACAGAAAATAAAATAAAAGCTGAGAATCATTGTAAATATGGTTATGCCAAAATAGCCTTAGCAAAAAACGAAAAAAAGGATACTTTTCCTTCACTTTGGAAATGGAAAAGGAGAAACATCGGGACCAATTTCAGCATCGTCGTCGTCGGTAGTCGAATATATATGCGAACGGTGAACAGGAGGATAATCTCGCATACGCAAATTAAAGACGAAATTTCAATTTAGATGGCCGAGCAAAAGGACCTATTACGATCTATTACTATATTCTCCTACCAACGATAATGGGTTGGATTTGTTGCGCCCTATAGAAATAGAGAAAACGGAACCGGTTGTGTTGCTGATGTCGGGTTCTTCTGTTGAGTCAGTCCTCCAAAACGAAACCAACTAACTTCAACTCTGCGTTATTATTTTTATGTTAAACATTATCCTTACAGGACGTTTAAATGGACATGCTTATGGGGGCGTGAAATAAAAGTGGTATCTTGGGAAATCAAAGGACATAAAAGGGACGATGACGAAAATTTCCTACTAAGTTAGGGTAGCTGAATATATATTTTTTTATTTTTCTTCTTCGTATTTTTAAAGAAAAAAGTTTTTTTTTTTTGTGTTGAAGTTTTCAGTCCTTTCTGGTTCTTTGGCTTTGAGCTCTGTGCGAGACTGGGGAAAGATAAGAGCTGGCTCTTGTTATAACAACAAAGGGAAACAAGAAATATCTAGAATATTTTTTGCATATGTGTTCTGTGATGCTGATGGTGTTCCAATATGCAAATCAACGTCTATAGTCTTATAAATATGTACTTATATGTATATCTAAACCTACTACCTATGTATGTATATAAATTCCAATGGCTATAGAATATTGTTTTCATTATACATATATCCTTGCCCCATTTCCGGGGACTAAGTTTTTCTTTTAACTCCTTTTTGTCAAAAATAAAAGAAAATCAAAAGCGAACATTATTTAAAGGATTATTTTAAAGTTCACTCTGTTGCGGGGTCATTGTCTGAGTATATAACTTCAGATCTACACTAAACTAAAATTATATAGAAAAACACTTTATGAGGTGACCGTCTGTTACGTATTAATGCAAAAAGTGTTGTTTTGAAGGTTTTTTTTTTCAAAAACAACATCTATGAGTAAAATAAATTTGAAATAAAAAGCAAACACTCAACAAGCACAGTTTAAGAAAAATTATCTAACATGAAAGTTGTGCATGGGAAAAAGTTAAATGAACCGGCTCTAGTTCGTATAATAAATAATTTTTCTCTCGAAATGTTTCTCTTAGAAATTATTTACTTTATTTTGTTTATTTATTTATTTTATTTATGGTACACTTGGGCGTATACGCACTTTTCAGTTTAAAAAAAAAATCCACCCAGTTTTGTTGGTGTACGTTTTATTGCTTTATATAAATTGAAATGATATTTGCATAACATCGAAATTTTATTTGCTTTAATGCAGTTACCAACTTAGAATTTCTCCAATATAATCATTTTTTTTTTGTGAGAGAAATGGAAAAATCCATTTTATTCATTTCATTGAAGTATTAAATTTTGTGTTTAAAAAAACATAACTTTGAATGATTTTTTAATGGAAGCACCACTGAGACTGCCGTTCAAAAATTAGACTCTCGTCTCGGTCTCGTGTCTATCCCTTTACATCCCCCGGACATTGTTTTTGAAAAATTATTGAATACTGAATGCTCCAAAACAAAAATTGTACCCAAGTAACAAACAATTAAAAAAAATTCAGTTTGAACAAACAAAAACAATAACTAGTAATTAGGGAAAAATACTGTCTTATTTCTAAGAAAAAAATTAATAAATTTTTTTATAATTACTAAATAAATAATTGTTTTCTTAATATTGTTAGAGGATATATATAAAAAAAAATATTTTGGTAATTTTGTATTGGTAAAAATATAAATAAATTTTTTTTTTCTAATTCTCGAAAAATAATGTAATACTAAGTTTTAGCCCAACTCGCTCCTCTATATAGTAATGCCAGTAGTCTTGTAGCTGTTATGTGTTGGCAGGGGCGCTTGAATTAGGTGTTTTTTAAGCCCATCGACATTTGTTCAAAAACGTTCAAAAACTTCGAAAAAGCAAAAGTGTAAAATGGGTTGGAAAATTGAAAAATATTATTTAGTAAAAAATGAATTTTTTAAAAATTTATAACTACATATGTACATATGTTCATAGAATAATAATAAAAAAGTTGCAGTAAAAACCTTAGCATTTTATAGGAACTTGCTTTACTACTAGTTTTACTAGTAAAATAAGTACAATTTTGTTTTTTCAAATCTGTGTTCCGTTTCGGACGTACTGGACTTTATGGTACGGTTTATGCTTTAACATGGTCCCTTCGACCCTTCCATAACAAAGCATTCGTCATTGTCGTTATGGTAACCAACATCACATCATCATTACATGCTTGAGCCAAAGTTGTTGTTGCCAGCCTTGACATGTATTGCCGGGCATGCTATCATAAGCAGCACCCATCAGCTTATAAAATGTCGCATTCTCTTCTTCCAAAAAAGAACACTCTACGAACGGTAAGGCGGCGTATTCTTGCACCTAAGGGCTCTCAGAAAATTAAGCTTTTGCAAGCAGTTATGGAAAGCAGCAAACTGATGGGTTACCAAATGTATTTTTGAAACCGAGCCATCTAGTGGAAAACAGGTGTAATACAAATGACATTAAATTAGTGACATTTTGAATAATTTTTTGTGTCAAGCCAATTGAAGAAATTGTGTTAATTAAAATAACTATAAAGAAACAAACAATTTTCGTCGCAAGCAAAAATAAGACATAAAATGAGGAATTTGTCAAGGCCAAGACCACACCATTAGCGATCTGCCACTTGAACTTTTAAGTTTTATTTGAATTTTCGCCTCATTTAACAATTTTGTATAAATATGGGCAATCAGTGGACTAAGTATAATACAAAGACTAAGACCCATTTGCTGATACAGATCTTATGTTCCAAATAAAATTTTATGTGATAGTTTACATAGAGGAAAAAGTAGAACATAAGCGTTTAGGTTGAACATTCGTTTCAGCAAATGGCGTTAAAATTTCAAATTTGGCCGTAGGTTTTGTGTTTATAAAGCTATCTTTTTTAAAATCCGCTGCTGAAAGAAACATATTTAACGTCCCTGTATAATATTCTGTATCAGTGAATTTTTCTAACCAGTTTACGACACTCAATCACAAAATTTGACATTGAAATTCAGAAACAGACATTGGCTGACCAAAGAGTTGTTTTTTTTTTTTTAATATTCATCGTCATTGAGTACCTCCTATTAAAATCACAAGCTGGCATACCACAATGCCTGAAGCCAGAATGATCGTGATGTCCGTCATCAAGTCTCGCTGTTCGTATGAAAAACGCCAATCGCAAAACCAATCTACATACATTTTTATATTCTGTGCGCCCTTTAGAAATATGGTAACCGTAGGTACAAACAATTTTTGGTCGTCCTTCATGAAAAAAAAAATAAAATAAAAAAAAAATAATAAAAAAATAAAAATTATTATCAGGACTCGCGTGTACACACAGATGGCGAAAGAAAATATTGAATTTTGTTATCGCTTCCGTACAATACGTACGAAAAGTCCATATACGAATTGCGAATCTATGCTACAATGCACACTATTTGCGATTGGCGGAAACTAAAATTTGTCCTAGCTTTGTCGTCATGCATTGTCGTCGGCATACACTAAGGATGTCGATTTTTATTTAGAAAAATATACTTTTCTTTGTTGTTGTTGTTGTTGTTGGATTTTATTCAATTCAATTGAAATAGAAAATTCGAAGGAAAACTACTAAAAATGAAATGTATTAAACTGGATTTGTTATGGTGTACACGTACTGATAATGATTTTAATTTATTATGAAATCAAAAAAATACAGGTACATAGATGTCTGAATGATATTTTGTAGTGAAGTTTCCCAGTGGAGCAGAGAGGAAGACAAATAATGGACGACTTTCGTGAAAATTTCATGTACAAAAAAAGATGTTCTGAGAACCCAGTTCTAATGTCAGGAAAAAAAGGTAGGCACAAAAACTGCTGGATCAAACAAACTCGTCGGTACCTGTATTTAGTTGGCCTCGGCCACTGAACAATCCAAAATCATGAGACCTGTCGACGTTTTCTGAGGTCAACCTGGTGATCCCCACGAGTGGAGCCTTAAGCTGAAGAAGTGGAGTGAGGGACCCTTCAGGAGACTCTAACTATGCGTCGCGGTTAGGGGAAAAAAGAAAATAACTATGGAAGTCTTCTTCCTCTACTTTTGGTGACGTTGGCTATAATCCAAAGCCCCCAATCTAGAAGATTGGGACCACATCTCTCCCACTTCACTGCTTCAACCTAAGGCTCCACTTGTAGGTTTGCCGCGTTGACCTCGGAGAATGTCGACAGACATCCCGGTTTTGGATTGTTTTATGTCTGAGACCAACTAAATGTGTGTGTTTTTGTGACTGCTTTTTATCCGCGTTTGTCATTACCTTTTGAACTGAGATCTCATGGCATCTTCTTTTTACATGACAAGTAAGAGTTGAGTTATTCAGGCTGTATTCTGTTCAAAATAGTATTTTTGATGTGAAGGCTTCCTTATTCGATGCTTACTCCACGTGAAGCATTTCCATTTCAGTTGCCGTCAAATTACTCTCATAATTCTTAACATTGTCCAACACTGTAAAGCGTGACGTTAACATTGTCCAAGACGTTCTACTTTCCCAATGTAAAAACGTTAAAGATATCAATAACGTATCATTCAGCGACCACGCATTAGACTTCCAAAAGTCCGAGATTATATTATATATTGAGGAAATGTTGATTTGCTGATGCGATCTATTCAGCAGAATGATTTCAAAACTTCTAAAGTGAGCCAAATAATAAGAAGTGATGGATGATTTTCTTTTTATAAATTTCTACTCTGTCTCTATATTTTTCAAACAGAACGGCAAATCATCATTGCGGACAAAGAGGACCAATTTTTAACTTTAATTTGAAAACTTTTTCCCACACAAAAAGAAGCCGCTATTGCTGCCTCTGATGCCATTCATCTTCTTTCTGATAGAATATACCAACGAGTACATATACATAGTTTGAAATTCACTTATTCTATTTTCCTATTAATAGGAAAAGTATAGAGACGCGCACTGAATAGAAAAATATAACCAGCAACGAGTTAAAGAGGCAAATGAATAAAAAAAAAAATGTATTTTGGCATTTCGTCAAATATTCAATAAAAGTATAATATTTGCTCAAATTTGCATTTGAGATTGCTTTTGCTTTTGCTTTTCTATAAAGTAGGCGCACGCGATACAAGGATCTGTTTGTCTTCATATATAGTTTCGTACATTATGTAGCTAGAGAGAATATAATAGACACACGCAAACAATATGGCGTGGACGAATTCATGATGGAAGAACCACTCACTCACATCATCCAAAACAAGACCCAGCAACAATGATGATGATGATGATAATGACGACGACGAAGAACGGCCAGGCGGCATATTTTTTGGCTAAATATGATGGCCATTGGGTGTGTTTGTATGTATATGAAACAAATTATTATCCAGCAGCAGCTGCAGCTGCTGTCGTCAAAAAATACTGCCCCATTGTGCAAAAACGCTAGAAAACCACACACATATGCTCTAAAATGGGAATGACCAGACCAAACAACGGAATGGGTTGTGGGACACGCCAGGCTCTATACACGGCACAAGCAGGAAAAGATCCGCATAATTTGCATAATGAGGATTCGGGTCAGAAGAATCATCATTCTCTTAACTATTTCAAATTCCAATGCTAATACAGCCACTCGGGGAGAATGTGATATTTTTCAATAATACTATACTCTATGCTCTTGCTCTGCGCCCGAAATGGGCCTTTCTCGGTTCTAAAACTTCTCCATGCTGCATATACTTATGTATGTAAAGCATTTTGGAAATTCAGTAGCGGATAAATATCTAATATTAAAGGCTTTAGGTTTAGGAGGGCCGTAATTTCGATAATTTTTTTTTTAAATTCGGCCAAAAATTTGAGTGAAAAATCAATTTTAAATTTATATGCAAAAAAAAGTATTTTGCATGATTTTTAAAAGCGTGATTTTTAAGTTGATGTTTTAATCGACTAGATCATGGCCCTCATTATGAATAGCGAATCAAAAGTTCAAATTAGAGCCAGCGTTTGGAAAATTCAAAATGTCGAAATAGTAGAAACAGCTATTTTCGACCTTCGAATAGAGAAACATCTCCATTCGATAAAGTTTTGCTTTTCAGGTGTACATAAATTTTAAAGTCACGCAATAAGTGTTTTCCGAAACATTCGGTTTGAATCGAACGTTTAATTCGCTATTCATAATGAGGGCCAAGATCTAGAAAAATTAAACCAGTTCTTATTAAGAAGATTGACACATCAATCGAAGGTTTAACACAGACTCTTCGAGATAATTTATTCAATTATTGACAGAGAATAATAGGTATTTTCGAGCTGAATTTTTATCATCTGTTAAAAATTGTCACACTATTTAGAAATGAATGCTTTCCAAAACAACTATTCAGGTGTCTTAGAAATAAGTTCATGCGTAACATGCACCAAATCATCAAACAAATAGTAGTAGCAAACAGCAATCCCTATGACTGCACTATCAAATACGATTGCCCCATCTTCGTTGTCGTTGTGCCAACTTAGTAGATCTGCCAACTCGAGGGGATATCTTCAACACTAATCTATCTGTGTAACATAGCATTAAAAATAACTTAGTGTCATGAAAATAGTTGCTCCGACTTATTTAAAAAAGGTTTTGGCAGAGATTTCAGTTGTTTTAGAACAAGTTTAGAACAAATTTTTGTGCAGATGTTACAAGGGCTTAAGCCGATCTATTTAAATATAAAAAGTTGGGACTCGGAAGTCCTAAACCAACAAAAAGTAAATTTGCGTACGGCTGAAGTTATCCATAGAGTTTACCTTGCCTATAACGGTGTACGGTACAAGAACACGAACACCAATATCATGATTCCAACACACAAGCAATTGTTCACTATCTAGGATTCAATATCTACTTTAATATTATTTATAGCAGCAACTTCGAAGTAGAAGAAATCAGATGAATGATACTGTAGCTCAGATCTGTCTTCCGAAATCACTGCTGAATCAGTTTACCGAATTGGTCAGAACTTTTGTACTATTGTTCTTGATGAACAGAAGGGCCTAGTTTTAGACGTTGAGTAGAAAGCGACAGAGATTCTTCGATGGGAATGTGCTCCAAGAGAGTTTTCAGACGCCAACCACTATGGGTTCAAGAGAAAAGGGACCAAGCTACTGTGGATGTCAGAGCCCAGAGTATATTGATCTACATACCTTCTTCCGACACGCCAACCACCGGGTTCAAGAGTCCATAGTAGATTGAAATAATGACCACGAGCAAATCTGACGTTGACCTGAATTGAATCATTAACATCAACATTATGATGCCATTACTCATTATAACGAGTAGATGGAATTAGTTTTGCGTGAATGATTTGTGGACGTGTGCCTATCTTCAGTGCCTATCTTTTAAACAAACATATGATTGCTTGATGGAAAAAGGTTTTCGATTAATATTTTTCGAGAATTTCAGCCTCGCCTCGCCTTGTACTACATCCCTACATACACTGTGTTAACTCTTTGACTGGTAGGTCCTGAATAAATTTGCTCTGGATCTGGTTTAAAAACAAAATATTTACTGATCGCTTAGTCATGATCATTGGTGGAAGCAGATTCTTCGAGATCGAGTCTTACTCGAACCTATGAAATCCAAACATTCTTGGTAGAAATGGTAAAAATAGTGCTGGAGTGCACCGTTTTTATATTCCTGACATTCTGCACAGTTTAAACTCTGAGATCTTCATACTGCTTGAAGATCTAAAAATTAGATTTTCCCTATAAATGCAACTGGAACACATCGGTTCTCACGACCCATCAAATGAAAGTCGAACTTTTTGTTTAACTTCAAGAACTTTTATGAACTTGTCTCAGGCGTGCAAATTCTAAATCTACTCCTGGCTAAATAGGCCACACGAGATGAAAAAAGAGGTTTGTTGTTATGACTATCCATGGGGGAGAATTAAAATGTCCGATATTAGAGTTAAAAAGGACAAAAACTTTTCATTTAACTGCTAGTTTAAATATTATATGAAGGACTTATGTTATATTTGTTCAGTTTTTCTTTTTTTTTATATATACTACATATGTACATATGGATGTATTTAGCGTTAGCATTTTGCAGTTTGTTTTTATGATTTATATTTCGAATGAGATAAAATGTTCCTCGAACTAAATAGTCAATAATGGGAATATGGTGGTTTTTGTTGAAAGTTATATTATAAAATATGGAAAGATTTTCCAATATGAGAAGAACAATGCGGGTTATTGAGTAAAAATATTTTGAAAAATTATTGCAGTTAGATTTTTCATAGAAGTATAGACATAGAGAGATAGATATTGGTTAAGAGCTTAAGTGGTTTTTGTACCATCGTGCTGCATTATTATTCATAAAAAGGATAAGTTGGTTTTATTTATGCTTATTTTTTTGTAATTTATAAATCTGTACTCGTATAGCTCCTTTCCTTTTTGAGAATCCTTTTTTCGCCAACACAACTTTGGCTGTCACTTAGTTGTGGTTTTTGTCTTTCGGATTTGGATTCATTTCTGTATCCTTATCAATCAAACCTTCAAATGTATGTATCCTATGTAAGCAAACGAGAAATAAAACACAAAAAAAATAAATAAAATGTTAATGCTTAACACAAAGCTGATTTAGGGAAAAAAAATCGAAATTCTATTCGTTGATAGAAGAAATAAGGAATGAAGAAGGAGGATATCGAAAAATGTTTTCATTTAAAAGGGCGGTTTTGGGGGATGCATGAATGTGAAGGAATGTTAAAATTGGGGGAGGCAGACGACAGCGATAGCGATGGTGGTGAGGAAGTTGACATCAGAGTGAGTGATACTTTATTGACATTTTCAATATCTTTTGCGAATTTATTTCAACAAGTCCATCATTAAGTAATATTTGCAAGGATATTTTGGGAAGAAGCTTTCGGTGGATTTCGTTAAGTGATTAATTATTATTGAATTACCATGAGTGATTTGTTTTTTGTTTTTTTAATACATTAAAATTGGATTCGCTTTTAAAGGAAATTTAAATTTAACTTATCAGCTTGGAAAACAAATCTCTAACAAATTCCTGTTTTCAGTTTTTAACTGCATCATTTAAATATCATGTATTTCAAAATTTCTTCTGCGTAAATAAAAAAAAATGGTCATAACAAAGTCCAATAGTATTACTGAGCAAATTAAATATTTCAAAAGAACCTATCTAACCCATTTGAAGTTACATTATTCAAATCATAAACAAATAGAAACTTCTTTCTGCAGCATGTACAATAAAGCCACATATATTTTTAACCAGATGTTGCAGGCTCTAAGATTTTCATATAACTTTCCAGTTTTTTCTGTGTCAGCAATATAATGGACAAATCTCAAATCGCAAAATGTTGTGCCATTACAGGCAGCTATAGCTATATGCTCTCTTATTTAAAACCGACCGAAATGAGGTTCATTGAAATGCCAGGTGGGAAGTAAAATACAACAATTAATTATAGCTGATCAATTGTGCTTTCTTCTTTATGAAAATGAGCAACAGATGATGTTAATAAAACGTCGTTTTCGAGGTATGGAATAAAATGTATTTTTCAAAATGGTGGCCATCACAACACTTACTGACGCACTATTTTCATTTTAAACTACTTTAATTTAAATAAAGAAGAGACGTTATTGCACGAACTTATAAAAGGAATCTAGTAAGAAAATGGTGTACGAAAGAGGCTATTATTTTTAAATAACTGATTCCTATTTTGATAAAATTGGCAATAACTGCCAATCGATAAATCAATTACTGATATTAAAGTTTTGTCTATTTTCAATCAATTGAAGCTGGAGATTATGGGCTGTATTCACCGAGTACCTACTTGAAAATTTAAGAAACTCTTAACTGCAATATACGCCGTCATCAGCCTATCCCAAAAAAAGGCGAATCTTCTTCACCCTCTAATTACCCATTCTTTCCAAGGTCATGGAAACGCTGATAAATTGTCAGCTCAACAAATAGCTCGAAGATCGAAAGCTTCTTAATGACCATGACCAGCAAAACGGCTTTCGCAGCAATAGATTCACTGGTGACTTGATGGTTTATCTTACCGAACAGTGGAACAAATCTTTACATCATTTTGGAGAAAGTAAGATTATTGCAGTTGATATTTCTAAAGCTATTGATATATTGCTTTTGGTATCGATGAAAACCTTCTTCGTTGGATTAGTAACTTTCTTTCGAATCTTATTAGACGCATTCAAGTCTGAAACACACAACATAAATGCTTGTGTGCCACAGGGTTCTGTTTTGTCTCCGACTCTCTTTCTCATTTTCAATAATGATCTCCTGTCTGCAACTACTAATCCATTAAATAGTTTCGCTGACGATAGCACCCTTATAGCTTTTCTTTTTCGTTTCCAGATTCACATCCCTGCTCTTCGGACGTGGAACTGAAACGGCTAAATATGATACTCGTAAGTACATTAAATTCTGACTTAGACAGCATTGTACAATGATGATTAAGAAATCGCGTAGAATTTAATGTTTCGAAAACTCAATGCTGCCTTCTGTCGTTAAAGCGAGACGTACCCCCCCCCCCCCTGCCATTATCTATGAGTGACACTTGCATCGAAGAAACTATTCAGCTTGCGATTTTAGGTATGTGTATCACAAACCATCTTTTGTGGAATGATCACATACTTAACGTCGCGTTCCTTTGGAGATGCAAAAAATTCTTTTCCCCTGCGGATCTGGCTATTATCTATAAAAGTTATATACATCCAAAGCTTGAGTATAACTCCCATCTCTGGGCTGGTGCTCCAGCAACTTACCTAAGCCTCTTGGATAGTATACAAAGACGAGCCTTAAAAATGATCGGAGACAGGAATATCATCGATACTTTTACGTCATTCGAACACCGACGTAACGTTTCCTGTCTCTCACTCTTTTATCGTTACTTTTAAGGTAAGTGCTCAAATGAAATAGCCAGTTGCATTCCTCCCCTTAAACGATTCAACAGTAATACTCGCGCACCCAGGAATGCTCATCAGTTTACTCTTGAACCGAATTCCGGTCGTACTGTCAAGTATAGGGATTTGTTTTTTAGCCGTACTACGCGAATGTGGAATACCCTTCCACGATCTGTCTTTCCCTCTCATTGTGATGAACTGAAATTCAAGACTAATGTTCACCGACATCTCCTTTCAAATCCCCTCCTACTTACCTAAAGCTCGCACTGTATCTTTGACATGTAAAGGGTACATAAAATCCCTTTAGTGCGCGTTAAATATAATAAAAAAAAATGAAAACGAATTTTTTGTGACCTAATAAGGTAGGATTTTTTGAATTAACAGGCTCTTAAACTTAAACTTAAGTGAATCCGGTGAATACCAGCCTTTATCATTAGTAATAATAAATTAAAGCAATAAAAGCCTGTTTTCATGAGGTCAAATCATGTAATTCCGTTGATAATTTAAAATTAGATGAACGCGTTCAGACAAATATAAAATTGAATACTATTGTGAATCAGCCCAAAAATTTGACATTAATCTATGAAAGAAAAAATAACCCTGAACTCTCAAATTATTAGCATTTAAAATGAAAAGGCTTCTTAGTGATTGGAGGACTTTTGGCTCTAATGAAAACGTGTATTAGGGTGAAGCAGTAAAGTGAGATCATGACAATCATCGATTAAAAAGAAGAAGGTTTAAAGTCCACAATTTTTAATTTTTAAAACTTAAAGTGTCAACTTATCAATATATAAAAGCCGAATCGATTTTCTTTTAAAAAAATGTTATGTTCTGATGTGTTTCAAAGGCCTTAAATTTGCATATTAATAAAATTTCAAATGAATTATTTTATTAATAACTTCTAATAAACTCATTGCATTGTAAGATTGGCAAGAATAAGAGCTACCTATGTATATAGAAACTTGTTCCTATTCGAATAGAATAATGCATCGCTCTATTGGAAGTGATGCCTTCTTCTAATGGATACATTTATACAATATAAAACAAGACAATGTAGGTAAATTCCAGACCAGACCTTAAGAGTCAAGTTCTTATTGCATCTAAAGTACCTATATATGTAGGTATATCAACCAGATTTATCGGGCTTCATTCCAAAAGAAGAAATTAATGGATTTATTCAAATAAATTGAATGATCAATATGTGGTGCAGCTTTCAGACACGTCTGATTGAAATTTATTTTCAGCATAATTAAAATATGTACCTACCAAAGAAATCGGATTTAAACATAAATGAATGTTGAATAAATAACCATTTCTTCAACATTTTATTGGCTCTCATATTAAATGATTGTTAAGAGCATACCTTATTTTTTACTGCAAACAAACTACAGATTAAAGAGACTTTCTTTTAAAGCAGTCATTAATTTAAAGTTTAACATCCTTTCTCGTCATTTTTTACTTATTTTTTTTTTTAATTCGTCCAGGTTGTTGGCCTTTTAATGGAAAAAACATATTGCAGACTAAAAACGATGCACCTGACCACAAAAATAATTAATATCGTACTTCGTGCACTACCCTCATGTTAAAAAAAAAAAAAAAACATAAAAAGGACAAAACGTGTGCATGTGCATATTTTATAAGTGTTGACGTCTTTGCCAAACTCTCATATTATAATGACGACCTTTTTCAATTAACGACAAGCTTATGCAGAAAATGATTATAGATATAATTTTCGTTGAACAAACGTACCTTAGATGTAGGTACTACTTCAATCAGTCTCCGAGTCTCTCGCTCTCTCTCTCTCAAAGGATATCTCATTATAGGCTTTTTCGTTTGGACACACAAGACCCAAGGAAAATAGGTACCAGAGCTAGGTATCGAAAAAAATATATTTAACAAAAATAAGAAACGAACGAATAGAAAAAAAAATTATTCACTCCAATGCGAGATTATGGAAAATTTTAAATTAAACCAAAAGCATCGTCGTCGTCCTTCTTTTTGTTGTGCATCAGAATGTTGTTATATCTATATAGAAAATACACTCGGCATCACATGAATTAAGTCATATAGTGTTCCAATATCATGAGAGAAGTTACGCCTTCCTAGCGTTATTGTCAAAACACGTTATTGAACTTTAATAAAGAACTGGAAGCCTCTAAAAATACAAATTTGGAATTGTTCGAAACTAGAATTCGCTACAAGTCTTGTGTTTTTTTTTATTTCATTAATTTCATTCATTCATAAAATAATAACTATTTTAACTTCTGTGGACTCCTTCATCGAAATAAGTTTTTTTTTTTAGAATCTAATGATCACACACTTAAAAGGATAGTTTTTAATATCATATTTTTCTAAGGTTTTTGGTACGATGACTCCCAATCTAAACACTTAATTCGAAAAAAAACTAGCTCAATTATAAACGGTTCAAAAAAATTACCTACCATACGTCAAAATATTGCTTAGAACACGTTTCTTTCACATTAAAGTAAAATATCGGAATAATAAAAAGGTTTCATATAAAATTAGAAGCATTAATTGACCTCCAAAAACTTAAATCTTTTTTAAAACAACAAAACTGTATTAATTCGAAGTTCAAACTTTTCATTTTTTTAAAGTAGATATAGTAACTAAAAATATGGCAGAGGCTTTATTATTATCTCAGTCAACTTAAACGGCACTATAGAAAAAACAACGAACATTTCTTAGCTCAAAATACAATAAATACAAATACAATTTTTGCCAACTTGACTACTAAAGGCTTGGGGTGGGCGGGGGGGTTGTGGCGGGTACCCCAGCATTCGGATACGAATATGAAACATTAAATATGGTATTTTTGTCAAAGCAACTTTAATTTTAACTTTAACATCCTAAACGACATTTTACCTTTTGGAAAAAAAACTATTCAACTTTAATCAACGGCAACTATATTAAAAGGTGAAAAGGTCAAAAAATGTATTTTTGAGTTGTGATGTTTTGTACGAGACATAAATACTAGTTGATAGCAAGGCTTAGTGTACATACGTTTAGTTGCCCGCTAAGCGCCATTAAACATAATTTTGATTTTAGTAAAAGTAATTTTTTATTCTGTTTAAAAAAATAATAGTTCGTCAGTACCTAAATATTTTAGTGTACACATTTTTTATTTTAAAATAATCCATGAACAATTTTGTGACGAAACAACGAGAGAAACAAAATCTTGTTTTGACCATCAAAAAAATTCGGACAAAACAAATTGGGAGCGGGTCGGAATTCTTGTTTTAAAAATTTGTTTAATGGAAAATACTGTATAGTAATATCAAAATTCTGTATTTCAAAATTCTGCGTAGGAAAAATTTTGTTTATAAAACATAAAATTTTGTCCAAAAAATTCAGGTTGCGACAAAATCTTTTTTTATACATACTCGTATTTCTACTTTTAAAATTCTCCTCTTTGAAACTCTGCACATTTTCAAAACTTTTCTTTTCCAGAAATTTGTTAAATAGAATATTACATGACAGAATTCTATTCGAATGAAATGCAATTCGTTAAATAGTCACTATTTGTTATCGTTACTATTTTTAACTATAGCATTATTTGTTTAAGAATTAAATAATTCGAATCTTGTCCATATACTCGTAATATGTTCACGGAAAAAAATCAAAACAAAACTATTATCGTTACGCTTTGATGAAATACCATAATTCATAACATTTTGAAAAGCAGGATTATGAAACGAGAATTTCGACCCGCTGTATAACTAACGCATTGGCGAATTTTTAATTACATTTGATTGATAGAAACAAGCCCCAGTGATTTAGAACGCTCAATCATTCATATGTGCGTATTTTGATAGGAATGGACGGGACCTACAATTTTCCGTCAAGTTTGACATGAGATATTCATGACACGCGCAAAATGTAGAAAGGTAGAAGTTCCTATATTTATATATATAAAGGCTTACAAGACAAGGATTTGAATCCAGACCTCTGACATGACGGTCCTATGTAATAGCCATTACGCAACGGAACTCTAAAATTTAAATAAATGATATATCAATATTTGACTCAATTGTATTTTTTTTATTTTTAAAGTGGCAATATGGAATTCCGAATTTCATTTTGGCAAAAACATGTCTCTTTAATTTTTTTTTTTATATTTCCAAGAATGAATTTAGGCGTTTTTTCATTTCATTAACAAATAATAAAAGGAAAATGTCCCATATACAAAAAAAAAAAAAAAACATAACACACATCTATCTGTTGAAAGATTTTTTCGGATGATAATAATTGCTAAATCGATTTGGGAGCTTTATTCGTGGGTGTTGTTGCCTAACGTTGCAAAATAAATCCGTCAAGGCTCTGCTCTTCTTTCATCTATCATCCAATTATGCAGCAACTTTTGTAATATGTCATGGTCAACATGCAATTAATATTTTTTGTTAAATCGAGCTTTATTTTTATAACATTTCATAACGTTCCACATAATCAAACAATGTGAAGAGTTCTTCAAAAATATTCACTTAAAAACAGTTTAACAAAAGTTAAAAATCTCCACACTTAAACCAGATCTGTTTAATTTTCTGCACATCAAACACATTTGAATAATTTTATGGTGTTTTAATATGAGTACCTACTCATTTTAATTGAAATCGTTTAGGTCAATCAATTTTCAAAACAGAAATAGAATCACTTAAAATCCGTTATTTCCAAGGGTCCTATAGACGAAAATAGGTACTCAATCAATTTTTGCAACAAAAAACAAAACTAAACTTTAACTATTAGTCTCATTTTCATTTCCTATTTAACAAGTTTTCCTTTCTGATTGATTTATCCTGAGAGCACTTTTTGTTTCAGATCCTTACAAATAATTTAACTTTTAATTTATTCGTTTAGATATTCATCATCGGTAACGGTAGATACAGGATACTGCCTTCAGAGTGGGTGGATTTATCTAACACGCACGCTTTCGACAGACGCGACGACCAAATCATCCTCTTCAAACCTCTATCAAACAATTCAGAGTGTACATTTTTATTCCTCTAAATGCAAATCCTTTTTCGAATCCTCGTTGCCAAACATCATCTCTACTCTCAAAATGTATTCATATGCAATTTTTAGCTCTGTGCATAAAAAAAAGTACACAAGTGTTCAGTGGCTGGGCTTTAAAGTGGGTACGTTGAACCTTTTTAAGTATTTTTTTTTGTATATTCGCCATCATATTCTGTTTTTTTTTTTTTTTTGTTAATGGTAAGAAAGAAAATAAAAGAAGACAAACAAATATGTGTTGAGGCTCTTTGCATCATGAGAGAAAGGCAAATGCAAAAAAATATTTAAAAAAAATAAAATAACAACAAACAGAAAATTGATGCTTTTAATTCCGAATGGGATCTACTCGTATAGGTAGGTGAGGTATTATATAAAAATGCAGGCACATCAGGTAGGTAAAAATACCGAGGCATAACACCATAAGGCAAAAAGCTGTTAGCTAACTCCTGCTACCTATATAGTGATGGTGTATCCTATTTAGAGTCCTGTATCTTGCAGAAGCTCATTCACCTGAAATATATACTGAATTGATCCTGCGTTCTACACCAAAGGCTATAAAGTGAGAGTGCCGCTGGCTGACTATGTTAAAGCTGAAACTGCCAAGTTTAAGCCTGATGCTGATGATGATGATGTTGATCCTGATGCCGGTGGCTGTGTGAGGTTTTTTGTTGTTGTTGGTGCTTCTGATGGTTGTGCATATGTTGCATACACATATGTAATAATTATATATACATTATTATATCCACACACTTGTAGATATACTTTTTTGTATATTTTCTAGCTAAATAGCTTACCACACGAATCATTTATCAACGCTCAAGGAGTTGTCTGATGGCACCCCCAGAGTCCTTGGGGGAAGTCGTGTTTTTTCAATATTTTTTTTTTTATTTTTTTTTTTACTGGATGCATGTTTTAGCTAAGTGAGTTCGTTTCGTTCTGTTCTGTCGGCATACAGGTGACATTGTGACATTTTACGGTACCTGGTCTGTTCTTGGGGACCTATGCTTCGACGTTGGTTTGGTCTTCTGTTTGGTTTCGTCGGTCGTCATCGTTCGTCGTTAAAGGGTGAGGCCGATTAAATTACATTTCATATAGAAGAGCTTCTATCAACATTTTCTTTCGTGTATCTACATTTGTTAGCGCATATATGCATCTAAAGCAGGTATATGTTAAAAGATACATATATTTAACCAAGCAAGTCTGTGTAGCTATAATGTTTTTTAATTGTATACATTGCATGACAAATAATAATGAATGGCAAAAGTGCCAAAGGAAAAGGATATGAATGCATTAATAATAATAATACTTCTTGTCACCAGTTTGTAGGTAGATAGGTGGGTTTATGTCTTAATCATCTATGCGTCCATATAGAAGATGTAGGTAGTACCTAGTTATATGCTTTTAACTTTTTTTCCTTCTTCAAGTATCTCTAACAATTACAATAAGGTGTTAAGTAAAATAAGGAGAATGCTTCGTTCAAGAATAAACTTGCACTCAGTTTTATATTCTCTAAGAATTGCTATTGAGAAAACAGAAAATAGAGATTCTTACAAGATAAGTTTAACAGTGGGTTCTTGTCTTTGTTCTTTTATTTTAATTTTAAGCAAACAAAACACCTTTTTCTGGTGCCCTTTGAGGGTTGTTAAAAATAATATTTATTTATTCTGAAACCATTGCCAGGTGTTCTTCACTTAAAAAAGAAAGTGAAAAGCAATAAAAAAAAAACAGAAAACCTCATTTTGAGAAGATTGGTTTGTTGGCAACCCTGGACCAACGAAATAACTTCAGCTCGGCACCTTCATACCTTCAAAAAGCACTAGAAAACAGATTTAGGATTCCAAGCTATCTGTTACGAACTATCTCCGGGATCGGGAGCTTATCTATGGTACCTCTGGTATACTCTGTTGACATAGTATTATACAATCATTATACATATACATATTATATCTACTTAATAAAATTAACAAATTAAATTCTTAATAATAGCATTTTACATTAATTAATATAATTATTATTTTATTAATATTATTATATTATTAATATTATTATTATTTATTTATTATCTCTTATATATAAATAAACGGTAATATCTACAATTAAATGTAGTACATTTTTTTAAATCTAAATGATTTTGATAAATAGTTTTTAAAAAATCTAGTTTCAAATTCAAAAGTTTGAAATTGAGTAGGTACTATATTTAATGTTTGTATTGAATATTCCAATAAAATCCTGATCAATAAAAAAAAACTTTATAAATTTGCAAGTGCCTGGCGACTGAACATATACCCACAGCGGAGCAACGAAGTTGAATTTGCATTTAGCTATGAGAGCTTTTCAGTTATGTACATACATAGGTACATATATGTTTAAAAATAAAAAAGTCTCGTCTCCATCTCGTCTCAGATGCGTAGGAAGTTAGTCTCGTCTCGTCCTAACTCTAAAACTACATTATAAACTACATCCTAAACTTTAAAAATACATTATTCAATACGTAATGTTATACTTTATTTATGAATTCATTTTCAGGCTTTTTAAAAATTTACGTCAAAATAATTCATATTACAAGACTTAAAACAAATACCAAAACAATATCACAATTAAGTTGTTGTGATTTCATAATTAGTTCAAAATACAAAATTACTTCAGCTATGAAATTATAACTGACCATTAACTCAATAACATAAACAGCTGTCCACTCTATGTTTTAACCTTTGATGATGATAGAATACTTAATATTTAATTGGCTAGATGTTTAAAAATATCTATTACAAACAAGAAAAAAAACTACAAAAAAATTAAAGTTGAATAAAAAAAAAGAAGACGAAAATACCATCATCTACAAAATGCCTTACCTCCTCTTCTCTTCTATACTCCACTTCAACTAAATGCGCAATTCTTGAGAAAAGCTATTAGTTGGTTTTTGGTTTTTGGGTAACTTTTTAATAAGGGAACGTAGCGGTGCGGTGTGCTATATATTGAAGTGGTGTAAAAGCCAGCAACCCCAATTTACTTGCTTAATGGCCCATGCAAAAATCAATTTGACTTTTATTTTACTTTTGTATGTTTTTCCAACTCCTTTTAATTTAACATGCATACATATTCATTAAGACATTCTTTTGGCCCAAAAAAAAAAAAAAAAAAAAAAAAAAACAAACAAACTCTCTTTCTATAACCGGCATCATCGCATCATCACATTGGCGATAGATAGAGCGGCGCAGCAGTGGGTGGATGTTTGGTATGGCCTCGAGGTTCAAGGGTAGATTCTTATCCTGAATGAACCCAACAGGAGCAAAGAAGGAACAAGCAATGGCGGTGCGATGATAATAATCTACTTAAGGATGTACAAATGAATGTTTTCCTAAATGTCGATGGATGAATACAAATTTTAGTATTATTCACGGGCTGAAGGTTTAATTTACCCCACAATGAGCGCGGTGTAGCTAAAAGCGCGTTGACGGGTAGAATCAGCTAAATAGGTATCTGTAGGTAAGGTACATAACCTTCGTCAATTATTATACGCATTGGTACAGGGTGGAGCTGAAAATATGTGTGGGCCCTTTGATATTTCTGATACTTTCCTAGAAAATGATAATGTTAATAAAACTAAAGAGGATTCACAAATAAGATTCTGAAAAATTTGACAAATTAAATAACATGATATATGAACGTCAGGTTATAATGTAGTCCTATGATATTGGAAATCTGAGCAACGTTTATTTATATTTTTGGTGGGTCTCATGGGTGAAAAATAATTACAAAAAAAAAAATGGCTTGATAAAATCTTCTTATTGACTTCCGATTCCTGTAAGAAACTTTATTATGTCATTGATTTATGCTTTAAATTAATGATTTCTTATTGAGTATGCATAACATTTTGCTCTAATTTACTTACAGTTCTGAATGAAAGCAAAATCTTACTGTAGTATATAATGTATACATACAATTAATTCCTTCGATGTGTTCTATAGCAGCCTTACAGGCACTTTATTCATATTATAGAAGAAACAGGGATAATATTTACTCCAATAAGAAATTTGTCATTGGAGCAAAGCCTGATATAATACTTTTATTAGATATTTGTTAGAGTACTAAAATTCAATATTAATTACAAGCCTTAAGTGGCTGAGATAAGGGACACGGATGCGACTCCCACACCAACGCACTATTTTATATATTTATATATAGTACATATTTTTATTTTTCAACTAGTCCTATAACATCTCTTTATTTGAGTCCTGTAAGTGTTACGCAGAAAATCTGAATATCCTTCCGATTGGAGTGTAAAAAGGTTATTCCCTTAACTTTATGGAGTGTTATAGAAAACTTTTATGATTGATAATAATGATTATATGAACAATGTACACAGCTTCTTTTGATAAATATAGGATTAAAATTGTAGTTGAAATATTCTGTTTCTTTAAAGATCAATGCATTGGCTGAGTGATCAAAATTGGCGAAATTTTATTCAAGAAAAATACTTAACACAAAAAATATAAAAATATATTTTGGTTGAGTGCTTTTAGAAAACCCTGTTTTTATTTTGTTTTGCGTTATGGCCCCCAAAAACCTGTATTTTCATTTATAAAGTCAGAATATATTGTAATTGGGTCCTCGTTAGATATAAAAGCATCATAAATAAAATATTTTTTAAGAACTTCGTTACTTAAGAGAACATTGGTTTTGAATTTTGTCTAAACAAAATAAATAACCAATGGTTAACAAATAAACAATCTACATACTTAATGAAAGTGCAAAAAGGCTAATCTTAAATACACAAAACTAAAAGTTAGCAAATAACTGGTTTTGTTCCATCAGAAACGCTCTACGTAAGTATT
Source organism: Syrphus vitripennis (assembly GCA_958431115.1). NCBI lineage: Eukaryota > Metazoa > Arthropoda > Insecta > Diptera > Syrphidae > Syrphus > Syrphus vitripennis. The sequence continues at coordinate 32,495,725 of OY288109.1, read as the reverse complement.
AAACTGCCTCTGCGGCCGAAAGGTTGCTCTTGTTCAAAAATAAGAAATTTGAGGGGAACATGGGAAGTCTAAAGCTTAAAAAAATGAAGCAACTAGCGTCGCCGTCGCTTCATATTTTTTTAAGGATGAAGTTTTTGTTCAAAATTTATTTTTTGACCAATTCTTACTTTCGCGGTTCAAAAGCAATGTCCACTTAATTGCTTCTCGACAATTTTTTTGTCAGCATTTGTTTTTTTTAGAACAAATTTTTATTTTTTATTTTTTTCCCCAAAATAACTTTTATTGAACAATACTTTACTTCGCCGCAGCCGCCGGTTGAAAAAAAATTATTCTTTGACAAAATTTTTCGAGCAATTTTTGTTTACAAGTGTTTTTGGCGATATTTTTTTGAAGGTTTGGTTTATGACATTTTTTTCAAACATCTTTAGTTTTCAACCAAATTTATTCGCAATGTTTTTTTTTTGGAAAAAAAAATTAGAAATTTTTAAATCTCCCGTTAGCACTAAGTATCCATTTTTACATACACAATACATTTTTTTTGAAATACATAATAATTAATTACACTGTTTCAATTGTCAAATTGAATGGTTCACCCTGTTAATTTTTGCCATCAACTCAGTAGGTAAACAAAATTATGTGATGTAAGAAATTCAGTTTTTTTTTTGTTTATAGTAATTTAGTTATTTAAAGTATTCTCGAAATTAGCAGTGGATTAAGGTCTAGTAGTCTGTAGTCGCATTGTTTGTTTTTAATGAGATTCTATTTATAAAAAATTAATGACAGCACCAAACTAGCATTACAATAAATAGGGGAGTGGGGCCAAGTGCTTGTTACAGGCATACCTACTTACATACATATCTATTATATCCTCCCCACACAGAAATATTATTTGAAAAGTACTTTCATTAATTTTTCATTGTTTAAATTATGAGTTTCAATAAAATTCAAAAATAAAAAAAAAAATACACAATACAAAAAAGAAAAAAAAATTAATATCTACACAGAATTTTATTTTATTGGATTTTTTTCTATGCCTAGCCTGCACCACAAAACTCTCGATTTGATTTTTGACTTAATTGAATTTAAATTGAATACATTCGGCTGAATAAATGAATATTAAATTTAGAATACATATCTAGGTAAGCTTTAGGTAGAGATATAAAGCTATATGGCTAAATATAGATTTGTAGGTACAGAGGCTCTCTACGCCTGATCCTGGGAGTTTCACAGAACAGAGTTTCAGCAATTTGATTGTGTGTATAGAAATTTGTCAATAAAACACATTTCTTTTTTTGTTGTTGTTGTTGAATTTTATATTTCGCAGATACCAGCATTATTTAGATAAAGCATGTATAAATCGGGAGAACATTGACGAAAGGGGATAAAACGATTTACTTATATTTTGTATTTTTTTTTTTCATTTCATTTTTATTTTATTCACATGAATGTGTTGTATAAGTATGGGAAAAAGAGGCTTTAAATGTCATTGTTTAGTTTTTGCGGTTTTGTAAATACATAATAGATGGAGTTGTTGGCGACGTATTTTGTGTATGCCTCATTTGATGATGATGATTTATAACTCCCTGTTGTTGACGAAAAATATTTACAAAAAAAAAAAATAAATAAAACAGCGAATTGTTTAGTAAAAAAAAAAAAAAATATTTTCAGTGGGAAAATTGAAAAGATAGATTGAAAGTCTAATTTAAGTTGTGTTCTATAAGAAGTCATTTTTCTTTTATATATTTGAAGAAAATGTTGATGATTATACCCTACAGGATATTTCTAGTATACATAATAAGTATAGGTACTATTGTATTTATGTGACTTTTAATGGGTAGCTTAGGGTAGGTCAAATTCAGCTGATACAATTGTTTGCTTTTTCCATACAAATAATAATGGAGAAAATGAAAAGCAGGTAAATTTAAAAAAATTAAACTTTCAAACCGCTCTGGCTGATTATAAAGGAAAACAACGATATACATAATTGAATAGGAAATTGTATGTTCTAAAAAATGGTTGCAAGAAAACTTCTAGTGCCAAAGTACGACTTCTTTTTTTCCAAATACTCGTACATATATGTATGTATTTCATAGAAAACATAACTGAATTAATTTCTAAAATGTCTATCTTTCTAACGTTTTGTCCTAGAAATAATTAAATATTTGTTAGAGAATATGAATTTAAGTTGTTACAAAAAAGCCCAGAAATAAACTTATTTTCTATTATTTCTTCTCCAATTAAATTTTTATTTAAAATATAGCTATGTATGTATTGTATATAATTTGCTGAAAATATTTTATTTAAATTTCTATGTTACATTTTTATTTTTGTGTAAATATTTGCTCGAGTTTCGCTATTTTATAATAGGGATGATGTAGATAAATATTTCCTTTTGTTATTGATAGATTATTCTTATTATAAAGAATTAGACAAATATCAACAACAAAAAATTATCCCGAAAATATTGAAAAAATTTCTATGTCAGAAATTCCTTAAAATATCTTTGTATTACATTTCCAAAAGTGAAATTTATTACCATTCAATATAAACCAAATTTTCATATCTCGATTAAAAAATGTTTTTTAAGTCATCCCTATTAGTAAAAAGGCGAAACACGACTTTTTAAATCAAGATACGAGCAACCCTGTCCAACTAAAGTCTTATAATACCATAGTAGCTATTGTTTTTCTTTTTTTTGATATTTATCAGATTGAATAAATAAACAAATTAAAATAAAGTACCACCTATCTTAAAAATAAGAATTTTTGGAAAAAATCTAAAAATAAAGCCTTTGTCCAAAAATAAACTTTTGTATAAAAGATTTTAAGAATGTTTAAAAAGTTGATAGCTAAGTTTTTATTTATTTATTTATTATATTATTTATTATTATTATAAAAATTTGCTTGTTTTTGCTAATTTGTTCACGAGTAAGTCCCGATAATCACAATGGATTTACATAGATCTAAGTGTGACGGTAACAATAGCAACTGTCAGCCCAATCAACCTAAGTCCCGATAAAGTACGATGTCGGGAAATAGCTTTCTTCAATTTATTAATCTAAAAAAAATCAAAATCTTGGGTTTCAAAATTTATTTTTCAAAATATATTTATAAGATAAAATCTTTATTTAATACAAAAACGAAAAAATGTATATCAAGCTTTAAGAAAAAATATTGTTTGATTTTAACCCTTAACCCATCACCCCCCAATATTTTTTATCAAAAACTACCACGAATTTTTACCTATTTTTTCTAAAACCTAAATTAATGTTTCACAATAAATTCAACAGAGTAATCCCTTAATTTAGTTGAAACGATTGCAAAACGGATAAAATCGATTTTCGTAAAAAAAAGGACATACAACTAAAAAAAAAATTAAAGACGTCAAAATTTGAGTTTCTTTGCCTCTTCACGCAAAAAAAGAAAAGTTTACACGGCAATGATGAAACCTTTCCCAAGACCTGTAAATAATTACTATTTAAACTAAGCAAGAATGTTTAAATAAAATGAGTCGCAAATTCTGAATAAATATTAAAGTTATGATAATATTTTTTTGCATTAAAATTAAAATAAAACAATACTGAGACATATTTTTTAGTTTCAAATGTTACCTTAGACAAGTGTTGGTAAACTCAACGAAGTGCTTCATCTCACGTGTCAGAACAATTCATATAAATTGCTTCAACATAATTTTAAAACACACTTTGAAACTTCATTTACATTTAAATTAAATTATTTCGAAAAATTTTAATTGTGACGAAATTTTTCAACAGTCCAAAAATGCTATGTTAAATTTTTATTACTATAACTTTATTCACAAGTAATTAATTACGAAGTCAATAATTAATAGCACCAAAAATTAAAATTTAATTTTTTTTTATTTTGAACTTTGAAGGTGCTAAAATAATATAAAAAAAAATATTTAAGGAGCATATAAAAAACAGGTTCTTTCGATAGTTTAAGTGACTCCTTTATTCACAATTAAGCTATAAAACAGGAAGCATAATTTCCTATCTTCTACTTTATGAGAAAATAATTATTTTTCTTACCATAAATAACTACCAACATCTTAAATTCGATTGAAAATATTTAAAAACAATTTGTACAATACTCTCAACTTGATTGATATTAGGTACCAGAAAGATTCTTAACCATTCAAGTTACAACAAAAAAAAGTCTGTGATAGAATCTTAAGGCTTTCTCGTCTAAGAGTGTTTTAAGAAGTTGAGAAAGACAACTGCAAGGTACTCTTTTCAATGTAAATGACTTAGGTAACAAAAAAGAAGAATACATCAGACGTTTTCAAGCTCATACATTTATATTTAGCGTAAGGTTCACTGTGGTACAGTACATATATATATTTTTTTTTTCAATTTAAATGCAAAATATAAAATAACAACTTGTCATGTCTAAACGACTGTTTTGTGTATATTAATGCTCTAACTTAACTCCCAAGCTCCTGCTAGAAAACAAAAGTATTGTTTAACGCCTACACTGTTTCTCACATTTATCAAAATCAATGCATTTGTCTGTCGTGCGGATGCGGAGTAGTAGTCGGAGCGCGGTACGGAGTGGCGGGCGCGGCGGCAGTGGAGGACTTTTGAACCTACACAAATATTTCCGAGAAAAACGGTCTTATTCCTTTTTTCAAGGCATTTACATTCACATATCTCATTCTTTTTGTCGAGTAGAAGTAGAAGAAGTAAAAGAAGCATTTCATGGAATCACGAACCTAACAACAACTGTCTGTTTTAGGCAAATAAAGCATTAAGACGCGAAATGTTTTGCATTCATACAAATCATCCTTACAAACAGAGCACAATGTGCTCTGCTATCCCACTTGAAGGATCTAGAGCATCGCACATGTGACAAAAACATTTTCGAAGGACGAACACCGAGGAATAAACAACAAAGTACCTTACAAGAACTAAGGCAGTGAGGATATTGTGCCAGAAAAAAAAAATGAAACAACATCCAAAGTATGTTGAGGGAAAAGTTCAAATTCCTGAGAGCAGAAAAGGTTATTAGCAAAAAGTTAAAGGCAGAGAAGGAAGTCTCGGGTGAGGGTGATGAGGTTGGGAGTTTAGCGAAAAACCATAAAATACTTTAGTTGTTCCTTATTTGAAAATGAACAATGCGGTATGGCGGGGTGTCCTGATCCTGAGATTTGTTTGAGAAACAAGAGTGATACTTAACGACTTTGATTGATACAGCGGGTCATTGTGAATTTAAGAGCTTAAGTTTGTTAAAACTCAACAGATTTTAAGATTTTCTCTATGATGGAGAGGACAATAAACCCCAGAACCCAAAAATACACAGTAGATACCCATTTTTATGACGGTGCGAGTCAATGCTCTTTGAAAGTCCTGCACCCCAATATAAAGAGACATTGTCGTCGTCGTTTGGACATTTTGCCTTGTCACAACCCTTGATCCAAACAGGGAAGATATCAATTTCGATAAAAATAAAGAAAAAAAAAAGAACGGAATTACCAAAAGGATTTTGGGTTTAAATCAGAAACTATTTATGTATCGAATATCCGGGTGTTATCGGGAATTAATTTTAGAGAATAAAGGCCTTTGTGTGAGTCTATGTCTATGATCCTCCGATATGGATTTTATTTTACTTAGAGAGGAAACAGTTGATGGGTCATGCATCAACGAGAATCTGAGGACCTTTTTGGGAAAGAAGCTAGGAAATTATTTGTGATGGAGTTAGTGACATTCATGTAATGATATGACCTTTTGTCATATTAATAATAGCTGTATTATTTTTTCTTGTGCATAGGTATATTCGTTAATATACAAATATACACAAACTATGTATGTATAGGTAAAGGTTATGTTGACGAATGTTTGTTGAAGAAATTGTTTAATCATCAACTTATAATATAATTTTTCTGGCTCTTTTACCAAAGCAAGAACAGGAAAAAAACACCAGAAATGATGTTTCCGGCTTTTTTACATTTTTTTCAGGCTCATTTTAAATTTTTAGCAATGGAAAAAAACAGCAGAAACTCTTGAAAGTTCCTCAGAACTTCTTGGTTTTTTTTCGTAGGAAGAAAAGAGCTGAAATTAGTATTGAGATTTGATAACCACACCTAGATTACCCATACGATCCATGCTCCATAGCATCATCAAATCACAAGAATATTGGAGAGATAAGCCGAAACCGTTGGATTAAAGATCAACACGCCAAAAAGAATCAGCCTTGGAGCTTGCCGTGCATTGAAACCTCTCACGCATTCAGGCAGGCGAGAGGGTCGAAGAGTTGTACACTTTGGCAAATAGGAGTAGTAGGCCCTATCGCCCGCAAAGACCGAGCCATAGTAAGATGCGTTACAGTAGCGAAGTGTTAGTGAGAGCGATTTGTTTTCTTTTGCCATAGCTTTGTAAAGTCTAGCCGTAGCAGGGGTAGCAGAAACCCTCTCAAAAAATAATACGGTGAATAAGTTTATAATAGACTCGTACTTAGCCTTTGACTCTTTTTGTACTTTTTATTATGTTGTAGGATTTATCAGATATTTTGAATTTAGCCAACATTTTTTGGGAATGTATAAAATGTATTCAAAAACATTGAAAATTCAATTGAAATTTAAAATTCACCTAAAATATTTGACAGTTCAAGTGAAATATTTAAAGCTCACGTGAAATTGCATAATGTTTGGGTTGAACCTAGACAGACCAAAATCTAATTGGGGGGGGGGGGTCTATTTCCTCCAGATAATGCTGACTTAAATTGGAAAAATGAGTAGGTACCTATTATAAAAAAGTAAAGAATTTTAAATACTAAAAATAATTAAAAATACTGCTTAATTTGTTGTAAAGGCTTAATTCATTTTCTAAATCAAGTTGTTTCAGTAGTTTTTGAAAAATTATTCAGTCTCGTCTTAATCAATAAGGGGCCACCAGCAACGATAAATAATTATCTGTATTTAGTTAAATTAAAAGCTAAGCGCTCTTTCTACTCAGCATTATTGCGATATTCGCTTGAATGAGCTAGGTATACGAGTAACCTTAAACTCCGTGTTTAATTAAATTAAAAAAAAAACACACACACACTTGGCCTCTACAATAGAAAATTAAAAGAAATGATGTTCGTCTTCTTTTCTCACCCACTGTCTTGTCTCGTCATGTTTAATTGGCAAAATGACCAATCAGCTATCAGCAACAGAGAGCTATTAAACCGTTCAATTAAAATCTCACAAGGTAAAAAAGAATCAAGATATAAGTAAAAGCTGCAGGTACGAGTATACCAAGATCAAGAAGAGTGTTTCAAAGACTTTAGCTGCTGGGAGCGTAGTAGGTAATTATTATGGGTTTTTCTTTAAAATTTTATTTACTTTTCGTAAAAGATAATTATTCCCAGCAATTTAACATTAAAATAAAATCTTAAGATAGCTTTTTAAAAGCCATTGAAGTTTTTTTTTTCGTTGTTGTTTCTTGAAGAAAAGCTTAATTTCTTTGACGGAAATTAGGTGCGGTATCTAGGCAGATAGGTATACCCGTATTATTATACTCTTTAAGGGACTTGATACTCAACTCATAGTACATCAAACCAAACAACCAACTTAACGGAAACGGAAGGTAAAATTAACAAAAGAAAAACAAAAGATAAAATCAAGTAATTTGGCGCTGAAATGAAGTCGTTCAGCGTTGCAAGGATACGACGGATATTCGTCGTATTGTGAACCGCAATATAGCCTCATTCCATTGTAAACATAATGACGAAGCTCATAACGTTTTTAGTTAACTGTTTTTTTTTTTTTCATTTTCATCTTCATTTTGTGTTTGTTGTTTTTTGGTTTTATTTGATGCTTGCTTGCTTGCTCGAACCTCATAACCTAAATGTTAAATTTGGAGGCAGAAACAGAATGAAGGATGAAATCTAACGATCCTTGCTTTGATATATTTTGGAGCCAAATAAACCTGTTTTCTGTGGCCAAATGGCGGTTGTTTTAATGTAGAAGCATCTTATGAGTACAAAAGTCTACGGCTATGGCAACACAAACGACAACACGATGAGAGGTAGGTATAAAGCGGAAGGAGTCAACGGAGGAAGCAAACAAACAAACAAACGTAAAATGCAACTCAACAAGGACCAAAGGCAACAACAATCTAATACCAAATAAAGATTTTCAAAAAAAAAAAAACGAAAAAAAGAAAATAAATAAGGAGCTGCGAGTACATTTTGAAGACAAGAAAAATTGTTTGTTTGTGTGTCTTTTTGCACTTTGTCCGACGTCTTTTATTCAGTTTGACTCTGCGAAAAAAAGAAGAAGACGCGTTGTTGTCCTTTTTTTACTTCTTTAGCATTAAAAAGAAGAGGAAGATGAGAAACACGGGAAGCAGGAGCGCTGTGGCTTGTGCTTGAGTTTGAGCGCACTATATTGGCTATGTGTGTACTGTAGGTATATGGCTGCACTTCCTGTTTGCGTTCGCTTTCCGGTGTTCGGTGATGCTCCCTGTACCTATAACCTCCGGTGCACAGTGGTTCACTTGTGTTCTAAAAATGATTCTCTAATGAAAACCAATTAATGACTTTATGTAGGAATATAATTTAAATTTTGATGGTCATCATAATAATGTCTTACCATTTAGTTCAGAAGAGAACTTCTACATTCAACGCCTATATAGTCATCATGCCTTGTTTCGGGGTGATTTATCTAAGTGGATTGTCACCCATTGATTGATGTTTCAAATAAGTTGATTTGTATTTTTGTAATTTAAATAATTGTTTCTGAGCGATCATCTTGGCTTCACCACTGTTTCGTAATTACAAACAAAATTTCGTATAAGTACACAAAATGCTTAACGAACAGGGTGAAACAAACAAAAAAAAAAACAAAGTAAAAAAGACGAGCAATTTCTGCAACTTCTAACTCAACGATCAAACTTACTTCCCAGAAGTCTGAAACAGACACGGTCCGATTTGGATGAGTCGATCCAGATACCAGATAGAATTTGTCATCATAATTGGTTAAATCTAGAAGTGTTTCCTTTTTATGATTCATTCCCTACTTTTACAACCATGTATTTGGTAAATTTTAATTTCGAGTAAATGCCATCGGCAGTAAATGTTATCGAAATTTAAGGAAAATACGAAAAATTTTAAGGAAATGCCAGTGGGTTGGGTATCTTCTTTAGTAACATATCTTAATTCAGTGTCGTCATAGAACGCACAAGAACCACCACTTGCCCATAAGACCTTTACAGAAAATTTTCTTTGTACAGATTATAGAAAAAATGAAGGCTCGACTTTGAACTCTGTGAAAACATGTTTTTTTCTTCTTTTTACACAATAATATGATCCACTGTACATTGTCTTGCATGCATTCTAAGTACGCTTTTATTGCATAAAGTTGCTTTACTTTTTTTAATTAAATTTATTGTTTTTCTCCTAAGATTATTCATTTAGACATTAAAGAAAACAAGAAACAAAGAAAGCGAGAAAGAGAATTTAAAAATGAGAAAAACGACGACCATAGTCACAGTGACTAAAAGATAGCTCAAGAAGAGAAATCACTTTTCATACATATATAAGTAAGTAACTGTAACTGCATATTATAGTCTTCCTTTTTTAAAATCGTATATGGAACAACGAATACGACAACAACAAAAATGTATTAAGTTTGTACCTACGCTACGTTGGAACGAACAAAAAAAAAGGATTGCAAGGACTTTTACTATTTATGGATGGCACTGTGGCTTCTTTTTTTTTGCTTATTTTTTGTTGGCTTCAATCAGAAAACGTCTTCATACAGTTGAATCATTTCGCTTTGTTTTTTTTTTTTTTTATTTTATTTTTAGTTTTGTGTTGTTATATTTATGGAATGAGATAGCTTTTTAGCAAACAGGCCATGCCTAGAATCCTTTTTTTTTGTTGGTTATTGCAGCAAAGGCAAAGGAAAGAGTTTTGATAATTTAATCTTGGTCAAAAAATTTGATTTTAATTTTAAGTGCATCTTTATTAATACAAATGTATGTAGTGTTTTATGTTCACTTACATATTTATTTATTCACGAATCAGATCTTGGTGACCATGTCTTGAATACAAAATTGATAACTTTGAACATTTGTTTTAAAACAATGAACAAAAACGAATAAGTGAGTTTGAAAGAACAGAGTATGTACAATTGTACATATTTTGTAGACAGGGACAGAAATATATCAATATAAAACAGGAGCGTGGGTAACTCAGTAAGCGTTTAAGATACCATTAAAAACCTAGATCGTAACAGTTTGATCTAAAACAGACCAACCCTTAGTACCTACATACTATACAATTTTCGCTGTACAGTATGTATGTGTGTGTATATTTTACATTTTTAAAACCACCCTTTAAAAAGTTTAAAATCAAAATGTTGCCAAAAATATATTTTTTAAAATCCCCTTCCTTAAAATCCATACAAAATAAAATTTTGTTATTTTTCTTGTTTCGGAGGTGTTTTGATCACATTCGGGGTAACTTCTTGGAGATATTTTTCTACCGAAAGGCCGCCATTTTATTCGAAGCTCTCAAGTAGCAAGTAGGTTATCAAGTAGCGCAAGCATTTTTTTATTTTTTCAATCGTACTCGTAAATGTTATTTAATTTATGATTTCAAAAAGTTGAGTCACATTGTTTGAAAATCTATAGGATTCAGGAATGAAGTATGATTCGTAAATGATAAAAATTTTAATGTTGTGAAAAAAGTTACGCCAAAATTTAGCAACTACGTCCTTATTTCATATAAAATAAATTTAGAAACAAATCTTGTAGGAAACTCAAACCATGATTAACGTTCTCCATATATGTACATATATAGATTTGAAAAAATTCAAGGGAAAATTTGTTCCAAATAGCTATTCTGTTATGATTTTTTTTTGTAATCCTACAAGTTATTATTATTGGATCCAAAATGTTTTCTAGGCTTTGAGTGACTTAAAATTTTTGAATAAGAAGAGTGGTGATTAGATTACTTTTCGAGATAAATTCCCGGAATGTTTCTGAGTCATGGAATATCTCGAATTTGACTTATTTTACTATGGCGTTGTTTTTGTTGGAAATATTTCATTTGAGGAAGTTTTGGTAATGGTTTGAGACAAAGATAAAGTAATTTCTCTTAACCCATTGACTGGCAAGGTATTGACTGCCACGATGAAGTTGTCGAACGAAAACATATGACATGGCAGCCAAAGCATTAATTCTGAGGTAGGTATTTGCTTACGACATATTTTTAGAAAAAAAATTGAATGATAGTTTGCAAAACATACCAAATGTGTTTCTTATAATCTAATCATGGCTAAAAATGTCATAAAATTCAGTAGAATGATTAAGACTTCACTTATTTTGGAACACACTCTCCAACTTCATTCAACTCCAAGCCATCACTCACATCATTGACATCAGCGTGAAGCAACAAGACCTCTCCTTCCAAGTTCATTATTTCCCTCACATCATAACAAAAAAAAAAATATATATCTGAACGTTTACAGCCATGCTTATGGTTTGGCAAATTAGGCTTTTATAGGAACTCTGCAAATAGAGCTCTTCAACAATAACCTAACATCAACGTTTGTGTAAACTTTTATTTCCATGCCATGCGCCATCATATATAGGAACACAGAATACCAATAAAAAGATGTTAAAACTAAGGACCTACATATTTACCAGCTAGAAAGATTTTTTTTTTTTTATTTGTTGTTGTCCTATATTGTGTACAACATCCATCCACTTTGGTATTGGGAGACAGAGGTTGGAATTGGTATACTCTATAGGTACTAATTCCTTATGACAATTCGATTTGTAAAGGAAATTGCAGGGAATTTCGAAACGGATTTGCCGATAACAATCATTTGAATAGGCATTGTGTAAGTGAAGGAACTTGCAGCACTCATAGTCATCATCAACCTTATATTTTCCTTGGCCCTACTGAAGGCATCTTATCATAGTACACAAATCCAGCTGCCATATATGCCATGTCTTCACCAGATGCCAATTGTGTGATTCCAACTGAATACCGAATGATGTCACATACCTAAGCAGAGTCACGTATTCGTCTACGCCATATTCCAAATTATACCCAATTTCCAATAACCTTTCAGTCAATAACTAGAATCAGACAATTTTACATTTTTTTTTGTTCCTTCTTGCTTCCTGGTGTGCCTTCATCTCCGTCCTACATACATATTTATATTTCCTCGATTTCTTATACCCCAAGCTTGCCACCAACTCAGGGACCTCTCATCTTGAAAACCCAATCGAATCCAATCCAACAAAACGTTCCAGATGCATATAGCATCGGTGAAGGCAGTGCTGGGACATTTTGTAGATTTGCTGGGCTTCTTTTTGTTCTTTTCTGTCTTCATCTGGGTAAAGATGCTGCTGCTGTTCTTTCTTATAGTGTCGTGTTTTTTATTATTATTTCCAAAATTGACTCGTTTATTCTCAGACAATTACGTTCTAAAATCGATTCAAATTCAAACGGCTGTGGATATGGTGCCCAAAGTGGGTGTCATGCTTATAGTATGGTGATTTTTGATGGAATCTCTAACCCACCAAGAAATATGTATGATAACTCACCATGTAATCAGTCGGTGTTTAATAAATTTAAACTGTTTTGTCCTTGCATGAAGAGAATTATCCTCTTGGCCCTCGATGGCTATTTTATGGAGACCAATTTTTGATTCCAGACTTTTTATTTTAGATCGATTCCATAGTAGTACCTAGTACCTACAGTCGGAGACCCAGGGGTCTTACAACTCCCTGCAACAGGAGCAGACAACTATAGCTAGTTCCTGTCCAAACCGGGAACAGTCACTAGTCAGTTGAGGCAGGTGGTGGCGGTGACAGGAGCAGCACCCACTCATAAAATGAAATAGCAGAATTACTCTTCATAAATTTTCCGTGCTTTTTTAATCGCACATTCCCACGGGCAACATAAAAAATTGACACTTTGCGAATTACGACATGACACGGAAGGTTTCATATTTTCCGGTCGTTTCATTTATCCCTTGTTGTGTCGAGGACGAAGGACAACGAATAGAAGACAGTAACGGCAATGGCAATAGAGACGACAAGAATAACGACAGCGACAGTCGACGAGCAAAATGTGACACGACGACGCGACGCACGACGATCAAGTCAAGAGTAAGGACACCCCAAGTTGCAAGTATTCCTATTTTATAGCAAAGTAGAGAAAATGTCCTTTCCTCTATTTTGGTAAAACTGAACAGCTATAGTTGTGCATCCTTCTAGAAACAAAAAAGAAAAAAAAAAGTAACTTTAGAATAATATCTTGTCAACGCTCGACCTCGTGACATTACTGTTTGAAAATGTATGGAAAACATAATTTTTTTATTGGCTATATTCTGTGAATGATAAATATGTAAAATATTTGCGTTATGCAAAGTGGACAGTTTTAATAGTTTCTTGTAGTTTATCTACTGACTTTTCGATTAACGTTAATTTGATTGGTATTTTATCAACTTTAAAACAGAAGAAACATGAAACATTGATATGACTTACATATATCTAAGCCAAGTTCCAAAACTGCAAAATTCTTAAATTATATTTTTCACGAAAAATTAATAGACTTCGATTTCCCTTCGGAAAGTTCTATCTTACTTAAGTTCTTACTTAATTTCGAGACTAACTCCAAAGTATCCGAGACGAGACGATTTTTTTACCTCAAGTGTTGCCAGCAAAGGGAAGCATTCAAAAATTATGATTTTGATAAAAAAAATTGTATATTTGAGTATGGATATAAGCCACCTTTAATTTAGTAAAGTTCTTCCTCCTAGTTTCTGCACAAAAGACGAGGCCGAAAAGATGTCGCATTGGAACCGAAATGAGATTTATTTCTATGTTCCCGAGACCCAGACAGAAAATTACGTCAGCCATTTTCTTTCCTTCCTTTCCATTTTATTAAAACGTTGCGTTGGGTTTAATCTTGTTGACAGCTTCCTGAAATGTGCTTAAAAAGCCCTTCCCAATGTCATGGAAGGTAAATAATGCCATTTCTTTTGAAACTTTAGCTACATATCTGTTCTATTAAGAGCTACTTTAATTTTTCGGCCGCGAGTCCACTAGCTACCACCTCAAAGTCACAATCGACGCAGTTCGAGGAAGCAGAATTCAGTAATGGATCTTCCTGTGTGGAGCACAGGATCATCATCGAAAAGTGCATTGAATATCGATCACCGCTTATCCTTCTTCGTCAATGTCAGGATTGTTGTTCTGTGTCATCAAAGACTTATGGTTGACATCTTCATAGCAGTTTCTGGGAAAAATCTCTCCACATTCTCAGTACTTACTTACTTACTCGCCTTGACTTAGCCTAGAGATCTACGACCCAGAGATTATTGGTAAAACTTTTCAACTTCTTGTTATGACATCGCTCTATTTCTTCGACCTCCCGCTTCTAATTTACCTTGTTTTTTCCATCAATTTAAAAAAAAATTGTCATCATCATCGGCTCGACAACCGGGGTCCGGTCCTGGCCTCCTTCGACAAGTCTCTCCACCTATCCCGGTCTTGAGCCGACGCCATCCAGTTGCGCACCATAAGGCTTCGGGCGTCCTGGTCTACGCCATCTCTTCAGCGGAAGCATGGTCTACCACGCTGCCGTCTATCATAGAATGTACCACAAAGGACTTTCCGAGCCGGTTCCTCTTCACTCATGCGAGCTAGGTGCCCTGCCCACCGGAGTCTACCGAGCCTAATTTTTTTCACTATGTCTGCTTCAAGATAGATTGCGTACAATTCATGATTGTACCGTCTCCGGAATCGTCCTTCCTCACATATGGGGCCAACAAGTCTCCTTATACCTTTCTCTCGAACGCGGCTAAGAGGTCGGAGTGTCTTTTGCTAAGCACCCAAGTCTCGGATTCATACGTGAGTACTGGCAGGAGCATGGTCCTGTATAACAGCAGTTTTGAAGTTATGGTGAGATTTCTGGATTTGAAGAGCTTTGACAGACTATAGTAGGCTGTGTTGGAACTCAACAGCCTCCCGCGTATTTCTTCTTCTATATTATTATTGGCTGCTACTATTGAACCAAGGTATTTAAAGTATTGCACCACTTCAAATTCGTGCTCCGCACTTTGCAGGTATTTATTTAATAGTTTTTGTTTTTTGTTCAAATGTCCGGTAAAACCCAATCTTTCCTTAATACCTACCCTATATCATTTACCTTAACCCTTTGAAAATTACTATATAATTACCTTAATCGTCAACAAAGTCTTTCATGAATTTTTCTATCTATAAAACTATTTAACTTTATTAATAGTAAACAATAATTATTATCTCGATAATAATAAATAATAATTCTATAATTAACTCGCCAAAGCGGACGGCCCATTTATATATGCTTTTGTTTATGTTGTTGATGTTGCATATTTATTGTATATTTTATCCGCCACCGCGGCCGAGCTATGCGCTTGTCAAAGTTTCGACGTTAAACTAGTTCTGTTTCCGGTTTAATTTTCAACTAGACTCGTTAAAGCCCAGCCCAGTATTAAGTCACCTGTAAATGTATACAATTTGCATTTGAAATTTACACAGGGCCCTTTCTTGTGGCGAAGTCAAGGCAATGGCAAGGCAAAGGCAAGGCAAGGATGGGCAGGCGTTAGCGTTATCCGCACCATTCCGGTTTGCATGTGGTAATTAAGTGCTGAAATTATTATCGTTAGTACCTTTAGTTTAGGTTGTTGGGTGCAAAAGCGGATGCGTGAAAGAGGGGCCAAGCCTGTGTAGCACGCTACAATACGACCGAATACAAGCAGCCAGTTATAGTGGATTTGATAAGAACATACCCAGCTGTGAGGCACAGGACTAGCAAGTGCAACTTATATAGATGTGTGTCTGTGTGTATATTGTAAAAGGTTCCACACAGAGAATGTCCTCTTCTCATCCGAGAGATTAGTTTATGTCATCTGTTTCCGGTGCGACTTGTAAGCGATGAATTAAGCGAAAAACTTGATTTTAATATTTTCATTCATTAAAACAGAAAGACGACACACCAGCTACAGCGACATCAGTGATGGCAGCGAGTTTTTGAAGCAAAAACTAAACAACTTGTACGGATCCCCACCGCTGCTGCAGCACAGCCAAAAAAAAACCATACGACTAAACTACCTCGGCTTAGTGTAATAAACGTTCCAAAGGATTTGCTGCCACTCTAGCACACTAGCATGGATGGACTTCATTGAGTGTGTTCCATCATTGAAGATGCAATCATCTCGTGAAAAGCAATGAATTTAGGTAGCAAAAGTCATGATGCAGTATCTGTCCATGCGTCCGTCTGTCGGTCGTCGTGATATAACAAAAAAAAAAAACAACAGCAGTCCCAGACTCCACCACCGACCGCCAGCAGCAGCTAGCCAACATCATGCATGCAATAGATAGCTCAAGTGCTCAAGGTGAGTGCAAACTAGTTGGCATTTAAAGATGCCAACTTGTATGTAATCCCTTTTATTCGGAGATGTGGCATGTCTCTTAAGCATTCACATGCAAAAATATTTCCATAACGATGCTCACACCGAACAATGTTTAATGAGATGTTGATTGTGCCAAGCGAAAAGAAAAAAAAAACCAACAACTTTTGATTTTGTACCTACCTACAGCTCGCGGCGAGAAATGATGATGAAGAGACAGAAACTTAAGTTAACGTTGGTTGAAGGATAATTTAACTGGGTGCATCTTTTTTGAGTTGTTGTTTGGCTTGTTTTCATTCCATCAAGCTGTATATACAAACTTTTATATTGGCGCAACTTTAATATAAAACATTTTTTTTGTTGTTGTTTGTTTTACGTCTGATAAAGTTATGATCTTAAGTTAAGGGTCACTTCACAAACTCTTATTTCAGTGAGATTCTACTGATTCGCCAAAGGGGGCTCAATTTATTTGACCTCATTCATAAACTGTCAGCAAGCTTCTCGATTTCAGAATTAGGTATGATAGGCAGCTTATACAATTGATGTTTTAGCTACATTTTAAAGTTAATTAATTTTGACGTTGTGGTTGTTCATTTTTTTCTTTAAAGAAGAATGTGCAAATCCTTAAAAAAGTATTTTTAATTCGACAGGAAATAGATGAATAATTTTTCAATCTATTACAAAGCACATTGAGTCGAGAGTATTATGTCATTAGGTCCTGGTTCTCTACCAGTAGTCACCCCACTAGTATATGTAAATTTTTATTTACACTTTTTACTTCTTGAAAAATTTAATTTTTTTGAGGTCCAAAAAAAACTTTATTTTACAATTTATTTTCTGTCATATTTTTACTATCGCGGTTCAATACAATTTCAAGTTGCTAGTTCCGTGACAAAATTGTTTCGGCACGAGTACGATAACTTGGGCGCCGAAAATCGACAAGGGTTTTTTGTAGAGGGGTCCAAAACAAGCATTTTTTACTATGGGAGGGGAGGGTCTATCATGCCCCGTTTGGGCGGGAGGGGACATTTTATGAAATGAGTACTAAAAGTAAAAAAAAATCATTTAAAAAAAACGGTTATACTTACAGTTAACTTTAATACTGTTTTTTACAGCCAGTATTTTGTACTATAAGCCACTTTTTGAATCAATCAAAAATTATCCACAGTTTTCGAGAAAATGAGTTTCAAACAGAAAATTCGGGAAAAACACAAAAAAAAAGTTTGAAGTATAATTTCTCAAAACTATAAGATTTAATATAATTTTATTTAAAGAATTCGGTGCTCTTATTGATTCCTCATCAAAAACTGAAAACTAGATCATTTTATGACTTCTAGTTTTTGAGAAAATTGAAAATTACTAATTACTTTTTTGTGAGTTTTTATTTTTGTTGTTGTTTATATAAGATTTCTTATCTATGTAAGCTTTTTTACATGAAAACAATGCTAGCACCCAGCATTACGGCGGCGTATAAACAGTTGAGGTATGTATGGGGGGGCATGCTGCCCCCCTGCAACCCCCCTGATTGGCCTCACTATAGGATTTGGGGTAAGTGCGAGGTTCGATGCATGCAAAATTTGATATTTAAACATTAGTAAAGTATAAACAGTTGAGGTATGTATGGGGGGCATGCAGTCAAAAAGCTAAAATCTCATAAAAAAATAATCAGTAATTTTCAATTTTCTCGAAAACTAGAAGACATAAAATAATCTAGTTTTCAGTTTTTGGTTAAGAATCAATAAGAGCACCGAATTCTATAAAAAAAATTAAATCTTATGGTTTTGAGACAAACTTTTTTATTTGTGTTTTTTTTTCCCGAATTTTCTGTTTGAAACTCATTTTCTCGAAAACTGTGCATAATTTTTGATTGATTTAAAAAGTGGCTTATAGCACAAAATACTGGCTGTAAAAAACAGTAATAAACTTAACTGTAAGATTTACCGTTATTTTTTAATGATTTTTTTTTACTTTTAGTACTCTTCTCATAAAATTGCCCCTCCCGCCCAAACGGGGCAAGATAGACCCCCCCTCTCATAGTAAAAAATGCTTGTTTTGGACCCCTCTACAAAAAACCCTTGTCAATTTTCGGCGCCCAAGTTATCGTACTCTCCCCATTGTTTCGAATGCATTTTTCTACTATATTTTACTAGCAATGTATTTTGACATATTCTTTTATATTTCTTTTTGGCATTTTTTTTTTAAAGTTTTTTTTTTAAGTTTTATTTTTGCCGTTACGCTTGGGTTGCTGTCCAGGTCGAACTGGCTGAATGAATTCGCTCAAACAGCCGAACATATCACTGTCAAAGTTGAAATATAAGAAAACAGTTTATAACGTCACAATGGAAAGCTGAAGCTATGTAAATAACGATCGCTCAATGTTTTTTAATTTCATTTTCAACTTTTTGCTATAATTGCTTAGATCAACCATTTCCATTTCACTTAATAGCTTTATCGCTTTTGCGAGTGAAGTGAGTCAGGGGCCAGGAAAGTCATCTCAATTTACTTACCCCAATGAAAGTAACCTTTGACTAGCCCTATGACAGAGCCCATTGGGGGTGTGTCGCGTGTTTTAGCGAGCTGCAACCCTAAAAGTCTGTCGTCACATAATCAGCTTGGTGAGGAGAGGTTTACGCGTCAAGAATAATCCTAGGCGTGATCCAATTCTTTATCCCTTCTGTGTTAAATCAGATCAGCCCACCCCAGACCCTTAAGGGCAGTGGCCCCATGCAACGTCTGTTTAATCAAAAACTTACAGATCCACCTGGGTGAGGAGAGTTGAACGGTGAACGCGTCAGGATGTATTTCTTGGGGGTCTTCCCGTTCTTTTCCCACATGGTAGATCAAAACCTCCCCCCATGCATAGTCTGGTGGACGGTAGAGGTAAACCGGTGGTTGGTGTACTGTGTTGTCTTGTCGAATAGGCATACTGAGCCTCACATTGGTGAGGAGAGGTTAACGCGCCAAGAAGTTTTTCCAGGACTTTACTGCTTTACAACTTTTCGCTTTTTTCTCAAATAAACACTCCCAAAATTTTATGAACACCATTTTGTATGTAAATTTTTCTTCCATTTGAGTCCTTCATCATATTTCAGAAATTTTTACTCTTAGACTATTTGTTAAGTCCATTTGGACTCCCTGTTTAATGACTTAATATTACGAAAAATTCTTTTCAATTTTAATAAAAGTCCTTCAGTAGTTGTTGTAATCAAAAAAGTTTATAATTATTATCTATAAATTTCTTGTATAGAAAATATTGTAAACCTTCTTGAGCAGGACATCTTGAAATTTAACTTGAAAAGTGGATTCAGTTTTTTTTTTTCTTTTATAAAGAAGTCGGTCCTTTCTAATGAAATTATAATGAAGTATACCAACAGGACAAAAAAATAAAAAAAAATCTAGGTGATGGTGGCTGACTGGTGTAAACTTTTCAAGAGTTTCATTTTGTGAATTAGTTGAGTTTGATGTCAGACAAATAATCGCCCACAACGCTGGTCGCACCGCCACCGACAGACGAGCGTTGCTGGCATACACCTTATGTCACACTTCAAAGGACTTTTTTGTTTTTCGTTTACATCAGTTTTGGTTAAAGTTGACGCTTGGGTATAGTATTTTATTTTTATTTTTATTTTTCTTCTTTTTTATTTTTTATTTTTTGCTTTTGGGAGGCATATTGCTAGTGAGTGAGGGGTGGGTATTTCCTTTTATCCTTTGGCCCCTAAGTTAAACCTCCCCATTAGAATCCTGAATGGGATTTGATTATTTTGTCTGGGAATTCACCTTGCCATGTTGGATTTAGCCAAACAATTGAGGTCAACAGGTGTTAACTGGGAGGCACACATTTGACAGTGAATATGTATCAATTTATCTATGAGGGTCAAACATAATCTCACAGGGAATACAATTTTCGAACAAAAGAAGAAAACATGTGTCCTGTCCTGTCCTATCCAGTTTGTGCGTCACCATTCGTAGTTCGGTCGGTCGTTCAGTTGGTCATCGACGTTCATCTTCTCTATCTTCGTTGTTGGACAATTTAGCTCCAAGCTCCAAGGGCAATCCTTAATCCTGCAATATGTGTCTTTCTAGCCCCTTAACGAACTAAGCCATTCCCTAAAACCACAATTTGCTGTCATATGATGTGTCATTTGATACAAGGGTTATAAGGCTGATTAAGAAAAGTAGATCATACTACCAAACGAACGTTGATACTGACAATTTTGTGTACGAGAATATATATTTGCTCCTAGCTGATGTTCATACCTAAGTGTGCAATTTAGGATAATAAGAAGGATTTGTTGCGCTCTCTATAACTTTCTCTCTCTTTCTCTCCATCTATTCGTTTAGTTTCTGTTTTCCTATCTACTCATACGAGATGGCTTATGAAAAATGCATTATGTCAGATATAATCTTAAATTTAACTTGACATTCAAAGCAATTATCAGTTTGAAATGCGAGTAGTGTTCAAAGTTCAATGACTCGGAGGGGAATGGCTAAATTTTGGGTCTACTCTTAGCTATCTACATATATTTAGGGTTACTTTAGTAAAGATTAGAACTCTGAAACAGGATTTCATTAGAAGCTGTATAACATCCCAAACTTTTCCTGAGGCATCAAGTTGTGAATAAACCAATTAAATTGCTTTCTCTTCACACAGACAAAATTGACTTGAGTTTTTTTTTAAAGAATTGGATTTGCTGGGTAGGTATAGAAAATTTGTATCCATACATGGCTGATGAACCTTATTCTATATTGTGATTGCTTATATCTTAAAATTAATGTTAATTGCATTTATTATCTAACCGAAGAACAAATATAGGTATACCAAACTATGTACATATATACGAACGATCAAATTCTGACGAGCAAGGTTTATTAAAATTTTCAATTCCTGATAACTTTGTTTGCATCTATATCAACCTTATTGAAATTATTTTCTTTTGAACAAATAAACCGAATAAAATGTTGGGTTGCATTTAATAACAAATAAATAAAATGAAAGGCTTAATTTAATTTTAATATTTTGAAGAACTGTAATTATGTAATTGAAAAACAAATAGGTGGAACCATATATTTTAGAGCAGCAAATAAAAAAAATAGCAGGAAACTCTAGTCAAAATAAGTTTCAATTGCAATTTTTTCATTTCTTTAAACCAGTTTTTGAATAGATACCCCCGATCATAATTCGTTTTTAAGTTTGGAAATGTTTCCATTTAATTATTGATAAATTGCTATACTAACTTTGTGCATCAAAATAAATGCAGTTTGACCAATCAATTTTTTTTAATCCTGATGTGATTTGGTAATCTCTTTATGAGCTCATCCCAAGGCTAGGCGTGAACTGAAAGTTATGAGTATTAGAGAACATTCAAATATGGTTCTTAAACAAATAAAAATATTTCAAATATCCCTGTAGGATTCAAAAGATATAAAAAAGATTCAAAAGAAAAACACTCCGAAAATATTACTTGGAACAGCTAAACGAAGGCTTGTGGAGTAATAGAAGCCCAAAGGAAGTAACAAATGTCACAAAAGTATAAAAAAAAAGAATACAAAAATATGTTGTTTTATTTATTGGGTCCAATAAGGAAACTAAAAAACCCTATACATTTCTACACAAAAAAAAAATCTAATACTTTTTTTTTTTGTTAAAGCCTAGTGCAAAGTTCCTCAACGAAACAAGAATAATAATACATGTACATATGTATTTCTTGTAGAAATGATTTTTGCGAAAAAAATGTTTGACTTTTAAAATTTATTAATTGAAATGTATAAAATTTATTCACTACGACTTTTTTTGTCGAAAACAATGCAGTGTGACTAATAAATTTTTTTGACGAAAATAATTTTTTTTCTCTTTTTCTTTTAGAACTAAAATTGTTTGGTGCAAACGATAAATAGCATTTAAAAATTTTTCGAAGCAACAAATATTTTCAAAGCGTTTCAACCGGGCATAAGTTGTTTTTATTATTGTTATGTAATGTATCACCAATGTTTGATTTTTTATCTTTTCATTATGAATATAATTATACTATTTCGATTTTAGTTTTTAGTACGGTGATGTTCATAGACATGACCGCAACTGCATGCATACAAAAATTTGCTCATTTACTGACCCAAATCCAATAAGAAAACTAACAAAATTTAAACATTACTTCAAAAAAAAAGATTGTACCTAACATTTTTTTTTGTTAAGGCATAGTTAAGTTTTCAGGTCCTCAACAAAAAAAAATTATATGTATTTTTTATGGCACTGATTTGTAAGCACCAAAAATATTTGACGTTTAAAATTTATTAATTGAACTGTGAACCAACCTGAAGTGAAACAAAAAATGTAGTCACCACGACTTTTTTGCGCTTTGATTTTGATATTGCATTTTTTGGAGACGAAAATAATTTTGTTCTCATCACATACATTATTTTAAGACATTGGAGCATATTCATAGTCGTCTGAAAAGTTCTTTTTTTGTCACTTCTAAGCTAACCTGGAGTTTATGTTATTCATAGACAATTTAGACCCAGGTCCAAAAGATAAACTGGAGCTCAATCCTTAAAAACGGTTGACTCTTTGACTAAGTTGTTTTTTTCTATCTGTCAAAAAAAAAAATCAATGGATTGACAGGCAATAGTACTAAAATTGTAGTAGAGTATGCCTTCAACCATCTGCCAAATTGCTATTCCTAACGTGGGTGTTAACTTTAGACTCTAGGCCAGTTGGACTCGGGTCTAAGGTTTGACTAAGAATATGGCCCATTAATAACAGGCTTACAGCCCGATTCTCCCCCTTGTGAGGAGTCATAAGTCACAAGCTCTTGTGGCTATTTCTTGTGAGGATTGTTGTGATTCGATAACATTTTGGTATTCTCCCCCTAATCGTCACAACAAAACTCACAACGAAACTCACCACAGCAAAGGTGAATTTTTTTGTGACTTTTGGAACAGCTGATAATTAAAAACAAGAACAGATTTCCAAATTGAAAAATTAAACAAAAAAAAAATTTTCAAAAATGCAAGCATTAACATTAATTATATATTTTTAACAATAAAGTGACTAAAAACACCTTAATTTATCTTTAGAAGAAGACTACAAAAAGACTACGGTGGAGTAGTTGGAGTATTTCGTTGTTTTTTGGAGGGATTACTTGTAGCTTTTATGGCCAACAAAAATGACCCATCTGGTCCACCGAACTTTATCAATGCCATCCCATGTAAAAATATTGATTCTATTTACTTTACATTCTTAAGAGCCGTCTTCGCTGCAATCTACAAATATAATAAATTTGTTAAAAATTCTTCGGTTAATTTTCGTTTTCGGATAAAACATCTTGAATAAGATGTAATAAAATAAAATCCACTTCCTTATTATCTCACAAATGCAAAATCAGAAACTTTTGTACACCGAAATATCAAAACTCAAGTAATTTGTGAGTTGTGACCTGCCTAGAAGGAGATCACAATTTCGATAGTTTTTGTGACTCTCACAAGTTGTGACCGTGGGGGAGAATACGAAAAAGTCACAAAATCAATTTCACCGCTAGTTGTGAGTTGTGAGGTATCAGTGATGTTGCGGAGAATAGGGCTGTTAATAGTAGGGGAGCCCAGGGTGCTAAATCGGGATTTACTCGAGCGTCATTGAGACCTACTGGATTGCGAAGCTTAGATTATAGGAAGAAAAAAATGTTCTATGTATATACACTTTTATCAGTGGGGGGACCGGCTATAAATTTTTAAAAATGTAAAAAAAAACTGTTGCACGGATATACTCGAGCGCGTCAGATATTGATAGCATCCATGATTTTCGTATTTTTGAACATGTATGAATGTTAATCTGACTGTTTCCATGGTGGGGGTGGTCGTACGTAAGGGTTGAAAATGAAAAAAAAAAAAATGTCATCGAGCGCGTCAGATTTTCTGAGGGGGTGTTAAGTGAATCTTAAAAAAAGCTCTTACATAATAATCTGACGATTTGGATGTGACCCAAACTTGCGGCCATTATTTGAATGTGCAAAAAAAAATCGCCATTTTGAAATACTCGAGCGCGTCAGATTAAGATATATACGGTTCATCTATATACCCTAAACGTACTGTCTCATAATCTGACGATTATCTTAAGGGATTCGCCTAATCTGACAATTGGAAATTTTTTTTTTTATTTTTTCAAATCTTTGAACTTAACAAATTAAAAAGCTGGGGGAGAGTACGATAACTTTTGCGCCAAAAATTGATAACGGATTTTTTTAGAGGGGTCCAAAACAAGCATTTTTTACTATGGGAGGGGGGGTCTATCTTGCCCCGTTTGGGCGGGAGGGGCAATTTTATGAAAAGTGTACTAAAAGTAAAAAAAAAATCATTAAAAAATAACGGTAATACTTACAGTTAATTTTAATATTGTTTTTTACAGCCAGTATTTAGTACTATAAGCCACTTTTTAAATCAGGAAAAATGTATGCACAGTTTTCGAAAAAATTAGTTTCAAACACAAAATTCGAGAAAAAAACACAAAAAAAAAAGTTTGAAGTGTAATTTCTCAAAACCATAAGATTTAATATAATTTTTTTTATAGAATTCGATACTCTTATTGATTCCTAATCAAAAACTGAAAACTAGATTATTTTATGTCTTCTAGTTTTCGAGAAAATTGAAAATTACTGATTATTTTTTTATGAGATTTTAGCTTTTTGACTGCATGCCCCCCATACATACCTCAACTGTTTATACTTTACTAATGTTTAAATATCAAATTTTGCATGCATCGAACCTCGCACTTACCCCAAATCCTATAGTGAGGCCAATCAGGGGGGTTGCAGGGGGGCAGCATGCCCCCCCATACATACCTCAACTGTTTATACGCCGCCGTAATGCTGGGTGCTAGCATTGTTTTCATGTAAAAAAGCTTACATAGATAAGAAATCTTATATAAACAACAACAAAAATAAAAATCTCCCAAAAAAGTAATTAGTAATTTTCAATTTTCTCGAAAACTAGAAGACATAAAATAATCTAGTTTTCAGTTTTTGATTAGGAATCAATAAGAGTACCGAATTCTATAAAAAAAATTATATTAAATCTTATGGTTTTGAGAAATTACACTTCAAACTTTTTTTTTTGTGTTTTTTTCTCGAATTTTGTGTTTGAAACTAATTTTTTCGAAAACTGTGCATACATTTTTCCTGATTTAAAAAGTGGCTTATAGTACTAAATACTGGCTGTAAAAAACAATATTAAAATTAACTGTAAGTATTACCGTTATTTTTTAATGATTTTTTTTTTACTTTTAGTACACTTTTCATAAAATTGCCCCTCCCGCCCAAACGGGGCAAGATAGACCCCCCTCCCATAGTAAAAAATGTTTTGGACCCCTCTACAAAAAACCGTTATCAATTTTCGGCGCCCAAGTTATCGTACTCTCCCCCATTTTTGTAATGTTTCTAGTATAAATTTAACAGTTTTTTGTAAATTTGTTTCACCACAAAATACACACTTTTTGTTTATGTCACTCATAGTCAATTTTTTATTAATTTTAATTCACTAATTTATATTGAAATCACAAAATAAATTAAGGCCTTAAAAAAAACGTTGTGAACAATACTATCTAGGCGGTCAGCTGTCATGGCGTCATCCCTACTACACAGAAACCAGAGTAGGGACGGAGTGAGAGAGTCATAGATAGAGAAGAAGTGAGAAAAGAATAGAAACGCGGGGACGGGAATACAGACATCACATAGCTGCACCTTTGTATAGAAAAACTATAGTACTATCATAGTGGAAGTCGAATGGGGCGACATCTAAAGTGTGCCGGCAACCCTTACTCAATTTTTTTTGAGCAGAGCTTGTGGAGGCTTTAATTGATATTTATTGATATTTTTTGAATGCAATAATCCAAAAAATAGTCTCCTCTTGCTCCTACGAACAATTTCCGATGCTTAAGGACTCCCAGATTTTAAACCTAAAATTTTGAGGCGCCACCACACAGGTCTCGGCAACATGAAAAAAACTCGCCATGATAGTACTATAGTTTTATATACAAAGGCTGCACGCATTAAACTTTATCGATTGGTTTTTCTTACTTCGGCTTATGGAAATCGTCAGATTATATATTTTTCGTGAACGTTGAATTATTTCCTTTAAAATAAAAAAAAATTTAGCCACGCTCGAAAAAGTCGAGATGTCGTTTTTTTTTACAAGTTTGTAACCCACCTACTTCTTAACGTCAATCAAAAATTGTCAGATTAGTGGAATAGACACTTTTTAGCACGTAACTAACTCACCCTACCTTAATCTGACGCGCTCGAGAATTTCCGATGATCAATTTTTTTTTACTAATCTGATCCTTTATCCTTGACGGGCGGCCACATATACGGGGCTAATATTTGGTGGAGGTATTTAGCCGGGTACAAGGTACCTCCCTGTATGTTAATCTGCCGCGCTTCAGTAACTCCCGAAATCCCCTCTTGGGCTCCCCTACTATAAAGTTATAGATTTTGTTAAAAAATACGTGAGTAGGGTGTGCCTATTGCCTATTGCCTATTGCAATATTTGTCCATGTTTTCATCAAAATCTATATCTGGTTCAATTTAGATTCAACGTCTTCAACTATCTTTTGAAATTCAGTAACAACATTGCTAGACTACGTTAAGTCCATCAGCAACTATATAGAATTGACTTTTGAAATTGATTAAGATTCAAAGTTGGCACTTATTTGACATAAGAACTTTAAGCAGCCTAAAAGGAGATCTTAAGCTCTTAATTTCCAAGTCAGAATTTTTAAAATTACGTATAAATTTAGTATTTTCAATTCTATGAAAAATTCGGTATAAGTTTAGATGTATTAGCTGAAATATAAAATGGCACCGAGTTTTCACAAAACTGTACCTTCTATCAGAGCCAAAATATTGCTGTTAGTATTTATGAAATGCATTCTTCATTGAGCATTTTAAAGTCGAAGTGTTTAATGCAGTCTGATTCGCTGACTACATAAATCTTCTACCTTTACCCTCAAGCTGAACCTACCCTAGATCCATTATATAGATTTGCCTGATTTGTTTGAATTCTTGGTAAGTACACCCTTAAGGGTAAAGAAGACTACACAAACGACCGGATGTGCCCTTATATTCCAAGAGACACATGTCACATTGTATCAACATAAAGTTTCTCCATCCCATTTTTAGCCTATATTGAAACCTTTTCAAGTTTTACGAACATTCCCAGACACAAAATTCCTTAACCAAATCATTTGTCGAAGACTGTCCCAAGGCCAACAAGGAAAATATTAAATTTCGCATATATCTAGCTATGAGCATTTAAATGATTTTACCATATTTTGCTTAAAGCAAACATGTGGTCAGTTTTATGAAATATAACGGCTTGGGACTAGGTAAGGTACCAGCCATGTCCTTTTGTTGTCCTAGAACACTATTTCATTTATGGAAACCAAGATATGGTCGTTTTGTAGAAAAATACAATATCAAAACCATTTCGACATTAAATGAGTAGATAGACATACTCGTAGATACTCATATACTTTTTTCAAACAACAAACTTTTCTTTTGGTATATACAATATACTGGTACACCTAATGGCAGGACTAATATGAGAGGTTTTTATATTCTTTCATGCATAACCATAAAGACCTTCATTGAATTTTATTTATCTTCAGAGTTCAGGCATATATCGCAAGGTAGCTATGCACATACATATACATAGGTATATAGAGCACAATTCAAAAGTCAAACTATCTTTTGGCTTTGAACGTTTATCTTGTATGATTCTTAAATGTTTTTATCTATAAAAAGATTATAGTTGAACAAAAACACACAATAAAATTACTTGTTTTGGTATATGTGTACATTTGGAGTGGAGGGGAGGGGAGTGGGTGGGGGGAGCAAAGCAAATTCATTTTAACGTTTGAATCGTTGTATTATGATATTTATATCTTTGCGGGTTTAATCCTGAAGTGAAGATCTTTACAATGAGATTTTTGTACCATCATCATCAGTGCAAACGATTCTCTTTGCCAAAAGATATAAATTCATTTCAGATTTAGCTCAGAAAAGAAAAAAAAAAAACCCAAAAAGTATGCAAGCGAGCAGAGTGGTATACGAGAGTGTTATTGAGGTGGTTATTAAATTATATCCTCCGGTCATGGTTTCGAACTATTTTTCACTTTAAAGGGCGAATTTATTATTTTGGCCGATTATTTTTTCCACCTATATCTACTTTTACAACTATATACATAATACATACAGTGCTGTGTTATTTTGTTTCAATCAAATTAATTTTTGAAATTTATTTGTTTTTATGTTTAGATAGATATATTTATTTCGTAATTAATTTTTTCAAACAAAACCTATGACCGCACGTTTTACATTTCAGAGATATGACAAATTTTATCTTGCTTCTGAGACATTATCTTATATTTTTATGAAGAATTTAAAGACATTTATAAGTTTTATTCGAAGGAAAATACGACAAAAACCTCCATTTGAATAAGAAAAAAAAAGTATTGGTAATAATAGAAAAAGTTAAATAGTTTATGTTTACTAAATAGAGTTATACATAACATGAAATATTGTTGCAAAGAAAAAAAAAATATATATATATTTATAATAAACATGTATACATAATATATACAAAAAAAAAAACAAATAAGTAAATAAATAAATATATGTATAAATGCATAAATAAATAAACAAATTAATGATTGAATAAATAAATAATTTAATAAATAAATAACTGAATTAATATGAATAAATAAAAAGGTGTTAGTGGACGAATACATGTGTTAATAATAAGAAATAAACATAAATAAATAAATTAAATTAAATAAATTAAACTAGTTAATAAATTAACAAATAACAGTAAACAAAAAGATAACAAATAAATAAATAAATAAATAAATAAATAAATACATGAATAAATAAGAAATAACTTAATAAAAATATAGAATAAAGCAGACGAAATAAATAGACTTGAAATATTGAAAAAATAACGTAGGTTATCACAGTAAGAAAAGTTGGTTTATGAGTGGATTCTCAGGAATATCACAGGTATTTTTAAAATTAATGGTGAGTTTTTGAATACTTTCAGATATCAATTCAACATTCGCTATCCTGTGCAGATCAGAAGTTGAATGATGCCAAGGAAGATTGAGCATCATTTTCAAAATTTTATTTTGCGAAATTTGCAATTTTTTAATATGACTTTTAGCAGCATTTCCCCATACTGGAGACCCATATAATAAAATTGATTGGAAAATCACCTTATGTATTAAAATTTTATTATCATTTGATAGCGAAGATCTTCTATTAATAAACGTTTTTATGTTTGGTGTACAGTTTTTTGCATTCTACAGCAAAAATAAAATCAAAAATGGCGTATTCCCCTACAAGTGCTTCACCACCATTATTGTTAAAATCAATTTATTTATTGGCATAAGAAATCAAATCAATTAAATTGAATTGCAATATATTGGATCTAAGTAAAAAATTTTAATTTAATAACCCTCCCCTTAAGCTGCTTCTAAATTTTACCTCTCTTAATTATTTCGATTCCTATCGGTTACAGTCTTACAGTAGAGAAAATTCATGTAACTAAAAATTATTATAAAGTTTTGATAGATTTTATGATATTTGAGAAAATCTGTATCAGGTCAAAAACAGTTTATAATTCTGTACCTAAGTTTCTAACAAC
The DNA here is from genome assembly GCA_958431115.1 of Syrphus vitripennis. Taxonomy (NCBI): domain Eukaryota; kingdom Metazoa; phylum Arthropoda; class Insecta; order Diptera; family Syrphidae; genus Syrphus; species Syrphus vitripennis. The sequence goes on along the minus strand of OY288109.1, from coordinate 32,465,626 downwards.
AATCGAAAGTAAGAGTACGTTTCGAAGAATTTATAATTTGCAGTGTTTCTAATGCATAGCAAAACGTTATATAGCAAGGTTCTTAGAAAAAAATTTTACTTCGACATGTGGCGTTAGATCTAAATTATTAATTCTGTGTTTATTATAGTTCATAGCAATAAACAAAATCTGAACCCTACAGGTGGCGCTGGAGTCGATTGATTAAAAAATTCTATGTTAATAATGCCGAATGTCTTATAATCAATGAATGACTAAATCCACTAGTTTACAATCTTTCGTTTCATCGCCGCAGTCAATGTAACATGTTTGCTAGACGTATTTTGGGTCGGTGTACTGTGTACACAGAGAAAAAAAATGTACACATAAACTAGAGGAGAAACAATAAAGTTTCTTTGTTTTTTTTTCACATCAGAGTTAAAAGAATGCAGAAAGTCTTATTGAACAATCTATTAAAATTATTGCAAGCCCAAGCAAAATTAATTTAATAATTTGGCATTTAGTTGCATTATTTTTTCCAAAGTGTCACTTGCTTATTTTTTTTTTCTGAGTTTTGAACCTGGGATCTACTGAGTACTCTGTGTCTCTGTCTCACAAATCACAATAGAAAATTCAATTGTTAAAAGGTAAAACTTGTTAAAACACTGACAACAAAAAAAAAAACGACGATAGAATTTTAATCTTAATCTTTTGAAATTTCAATAAGCCTTTGTTTACTAAATCAATCCGATTTCTCTTCAGGAATATTCGAAAAAGTGTGTTGTTGCACAGGGAACAACGAAAAGTCATTCTTTAAACTATTTTATTGTTTATTTTAAATAAAATGCAGGACTTTAGATTAATTAAAACTTACTTTTCAGATTTAAGGTTAATAAGCCAGCAACAAAGGCGAAACAAGTAGAAGAAACTTTGTGCAGTGTTTTTTCAGTACCGTTAAAATCAATCATATATGAATTTTTATCCCCTCTAATAAGAGTTTGAATAGAACTGCTTCTTAACATTCAAGATACATACATACATTAAAAGAAATCATGTTTCAATAAAATTGATTAACTATATCATACGCTGAACTTAACAATAGTAATCTTCAAATTGCTATAATTTCGGCAATTTATTTTTTTTGTATTTTTACATCTTCTTATGAAGTTGCATTAAGATTCGTAATAATATTAACCGAATTTTCAAATAACAGTTATCTTAATTTTGATATATGAACACTATTATAAGTTCTTCCCCGATAAAAACAAAACTACTAAGTAACTTCAGCACATTTGGCAAAATTTTATAAAGAACTTCAAAAGCAAAAAAAAAATTTAGTACATTAAAAATATTGCACAATACTGTCTATATTATGTGGAACATGACAATGTGGCGCATAGAAGTATGCAACACAAAACGAGAGGAGTATAAAAAACATAATATTGCTGCTGCATATCTCGTATTTAATATCCCCTATCCACCCTGGCAAGGCTCCAAATCACTGGGTGTGGTGGTGGCTTACTAACTTAAGACTTCGTTTTTGGTGGCTATAGAAGGGGATAAGCTCCAGCAAAAGCATGTCCTCGCTTCATGCTCCTTTAATTGAAATTTCACTTCTCGTCCAAAAGTTTTTTTTTTATTTCTTCTATTTTTTTAATAGAATATTTTATCTATACACAATGACATTATTATTTCATGTGTCAACTTATAGAAGAAAAATATATTCACATAAATATAATATAAAACTAAGATACAAAACAAATATCATTCATCATCATCGCATCGCATAGCATAAGCATTAGGAGCATGGCCATTGCCATTGCCATTGACATCGCCTACAACGCTCTATACATTGTAGTAGTACAACAGGAGAGCAAAGGACCTCTTATCCCATCTATTTAGTCCTCGTTCTAGCTCTTCATCTATTTCTATTTCTTTTTGTTGTTGTTGTTGTTGGGTATGTTAGTGCTTTGATTGCTGACTCATTAATTGAATTTGCTGACAGATGGAAAGAAAATTCGATAGTGTGTTCGTGCTTGGATAATGTGTCCTGTTGAATTTCTCCACTTCATTACGGAACGCTCCATCGGCATCGGTATATCGTCCTTCGCTAGCTCGCTAAGGTTAAATTGACCGAAAAATCATTCATTCAATCGGGATTAGACAGGATCCCTATGGAAGTTTTTGACCAATGATGATTTATCTATAATTGAAATCTTAGATTTATTTTGTATCTGCGATGATGTTTAGAGTGTGTTTCGCTGGGTCTATCTATCTATATGTGCTGAGCATAGGTACGTATATCTAATATGTGTGGGAAATCCTTTTTCTTTTTTTTTTTGTCTTTCCATCTTGGGGCTTTTGTTGTTCTTCTTCTTGCCCAATGAGTGTGATATGTTGATATTTATATGAATTTCATTTGAAACATCGTATCTATCTCTAGTAGGGGGATCGTTTTTCTGCTCACTTGACACACGAAGAAGAGAAGATTGTGATATTTTCACAGACTGTTTTTGCTGTCAAAAGGATGTGAAAACTTCCAAATGCAAAAGAGGTTTAGAGGTGGTGGAAAGGCCGAAAGTATCGCTCGTTGTTATCATTGCCACCACCCTATCCCTGAGAGCTTACTTACTTACTACTTATGTGATCTGATGTGATGATGTGAATGGGGCAAGTGCGAGTTTCTTTTCTTCTATAACAACATATGCCATGCACTTTGTTCCACCTAATAGCATGGCTTAATTTGTGATTCAATATTATTTTACTAAGAGCCAAAGAGGAAGGAAGGCGTCTTTTTTTTTTGTTTTGCTTTGGTTGTTGTTGGTTGTGGGTTCTTGATGGTGTTGTTAAAGTGGGCGCTGGGTGAGAATACAGTGACGGATTTTAAAAATAGAAAAAATTGTATATAAGTGAGGCCGCTTTTTGTTTCAAATTATACAAAAATCAACAGCGCTTATTGGTAGCAGACCTTTGGTAATATCTCCATATTCAGCACGGATATTGTATCAAATTTACACACATAACTTGGAAAATACGAGTAAATCGCTTAAACTTATATTTTGGTCAGATGTAACTTTCCCTAAGTTTTCCGTCGTTCGGAAAAAAAGTAAAGTATGGGTGACATTATGTATACAGCATTGCCCCCATTGGATTTCAGACAACTTGCATTTTAATATGAAATATTCGACTGTTACCAGTCTTTTCCATGAACACAGATTGTTTATAATTATTATGATTTAAAATCATGAATATTAAATATATGATTATATATATATATATATATATAAACCAGCTTTTTGTGTTCATATTATGCGTTTCGCCCGGTGTAATTAATGTAATCTTTAAAATATGCAGTTTTTCATCTGCATATTTTAAAGATCAATTAAGTGGTGTTCAATTAACCATCTAAAAAGCTATGCTTCTAATACGGGAAATTTTCGAACGCAATTTTGTCGGTCAATGGGATGTTCAATTAATCGAGTTGCAACTAAGCGGGGATTACTGTACTTCCATTGTGTGTATATACGCCAAAATCATAGTTGCTCTGGTAAGATGTTCTAATACTTCCAACATGGTATCAAAAATATATACAAAGGACATTTTAATAAAACAAAATCAATGCGTCCTTTACTATTAATTCCGGAAATGCACCTTGCTTAGCCCGCTTAGCGGGATTCAAATATTTTAATTCTTTTTTTCAGGGCACTTGACCGGCTCAAGCAACTCTGTTGCTCCTCTTAAGGTTTATCTAGGTATGCACTCGCCAGGTAGGCGCTAATGCAGATTTTTTTGATTAAAAATTACCTTGGTTGTGACGCTTTTCGTGTTACAACGAGGTGTGTCTAAAATTGATTTTATACGATGTTAGCAAAAAACAGAGCAATAAAAAACATAGAGATCTGTTGTATTAGAAATTTTATAAAGTCAAATGTAGGTAATTTTTTAAGAAAATTGAAAATGAAAAATATGTTCTATGATTTTATTAAATGTACCCACTGTTTTTTTCTTTCAAACAAATCTATGAAGCCCTTTCCAAGAGATATGTGCGGTTCTGTAGCTTTTTTTGTATTGATTTAGAATTTAATAGCTAACAAGATGAAGCTCCTAATTGTACCGTATTATTTTTTAAAGTTTTTGGTGTAGGTAATATAATATTTCAAGTACATACTGTAGCAATCATCACGCCATGAAAGAGACGACTACTTTTTGAGGGTGGTCGTATATTGTATTGGGTATGGTTTTATTATTGACTTAGCATTCAAAAATACTAAAAGAATACTCGATTTTCGCTATGACCAATCTCCTCTGCTTCCTTATAACCACAAAATTCTTGCATAAATCACCACTTTGAACATGTTAAAAGTGAAGTTCTACATTTTTTATTTCGGTGTTGTAAATATTTTTACTGCTTTTTCGGCTAAAATTGATTTAGAGCCTCTGTTACAATTTGTGGTTGGCTCCGGCTCTGCGTCGGTAAAAATTAATTGTGCTCAAGTTTTCGCACAAACCCAACCGACACGATGAACTCCCAGAAAAAAAAAAACTACATTTCTACACCACACGCCGGCCGTTTAAGGAATATTTAATTATTCCCACACGACAAGACAATAGTGGGAAGATTTTTGGACTTATTCCATTGTTTCCAGAGAGTTTCCGCTTGTAACATCATATAGGTAAATATATAGAGGCTTGTCTGGAACTTATAGAATACATAGTATAGGTAAATGACTCGGCAAGCGAAGACGACGACAGCGATAACAACGATGCCATGCCGATTCCGAATGCGACGACGATGGCCAAAGTGACTAGGTGATTGAATCATGACTGGGAGTATTTTTTCAATTGTATGTCGTTGTGTTTTCTCTCTAGAAAAATAAGAACCCTATCACAAAAAAAAAAATTAAGAAGGAGAAGAAGTGTTTCCCCACTTTTGTGAACCTACACTGTGTCTCCCCAAAAACACTTGCTATACGTCATTATTGCATTTTAAGTAATCTAGTTAAGTAGTTTTTTTTTCTCTGATGAAAAAACAACTTTTTTGGTATAATTTTTAATCTTTCTTCCAGAAGAGATGGGAAAGTCTTTTTTTCCTATGCAGTCATATCCAAGTACCTAACTACAACATCTCATCTGGAGGCAAAAATGGGAACACGATTATTGTTATTATTTCCATGCATCTGTTGCGAAAATATAAAGGGGGAAGTTCTGCCTGTATTTTTGTTGTTGTTTGTGTTTTTGTTTTTCGAAGCCAAGTGAAGGACTATTATTTTTGAATTTTCTCAGTCAAATAGAAAGTCGAGCCGAGTCGAGGGTATTGTTTGGAAATTTTCATCCATCGCTTGCTAGTATATTGCCATGTCGACTGAAACGCTATTTTTTGATCAAAAAATGTCGGTATGTCAAGCGTTTATGGTAATGTTAATTTAGAAGCATAGTATTATTCGCTAACATGTCTGGGAGCATATCGTATATACCTACTTAGCGTTAAGTGCTTTGGTTATAGATACATTTTGCTTTATGTGAACTTAATTGCAACATAAACACAGTTGGAGATTCAATTTAAAGTACCCATTTAAAATTTCTTCTACCGCACAGTGAGTTGAGAAGAAGGTTATAAAGTTCGGCTTAAGTATATGTTTTTTTTTTTTGTGTGTGTTTTCTATTCTTTACCTACCTACTGCTACTATGGGGTTTCACACAAAGCTTGTCAATATAAAGTTATATGCTTTAAAGCAATAAGGGGTCTTCATTTAAACTTTTATTTTGTTTCTGTTTTTTTTTTTCTTACTTTCAGGGGTTCGAAGGACTTTAAAGTCATAAAAAAAGTGTCCTTTAAGTCTTAGCGATTACTAACCCACATCCACTATACACGGCTACATTGACATGCAAAAGGAATCACGTGTTGTTTTGAATACTGACGTGCTGGATTCGCGCGTGACCCAAAACATGCCAGCGCAGCGCACCAACGACGACTTATGTATGCGAGTGCGAGGGTTTCAATTTCGATAGGGTGACTTCGAATCAAAAAACAAAACAAAAATACTAAAAAAAAAGTTTTTTATTTTATTTTTCTCTGCATATTCCTTTCGCGGGTTCTGGAATTATTGTGCAAAGGATAAGCTTTGCTGAGTGTGCATGTTGATGCTATGGAATTCTGGTATGACATAGAGAGGTGATGTATGGAATTTGTTAGCAGGTTTGGAGCGATAATAATTTGCATATTTATATGCAATCAAAGCGTTAAATAGCATACAAGACCAATGCTGGAGGAATTATTATTATTATTGTTATTATTAGTTGGTTTTTGATACGGTCTCTTAAGCAAGTGTAAATAAAACCGAGTAAAGTGGCTTCAAAGGCATTCAAATTTCATTGTTTTTTTTTATCTGTTTGTGCGTTGGATCAGTTTATTCAATATAAATAATGTTGATTCTAATAACATTATACTGAATGGTCAATATCAGGTTATGAGATGGTTCCTTGTCGATCGATAATATGAATTGGTTAAATTTTGTTTTAGCAAATCGTTTATTACTTACTAAACGAATAGTTAATAAGTAAAACATATATTTTTCAAAAATACAAAATAAGGTTCATCTTGTGCGATTCGCCGGGATGGCCTCAGAAAACGTCGATAGGAGTCCCGTTTTGGATTGTCATATGTCTGAAGCAACCTGCTTTTCTTCCACAGAACTGTTAAAACGAGTGCTATTACCCTTTGAACTGAGATCCCCACTGATCCAACTGAGGTGTCCAAGATAGCACTTTTGAAGTGAAGGTTTCCTCGGATGTTCTGGAGCTCTAACCTTAAGTATTGAAGGACAATGGGCAGATTTGGCTCTGCGCCAATAAGAATAACCTTCATAGTCAAAACGGGTACAATGGGTTTTCAACATTCATTCATCATTAAACACATGTCAAAATTCTGGTCCAAATTATTCAAATTTGAATACGACCACTCTTAGGCTCTTAACTTCTGCTTTCTTATTTGTGGGTTTCTTTGTCCTTACGTATACATAGAGCGAGGAAAAAATTAAAGGATGTAGGTCAGGCCAAATCACAAAAACTAAAGTGAAGTGGTGTTATATTACATAGCAAAGTAAAATTTTTGATTTTCCTACTTCACTGTGATATATTTCCACAAAAACACCGGCTAATGCATTAAATGTTTTCCGTGAATTGTAAATTAGGTCTGACATGATCACCCAAGTCTTTAAGGAAAAGAACACGATCGAATTTGTGAATTGTGATGCGAAATGAAATAGTCAAATGTCAAAGGCATTTGCCACATATTTTCTTAACAAATTAATAGCTCGGCATTTAACAGGGTTAAGTGGAGGCCTTTTTTCCACACCAAATAGCAAAACTTGAAAATTTTCATACCATCAAATCTCAAGTTATACATGGTATGGCATTATTTATAGCGAAAATAAACAGAAAAGGATCCAGTTGCCTTCTCTGAGGTAAACCCGAAGGGCAGTGCACCGATTTGAGAGAATATTACGGAAATTAAGCTGGTCGGATTTATTTTTAAGATATAAGGATACACCTTAAATACTAATTCATTTAAATCAATATTTGCAGCAGATACTAAATTTGAATTATTAAAAGCATGTCCTATGAAATAAACCACCACTTATATAACTTCATTGATTTTGTACGCAAGCTAATCGACTTTACTACACAGGAAACCTTTTTAAAACCAAGTTCAACAGCTGGGCGCCACTTAAATATCGACAAGTTAACCTAGTTAGAATACAAAGCACAGAATATAAGTCTCAAGATGGGAATAATAATATCAAACAAACTTCAACAAAACCCCTCTTTGTACCCACCTAGTTAAAAGAGAAAAAAAAAAGCAACGAAGAACCCCCCTGTTCATTCAAACTTAGTTCTATCTGTAAGAAAATAAAACAAAAAAAAAATCTACTTCACACCTCGAAGCTGTCTGACCTGAACTCTTGATGCATCATCAATATAATATTGCGAGAAAACAGAAACACAAAAAAAAAATTCATGTCAGAAACTGATATCTTCTCTCATCTTCGTGTCGTCCATACCGAATCCAAAATTAACCCTAACAAGAAGAACTCCTTTATTTTTGGCTCAAAACCGAAACGAAACATTAACGCCAAAAGGGTATCTAAGTATCTTAGTATCTAAGTGAAGATATATTGCTGAAATTCAATGCTCCTGGAAATAATAACAATAACTATAACCAAGCAATATCAATTCAGGTTCGGTTGGTAAGGTGATATATTATTCCTGGTCTCTTCCAGCAGCAAAAATATATCAAGCTATAATAATGTGTATCTCGACCGATAAGACAACAAGTTCCTATAACTCTGCTGATATCTATATAGGTATATAAAAACTTAGCCCAGTAACAAACTAGAAACGAAAACGAACGAAGTAGAGAAAAAATGGAAGCAGAAAAAAAACCGATTAATTTCCGGCGCCACGAACACGTGTCCCTTGTGTACTGTTTCGATCTTATATTATTATTTATATTTTTTTTTCTTTCTAACAAACATGGTGCCTACACACGTACGAGTATGTATATGTATATACCAACTCGTAGATATTGTATCTACATAAGTACAAAAAGTCAATTTAAAAATCGCACAAGTCAACAGAGGGCAAGCGAGAGCAGCCAGCAGAGTTGTGTATTTTTATGAATGAAATAGAAGCGCTAATAGTATCTTATTCGATCCTTCTTTCTTGCTGCCAATATAAAATGAATAAAGGAACAGACAAAAAAAAAATATAACTGCCCCATGTTGAATGCCGCCACCGCCACGCCGCCGATGATGCCGATGGACCGGAAAAGGGCAATCAGCACTTTGTGCAGTGAAATAAATAAAGGCTTCGCTCTCAAGACGTGCACTAATGCAGTGTACCCACAATTGCACACAACCACTATACACAGCTATATCCAACCAGCCAACCGACCAACAAACCAAACAGCCAGCTAACAGAGTTTTCGCGATTCCTAAAGCAAACATGTCCTCGGGAAGCTTGTACGTATCCACAATGGCTTCCACTTCCACTTCTTCATTTCTCCAACTCTCCCGCTGTTGCTGCAAACTCACATAACCTGAATGAAATCGTGTGTAAAACTAAAAGAAGACTTCTCGAGGAGGTATAACTTAATCGGGAGAGAGAACTAGTTTGAGTAATAACTACTTTGGCGTATAAATTGAGGGTTTATTGACAATCAATGCTAGTTAGTTGCTTCTGAATATTAATTCGTTAACCCCAAGTACACCATGTAGTAGATGTGTGTAGTGTACCTATTAATGTACATACAAAGGGATACATATGTATAAGATCATAAGGAGAAACAGCCCAGAAGAAAAAAGAGGATCAATTATTTTTTATGCACTGAATGAAATCAGGTACTAATTTTTCATCATCTTGTCACTTGTTCCAAAATTTGTCTGAGGTAGATATCGCTTATGTAGAGAAAAATAAAGTGGTTCACCAAGTTGGGCATCACAGGAAAAATAAACAGGACACTTGAAACTTGCATTTAATTTAATAAGATGTCGGAAATTCTTAAAACGAGAAAAATTCTAGAGTTCAATACCCCGAAATTATACTCAAGCTAATTTTAAACGGGAATATTGTTAAGATATACAGTATACACCCCTTTGGTTTGGGGATGGGTTCCCACTTTTTAGTTATATGTTTTTAGAGGTTAAATCCAAAGTAATTTTTTATTAATGCAGACTCAATTGCTGGTCCTTAGCAAATTATTAGAGATAACATCATGTCCCGACAAAATGCAATTAGTTTTTATGTGTATTGTGCGAGCAAAGTCATAATTGATAGCAGCTGAAATTAAGATGATTCTCATGATAGTAAGAGTGGCAAAGCACGATCAAGAGCAAGAGAACCCGAGTAAGCCTTCAAGTTAAAGATAACATCTGGTACCGACATGCAAAAAGAAGATGCTATGAGAACCCAGTTCAAAAGGCAATAATGTATGACGTTCCAACATTATCACGGATATAATAAAGGTAGGTGCAAACAACCCTGAATTAAACAACCGCATTAAGTTGGCCCCAGACATGGAACAGCCCAAAGCCGGGAGGCATGTCAACGTTTCCCGAGGTCAACGCAGCGAATCCTACAAGCTGAGCTTTATCGTGAAGCAGTATAGTGGGAGAGTTGTGGTCCCAGTCTACCAGTCGGGAGGCTCTGGATCGTGACAACCGTCGCGTCGCAAAGCCAAATGTCCAAAAATATTTTAAAATCATATCCTATTAATGGCTAGTCTTTATATTGTATAAATTTGTAATCAGTTTCATAACTTGATGAAATTTTAAGAAATTGTTTACGGGAATTGTAAACCAATGTTTCCGCAATGATATGTTGACTTATAGCGTATTTTGTTGCTTTGATCGTCAGTATGCTAGTAGGGGCGTTCACATTCTAGTGAACCATCTAGTGTTGACCATCATATGTTCATACATATTAAGCTGCTGTAGGAATTAAAGTCGTCCATTAGACTAGATTGCATGATCTTGCTCACATATATGTATATACATACTTTAGAATAAACAAAAAAAAAAACACGAAAACAGGAAAAAGACAGAAAAAAATTAAAGTTCATTATTTAAATTTTCTAAAGTAAGTTTGAACTCAAAACTGAAAATGCCAAATGTGTCGTAAAAATACAAATTAAATAAATCATTTGTGGTTTATCCAAAAACTAATTTTTGGTTTACTGTATGTATGTTGTATGTACAAGTAAGTATTTTAAGAAAAAAAAAGTTAAGAAGATAATCTGTGGAATTTTTTTATATATGATTTCTCCAGTATAAACTTATGAGAAAAAATATTAAGAACACAAAACAAAAATGTTTTCTTTAGGAATGATTTTGTAAAAAAATTTTGAGAAAAAAAGTAGCAGGTATGCAAATTTAAAGCATCAATTAAGTTGAAAATTACATATAGGTATATCTCACAATTTTGTAAAATAATAAATTTTCAAAATAAAGACAATAAGTAGGTATGTTTAATGATGGGTAATACTTTGATTAATAGGCACATACGAAATTTTTAGGAATTTCACATTTTTGAGAACGCTTTATATTATTTGCAATAATATATTTTAATAATATCTTTTGTTCTATAACAGGTCGTACACAGAATAATACCGTTTTCGAGAACGGTTTTTAAGCATTTGTATGGGACGTACCGTTATTTTTGTAACTAAAATTAATTTTTGCTCAAATTATTATATAGTATATACATGTAGCCATTTTGAAATGTTAAATTTTCAAAAAATATTAAATTTTTTTTTTTTTATCAAAACAAAAATTCTAAAAAATTCTTGGAAAATTTACATTTAAAGTGCATTTTTGATAAATTTTAATTAATTAATTAAAAAATATTAATTTTTCCCTCATTTTTGCAAATAAATTGAAATTGGTTATTTTAGAAATTGGTCAGTCAATTTTGTATTCTTTATGAAGATTACGTCACATGTCGGATTTTTTTTTTGAATATCCCCAAAAAAACTTTTAGGTGCTATATCCAAGGAATTCGAATATCCCAGAAATGAGTTGGTAAAAATTGCAATTGCTGACCAATTTCGGAAACTAGCTGTGATTTTTTTACCAATTAGATACTGATTTTTTGATGGCATAATTGATAGCGTGAAAAACAAATTCTCTAGGAGCTTTAGTTTTACAGTGAGACACTTTTTTGTAAATTTCATTCATGGAAATTATTAAAGCTAATTTGACTTATTCGCTGATTGGATTTTAGAAGAAATATGTTTTACTAGGATGATGATATTTGTGGACCTATATAGTTAATAGGTTTTTCTTTCAAATCTCATATGCTTGTTTCCAAAAATCCTTACTATTTTCGGTGTTGGCAAATTTTGTGTTGTACTAACTTCAAAGACTTAGAACAACACCCCAGTTTTTTCATTTCCAAAGAATCAAATAAATAAACTATCCTTCTTTTCCCGTTTTTTATTTCGATTGACACATCCAATATAAAACAAAATGTTCCATGTCTGGATTTGGGTTAAGGGTCTACCTAACTTTTGGTATTGGCAAAGCAAACAAAATTACGACAAAAAAATGTTCTTGCTCTAATTGAATAATGTCCTTGATACTTTTTCTCCACGAGACAATAGAAGGAAAACTATATGATCCGAAAGTTTGTGTATATATCCGCACCCAAAAGGGCAAACAAAAATGTTGCGTTGCGTTTGCAATTATTTTCTGCGAAGCGCAAACTCAACGAAAATAATTGAATTGCGTTGAACAACAAGTGTGCGAAAGTGCACTAATAAATCGGAGAGAATAAAATATAATATATAACTTTGCACATACAAAAATGTCATGGCCGGACATTATAACAGAACCGAGTAACTATAGCATCACACACCACACACATGTGTGTGAATGTGAATTATATTCCAAAGTTTTTCTTTTTTTCCTCTTTTCTACACACAAGTTAACTTCAGTGCCACAAGATGCTGCATCTTTCTAGACTTCCAGTTTTATATCCAATCTCTGTGTGAAATGTTAAAAGGAAAAAAAATCAAGCAAAGGCAAAAAAAAAAAAACGAAGAAAGAAACTGAAGAACTCCAGCACCGGAGCGTAACCGAAAGCCAACACTTGCCGCACATACGTTTTCTCTACTTGGGTTTCAAAGTGAGATGTGAGCTGATGATGGGGGCTTCTTACATTGCGCCAGGGCTGCTATCTATCATCGAGGAGATTTGGTGGAGGGAGGTCACGCTACGCATTAAAAATGCATCCCAACCATGTCTTCGTTAAGTTCATCTTAAGATTCCATGATACGCGCGCATCACACACAGCTTCTTCGGTCCATTACCATAGACAAAGAGAGAGAGCTTAAAAATCTTCTAATGCTCCTTGAAAACGGCCATTCCCAAAACTAAGCAACAAAAAAAGAGAAGCGAATGAAAAAACCTGCGCATTATCGACATATGGTGCTGTAACCTGTAAGGCAGGAAATTCTTCGACAAGTGTATCTTTTCATTATAAATTCTGAAAGAGCACACATTTTTTTTCGACTTCGAACTCGAACTACGAACGGAGAGATCCGAATCTTTTTTCTTCGTTCATTCAATCTCTTTATTCAGCTTCGTTTGGTTGGTCTCATTCTCATTCTTAGTCTCAGTTGGAGTCTCATTCATCACTCCTCTCGATATTCTGGAGTTTCGTAGGTCTCTGGTTGTTTGGGACTTTACCAACATTTTGTTGTGTTCGTGTCTTTCGTGTATTGCATGCATGTGATGACATTTGCTATGTTGTTTTTTTTTCCTTCGTTTTCTTTGTTTCTTTCGTCAACACACAAGAAAATTTATATGCGAGGAGAAAAACGATATAAAGAAAAACCTCTTTTTTCTGAGCCTGTTTTTCTGCACTTTGTCGTCGTATATTCGTATACTATACACCTACAGTGGTTATAATAAGACGAAACAAGAAAAAAATTTAAATGAATGCGAGCCGGGACTGAGCTTGGTTTTGACGACGACAACGACGAACAAACCATCTTAGAAGCTAACATTATGTTGCGCCACCAATAATCAGTTTTAATTCGTCTGTGGTGTGGTTGAGTCGTCGGTTGTTCTCGAATCTCTCGCTCGACACAGAAAAGCGGTTTGTGATCTGTTTGGGACTTGAATTTAAGTAGCATAAGCAGAAGAAATATTATTTTGAAAAAGAAACATTAAGCCAGTATAAGCTTGAACACAAAAAAATCGAAAGAAGGAATGCACCGGGTGCAACACAGTGAAGATATAATATTTGTATCTACTCTTGATTTTGATTGAATGTTGTGGAAGATAGATTTGTATCTTTGAAATATTTTGATTATCTTCGATTGGATTATTGTTTTTGTAAAAAAAATTGTTTTGTCATAGCTATCCATATTAAGTGAAGATTTGTTTATGTTCTTTAAAAGAGTTTTGAAAATATATACTCGAAAATAAAAATAATACATTCCAAAAAGTTGAAAGTTTTGAAATTATAAAAAAAATATCGTTAAAATGCCATATTTTAATATGAAAATAGTGCCGGTTTGTTTATTAAAACAAGAATAAGAATTTCAAACAGTTATCAGTATATTGGTTTGTTAGAAATTATTTTAAAAACAGTTTTTGGTTAAAAAAAAAGGATACACAATGGCTCACATAAATAGCCAAGGATTAGTCTTAGTTTTTGGACTTCTCATAGGTAAGTGGAATATTTTTTACCTATTTTGATTTTGATCTCGCTTTAAAATAGAAATATGAAAAAAATTCCAGAAACTACGAACGATATTTTTGGAATTAAGAAATGCAATTTATTTAGATTTTTGCTTTTAATTGAGTTTCAATTAAATTTTGAACAGGTGTCCCATTCTTTTTTTCTTGTGGTTTTCTTTTGCACTTAAATTTATTTAAATTTTGTTTATTTCTGATTTGAATATTCAGAATTTGCAGTTTTTTTAATTTCGAAAAGGACTTAAATTGTTAAGAATAATACATAAATATGGAATATGCAAATAATGAAAAACCGGTTAAATAAATAAAACTCAAATTAATATGGTAATACGATATTAGTATTTACATAAATACAAAGCAATACAAAATTAGTTAAGCGTTTAAGGGATCTTAAAGAAATTCATTCATTGAAATCTGCAAACAAATAGTTTAAATTTTTTTTTTAAAACCATTTTCTGGTTAAAAGCTTCACCTTTCTGTTACAAATTCGCAAGGCCCATTTTCTCATCAAACCAAATATGTTGGGTTAAATCGGACATTTTTAGACCCTTTCAAATTAATTCGGTCAAGTTTAAAGACCATCACTGCAGTGGTCGGTGGTTTCACTACATGCTACACAAGCGTTTTTGAAACAATCTGCTATTGTGTTTTTTGGCTAAATGTACTACATAATATACTCGTATTTATTCGTTTAAATTTTAACAAACTATGCGGAGATCAGAATACATTATTTAGGTAGCAAAAAAGCCTTACATTGATTTCTATAAGTATGAAATCTTTGAAAACGTTATCAAGTTAGTGTACTTTTTTTAACCTCATTATTTCAAAATGGATTAATGGGTTTTTTAATTGGTTTTCTGCCCAACAATTGATTAAACAATATTTCTTTTCAAGACAAGCTGGTTCTGACTCTTCTTCTACTCCTGCGCATTAATATAATTAATATATCTACATAAACTACCTATATACCTATGAAGGTCTGAAAAAAGTCTTTTCTTCGAAATAATGCTAGTTTGGTATATCTTTATTGCAAAAAAAAAACAATTTTCATTTTTTGTTCAATACTTAATATTTTAGACTATTATGACCAAAAAACCCAAAGAAAACATTCCCTTTTTAATCTTAACATTAGGTAGGTATGAAACAAATTGGTCAGTTGATTTAATGTTATATTTTTTGGCGTATGACAATAAGCATTGAATGTGAGATTAGTAGATTTTTTTTTTGAAAATCGAAAATTTTAGTTCAACCAAGTTAAAAACAAGAACAACAAGTAATTAAAAGACATTCAAAGTTTCATACCAGCTGCTTGAAAGGTTCTTTATTGACACAGAAAATCCCAATCACGGTTACTAAACCGTCGATATTATTTTAACAAGACTATGAACATCTCAATTATAGTGGATGTTAGAAAAAAATAATCCACATTATTGATAGTTATCTCTTCTGCACTGTAATTCATATGCTTTAACAAATAAAAAAAAAAAAAAACAAAGAAAGAAATAAATTGTTTTAATTAGTACTAATGTCTACTTTTATGAATTCATTTTTCTCTTTTCTTAAATTTTCGATTTATATTTCGAATAAACATTTTATTTCCACGGAGATAGCTACATTAGGGTTATTCTAATGTAATAAAGACCAAAAGGTGCTTTCTTATACGTTAACCACGAAAAAGTGTCAGTTTTTTATTTTCGATCCGCATTAGAGCCGAAACTACTGAACCGATCACTTTAAAATATATATTTTTTCAGAAAGCTGAAAAAACCTGTAAGGATTAAAAACTGAAATGGAAAGAAAGTTCTATGATAAAAACTTTTAATGTTTTCATTTTTTATTTAATTTACTTTTACAGGTATAAATATTTTTATACCTCAAAACTAGATGATCTTAAAAGGAGAAAGAATGCTTTCCCTTAATTTAAATATATACTATAATTATCTGTCCGTAGTAAGGTCTTTTGTCTGCATTCGAAATCTTGTAATGAACTGGGTTTTATAAAATTCCAGAAAATGTTAAATATTTTTTATAGAGAAATGAAGAAAAACTTATTGAAATTTAATAAGATTTTTGCGTTATCTTAAGAAGAATACCTCTTCAAATATACAGTAATAATGCAAAAGTCATTTACTTTTCTAGTGCTTGTTAAAAATTTGCAAATTATTAATTTTTCTTCAATTCATAAAAGTCTTTTTAAGTTTTTAAGGTGTAGACTATACCAATTGGGTATCATTTTCAACATAATAATGAAAAAATATATACACAACATTGCGAGGTAGCGTAAATGTAAGAAAAGCTGTTTATCTATGCTTGTGCTATATACATTTTGCGAATAATTTTGTGTTCCCTTGACAAATGAAACCCATCAAATGATCATTAATTACAAAGAAATTTGTGTGACTACGTAAAAACATGTATATTTTTCTGTGTAACTGTTTGGCCTTGGTTTTAAAGTAAGGGATCCCGAAAGCAATTAGCAGCGACAATTCTCTTTGGACATCATATTACAAGCAGCAGTGACGATATTGCTACGAACTTTGTTCTTTTCTGCAATTTAAAGTTCAATAACATATAAATTGAAGCAGAAAATTAATTGTTTTACGAACCAATTTTAGTCATCTATAAAAGGGTTGTTTTTTGTCTTTCTAATATTTGACTAGCTTCTACAAGGATCTTTGTCGAGTTAAACTTGTTTTTCTTTTTATTTTTAAGTCAAGTTCTCTTTATTTTCAACAATACAGACAAAGTTAAGTCCCATCGTTTCTATATTTTTATCTTCAACTATTTTCTTTAAATGTCTGCTTATTGCAAATAACAAGACATTCCAGTTGAAAAAAATAATACAACAAAGTAGGAAAATTCAGTAAAACCTTTAACCTTTTGAAAAACTTTATTCAACAAGAACTGTTTGATCAATCCGAGACAAACAAATTCAAAGAAAACTTAAATTCCACCATCCACCCCTCTTCTCCAAGTTACAAGCATCTGGCTTCTTCGCTTAATAAATCTATCATCAAAAGGTGCGTTCTAGATACATAATTGCAAAGTTCAACATACTTGTAGCTCCAGCTAGCTGACTATAGCTAGCTATTAGGTACATTAAAGAACTCAATCAATCCAACTAGACTATAGCAAATTTAAAAGCTACTTTTAATTGGACAACAACATACACAAACTATACCTGCTTATATTGCCTATGCTACATCGCATCACAGCGAGACTATAAAGAATTATAGATAGAGGTTATTTTTTTTTTCTTAAGAGTTGTTTGATGGGTTTTTTAATTTTTTTTTATTTATTATACTAAAAAACGTTTACTTAATCTCTCTCGATTTCTTGAATGAAAGACTATATACACATACTAATATTTCCTGTCCTATTTTTATTAGCTAGGTAGGTTTAGTCTTAATTCAGATGTATACGAGGCGGCTTGGTTGATATGGAAAAACCTGTCCAATATTGGGTATATAGGGCTTATACCTTTGCCTTTGCCTATAGTGAAATTAGCACAAACATCATTGCCCTAAGATGTGTGACCAAGGTGTGTTCTACACGTATAATATAATTAACCGAATTTAAATTAGTTTTTTTTGTTGTTGGTGTTTTGTTATTGTTGGTGTATTTTTTATGTTTGTTGGCTTTTTTGTTTTGTCAATGCAGATGGTTTATATTAATTTTAAATTTAAATTAAGTGTGTTATAAACCCACCAAAATAATTCGTCGATATTGTATATCCCATTCATATATCTATTGATTTACATTCCGGTTCTGTTGCTTTGATTCTAAAAAGATGAATAGTATTTTTGAACTTTTTGTATTTTAAATTAATTTTTTTAAACAATTATTACTATAATAGGAAACTTCACAGATGGAGCTTAATTGTGAAACAATGATGTAAAAAGATATGACCCCAGTAAAGATAATGAGAGTCGTCGGTAAAAAAGAAGAAAGTGAAGGTAAAAATAAAAGTTAGCAGTTTTATTTTCAGCCCTGCTCAATGACTGATTTTCTTCTACAAAATTGTATCCCAGCTAACAGTGATAATTTCTATAAATTGATGATCTAGCTGCTAAGCCGATACATTCCATCACATCCATAAAAGCTGACACAGTGGCTTCTTAAAGTTGATAACATTTTTTAGAGAACCCAACAAAGTTTTGGTAAAGAAGTCTGCTAAAGGAGAGCAGGTAAAATTGTATGGGGCTTGGTTGAAATATCCACCATAAATGAGCAGTCACTTTTGACTATAGTTGGTTTTTTTTTGTTACCATTGTAAAAATTCTATATGGTTCTTATTTTTAGAATTCATCATTCGTTGGTCGCTAAAACAGTGCTTAAAATCCAGAGATCAGTAACAGAGTTTAAAATCTTTAAACTAAGTGGTACCATACCAGCACCTTGCCAAGATTTGTTTAAGTGGTTACAACTATTTTTAAATATTGTTACTTAGAATCGGGATGTCTCCTTTGGTAGCTATAAAAAAATTGTTCTCTCTTTGAATACCTTCGATGCCCTCCCTCGAAATTCATAACTCTTCAACTCGTTTAGATTAAGTTTTTTATAAGATTTTTTTTTTTTCTAAAAGTTCGAAGTGAGATCTTGCTACTATTAGTAAACTCTTAGAAGGGCTTGATAAAAAACAAGGAAATAATAAGATGCGCTCATAATATCAATTTATAGCCCCAAGAGCACCTTGTTCATTCATTTTACATCAAATTTTTAATGTGAAAAAATCGGGAAAGGTGTAGGTAAGTAGATATTATCAAAATTTTTAATAGAAAAAATAAATTTAATAAAATGAACCGGACTGTAGGTACCCTTGTGTCTCTTTATTAAGTAGTAGATATACATACCTATCTATCTCGCACGTACATATATATGTGAAAAAGATTTTGTAATTCAATGTTCCCACTGACATTTCCAACAACAAAAAAAAACCGTGGGACCATAGCGAACTAAACTTACAAGAAAAAAAAAACGTGTTTTTCTAGTTTATTTTTTTTTGTAATGAAAACAAAAAATTCAAAAAAAAATATTAATATATGCAACGCGTACGAATGCTGTTTTTATCCCAATAAACATAAAGATACTTATAGTTAAGATACAATATCTTTAATTCGACGCGACCTGTTGTAGTAGGTAGTAGGCACAAGTAAAGGTATAGATTGTTCATTGCCGCTCACCAGTCCATTCATAATTTTTGATCTGACTAAATTTTTTTTTAATGGCATTCACATTTCCGCTCAACTTTGCATGAAGTGGTTGTGATTTTTTTTTTGTCGGTCTGATATTTTTTTTTCACGCACTTATACGGTTCGTTTGGAGATTTTGATGATGAAGACTTTGTCATACAAGTAAATCGTTTTTTTTTTTTACTTCACCTTCTCTAAATCACCTGTTCTTCCAAAAAGTTAGGCACAGGAAAATATAAAAAAAAAAAATAAACCCATGTGGAAGCTGAGAATAAAAGCAAAAAAAAAAACAACTTTTCCAATATTCCACTTGATTAATTTAATAAGCCAACGCTCTTTTGGAGCCCAACGAAACGTAGACGAAATAACCTGAAATCAATTACCTCTTCGCAACTCTAACAGTCCGAAACATCCAGGGGGCGAGAATAATGATGACGATGATGATGATGATGGGGGCTTAAGATGAAACATAAGGGGGGAAGAGGCTCTTTTTTTTTGTACTTTTTTTTACTGCTTTGATTCTTCATCTGTTCATCTGGACGCCATCGTGGTGGTTAAGAAATTGTATATATGATGGTCGGTTGGTCGTTTTCTTCGGTCTGGATCGTCCATGACGATGCGACGAGGACGACAGAAAGCGGTTAACGCAGGAAACACCACAAAAAAAAACCCAGGCCATTCTCTCCGTTTATCATCTGACATTCAATAAAGTTACTGTAATGGTCCCTTGAGTTTTGAATATGACGAAAAAGTAAAGACGTCCAAGAAGCAAAAAATCGAAAAATCAATATGACGGATAAAGGATCCCCTCCTATGTGTATGTTACAATACAATATACGTAGAATACAATGTGCGAAGTGTCTGATGGCAGACATTACTGTGCAAAACACTTTTTAACAAAGAAGTCTGTTTTGCCAGCTTTTCGAGGGGAAGATTCTACCTTTGTCCTGATTTTGTTCTTACACTAGAGGGTGCTAAACAGGTAGAAGCGAAATAGGTTATTTATTCAGCTGACAGATTCAACAGGCCATTGATTTTTTTTATATTTAAGCCAAAATTAATAGAATCTTCAATAAAATTAATATTTATTGGTGCCGAAACTATCACTTTGAATTTCTGAAAGTTATTGACGCACTGAATCCAAATATAACCAACGAAAATTCTCCATTACTTTTCCGAGCTGCTATTATCGTTAAAAATCTTTTTTATTAAAGGATCTGCGGAATTAAAAAAAAAAAACATGGAAAACTCTCAAAACAGTTACATTTTCGAGCTGTTTTTATCATACAAGAAAACTTATTCCTACACCTTTACTCATGAATTGTGGCATACGAGTAAGCTTCTTATCAATCAAATAACGTTTTCGAGGTATTTTTATGAATAGCAAATCGTTTGTCCCTTTTAAATGTTAGAAGGGACCGGGCTTCATATTCTATGATCCTCAGCACACATGTTAATACATAGGTAATCATGATTTAGTTGAAGACTGTGTTTTTCGATCAGTGTGAAGATCTCTTTTATATGGTAATTGGAGTGACTGCACTAGTACTTGAATCTATTGTGAATTATCCAATCTGGAAATTTCACTAGTAAAATGGTCTATTGCTGATGTTTTCCGAACTGGAAGCCACATACGTACGTGAAGACGTAGTTTAAACTAGAAACAACACTAGTACTAGTCAAGATGTGTGATATGGCCAATGTTATGAAATGGAAGTCATACTTATGTATATTGCCGCTAAAAGCTTGAAGTCAGGGTTTATGGTCTTTCAAAATGCTTGCCGATGAAATTACAGAGATCTTCTCAACTTCTTATTAAAGTATGACGATGAGGTCTACAGTCCATTTCCGAAAAGGAAATCATATTATAACTAACCGATTAAAAATGTGAAGATGTGGCCTTCGCTTGATCTGACTTTTATAAAACCTCCGAGTAAAATTAAGTTGAAAAGATCAGACCGCTTAAAATTTATTCGACGTTTATTTCACTTTTTCAGTAAGGTTAACCAACTAAGAAGAAACATCGATGGCTTTTCTCCTTTCTATCTACACAGTCCTGTATTAGTATTTGTTATGCTGCTCCTTAAGCCCTATACCTTCCATCATTACTCATTACTCCTTGCTATCCTGCGACAAAACTCCATTCTTCACTTAACTCCTTATGCATGTTTGCCGTTGCAACGGAACATCAATTCCTGTGTAGATATGTGT
Organism: Syrphus vitripennis; assembly: GCA_958431115.1. Lineage (NCBI taxonomy): Eukaryota > Metazoa > Arthropoda > Insecta > Diptera > Syrphidae > Syrphus > Syrphus vitripennis. The sequence goes on along the minus strand of OY288109.1, from coordinate 32,443,986 downwards.
AGCAATTTTTTTTCAAGCGAAACAAGGATGCATATGTGCCTGTCGTCTGGATGGATACAGGTGGGTCCACCATTCATGATGTGTATACCAACTAACAGAGAACAGAGGCAACATCAGAAGCAGCTATAACCACTCAACCAAGGAATGGGAGGGAAGGGGGCCACAGCAGCCCCAAAAAAAAAACAGACGCGACTTTGTGTGCACCTGCTCGATTTCCATGCCATGATGATGGGTTGCTTCTGAGGACTGGTGCTATAGTACTGGTGCTCCTGCTGGTGCTTCTGCTTCTGACTGTGTGTGTTCTCTGTTTCTGTGTTCTGCGATGGTGCTCTCAGGTCCCTGCTCTTTAACCGGCATATTGGCAGAAGGCAGAATATACATATAGAGAAACAGCGACAGAAAGGGAGGAACAATGACTTCCTTGGGAAAGTGTTTTTTTTCGTCAATATTGTTGTTGTTGTATAATATTTTTTTTTCCTTTCTTGTTTTTTTTTTAGTTAACTACCTCCTGTGAACTTTTCTGTTGAGTGTTGTGGGTATTTTTTTTGTTTCGTTAGTTAGGATTACTCGGTACACTTGTGTATCAATTGAAGTACAATTTTTTTTTTTGGTTAACGTTGTCCATGTTACTTTTGGTAATATTGTATGAGTGTGTAATATATCATATCGTCACAGTTCGGGAGCCTGGCGTCCAATTAAGTGTGATTTTTATGGAGCGTAAAGTCATTGTGTGAATGGGATGAAGGTTTTCAAAACACTTAATGGAAATACGAGTACATACATTGTTAGTAAACAATAAGATGTGTTTTATTTGTTATTTTGGGGAAATTTGGAAAGGCAAAGTTAAAACGAAGTTCTATTAAGTGTTTTAAATATCAATTTAATTTTGTATTTAAATATCTAAAAAGTATCTTTCTCGTAGAATTGTGTTTTTTTTTATTGCTTCTGAGAAAATTCTGAAAATTCAGCCAAAGTTCCAAGAATTTAATTTTATTCTTGGTAGCGACACGGAATTCTAGTTTCCTCCGAACTTTAAGTTTTTTGCAACTAAATTTAATGAAATAATTATTGTTTTCTAGTCACGGAAAAATTTATGGAAGAATACTTGGGATTTTTAAGAAATGTAATTGAAATGCCGTAAAGTTGACTTTGAGAGACTTTGCATAAGAACTTTTGTTTTCCTGATGTCAAAATCACACCTCAAGTGGCAAAATGTTTTCAACAGGTAATAAACCGTACTGGATATGTCTATTTTCTTTAGAAATATTGCTAAATGAATGTTCCAAGAATATTAAATACAAACATGCCTAAATATTTCAAGTTAATTGGACAGTTGTTAGCAGTTTTAAGATATTAAGGCTTTAGGTGTCTGCAATACGTCAGACTGAAATTGGGATTAAGATTAAAAAGACACTTAAACACTAATTAACTTTTCAAAACCCTCGCAGTGAATACTTCTCCTTTCGACCGTATTTAATGCCATTCTGTTCTTCGAGCACTGCTCTGGCACATGCAGATATCTAGTATGTAGGACAAAAATGCAGATGTCTTTAGGTTTAGAGCGCATCTTTCAAATGGTTTCAGAATCAGCTATCTTTGTATTCACAGATGTGAAATTAGGAAATGAAATGTAAGTCCACGAAAGATGAAATTGAGTGGAAACACCAAAGGTTTAAGAACTTATGAAACAGAACTCTTAATAAAGTGAACAGAATTTTTAAAGCCGGAGATAATAAACAGCTAGATTGATGAGGAACGTTTTCTGAGTGAACTAACACCTTTAGTTTATTTCATAAAGAATCGATTTCAGTAAGTGCCCCAGCTTGAAGCTTGAGTTTCGCAAAATTTATTTAATCAGGCCCTAGCATCCATAAATGAAAAACCTTCTAATATAATATTTGTATTTTCTAAAAATTTAATTTTTTTGGTTGAGTGTCATTCGACCAAATTTATTTATTTTATTCATAAAAAAGGTGTGGCACCAAACACTACTCATCCAATTTAAGTACCATATTTCCCATATTTCGGAAGTATAAAAAGAAAAGGAATTTCAGGCTCGATAACATTACTAAGTCCAATTTATGAATGAATCATCTTTAATTTTTGAGCCCACCCCAGAGTAAAAACACTACAAACAAAAATGACGCCTTTAGGCAAAGTAACTTGATAAAAAAAATCTTCATTATTACAGTGGCATGCGCATCTTTAAGGCGGTAAGGTTAACCTTAAGACACCAACTGATATAATAATGTGACCTAAATCAAGTGTTTTGATATAGAGAACAAAATGCTTTTTTTCCGAAATAATTCAGTTTCTTATATGAATACCCAGACCTAATATCCATTTATAACATTTAACCAACATAAAAGTCGGAACAACGGATAAGAAAAACAAATTTTTAAAACAACCTGTCCCTATTAGGTAGATACTTCCCTAAAGTATAGGCATAGGCATTTCTCCCACAAAATAAAACAAAAAAAAAAAACAACCACAGTCAATGGCCTTAGAACCCAAAATTATCTACCTGGACCTCATTATTGTAAAAATACAAAACAAAAATAAAACCGAAAAAAAAGTTCCAAAAAATTGATTAGATTTCCCCCTCTCTCGATGAGAAACTCTGGGAAGCATATAATTATGTCCCAATTATGAAAATGTAATAACGTTGAACTTTTCTTGCTTATTGTCAGATTGGAACATTTTTTGGATGTTTTCCCTCTGAGTTCAACATCTCGAAGTAAGTATTATTCGAAATTGTAAAATGGATGTCGGATGTTAATTAGGTCTGCCTGGAGTAACTAAATGGTTGGTGGTGGTGGTTATGGTGCGGCAGGCATGGTATGCCCTCATAAGGAAAGTAGTCGCATTGAAAACAAAGATCCAGGCGAGGGTGACGACGAACGCAAACGGAAGAAAAACGGTTCAAAGTAGTTCTCTCAGCGACATGCAGTCGGTTCGATGACTAAGTAAAGAAGTGTATTATACAAGTGACCCAATGACTAAGACAATTTATACGACTCGACTGCGACAAAGACACTGGACTTAATAAACGCATCCCACCATACTATACTTCTTTTCCTGGTGCACGTTGGTAATCTAAATTAAGGTAACCTCTCTCTGCCCTGGCTGACATAGGAAGTGCTCTTCTTTCCTCAGCATTTTTTTTTTATTTTCTCCTTTCTTAGTATTTTAAGTGCATTTTTTATATATGTACATATGTATGAAATAGCCTAGAAGGAAGCACTTTTGTCTTTTGTGTGACCGCACAAGGGAAATCCTTGAAGTGTGACCAAAAGGAAAAAAAACTCCACAAAAAAACGAGTTTCTGCAGAATGTTCGTAATATTTATATCAAAAGGTATATTGAGAGGGTCCGGCGAAAAGTCGTATAGCATTATGTTAAAGGACTTTTAACACACAACCAGACGAAGTATAAACTGACCGGATGTCACACACTGGTTACCTGTTAGCCTCTCTCTGTGTCTTCTCATGTGTTAATTTCACTTTAAGGTTTTTTTTTTTTGGTTCAAAACTCTAAATGTGGACCACACCAAGTAAAGTTGGTAGGTTTAATGGGTTGTCGTAAATTTTGAGGAAACCCATCCGGCATCAGATATGAAAATATCGTGTTGGTTTTATCAGGCGAAATCAATCAATTTAGTATAGAGTGAAAGTTTTGTTATGCAAAGAAGAATGATATACACCCACAATGAGTTCTTTACCTATGGCATCATTTCTTCATCATCGGTCTTCATAATTTAAGTGGTTAATATTTTAAAAATAAAGATGCAACAGAAAAAAAAATGAAGAAAAGATACAAACAGTGAAATCCCTCTAACTCAAGTACTGAAGTTTTTTTTTGCTATTTATAACCTATGTGGGTAAATATTTATGTGTAACTTAAACATGTTTAACAGAGTAATCAAATAAGCTTCTTGGAAAGTTAAATCAATTGCAATATGCGATTATGAAACTTACATTAATTTACTACCAAGACGTTGATTGCTTAGACATTTAGGTATTTTTTGAATACTCAACATTTCTCATTTTTGAGCAGATATAAAATGGAACATGTTTGGTTTGCAGCGCAGATGGTCATAGATTCGTTGATCTTTAATCCAATTCAATCCAATGAGAATAGGCCTGACTGCCACCCGATGGATTTTATTATCAGTTTGAATATCTTTGTAAGAAAACGAAGAGGTTCAATATTTATTAAATCGTTATCCTGAAAAGCTAATTTTAAACTTCTCGAATCAGTCAATTGGAAAAAATCGTCTAGGAAAGCATAACTACGAACCCTCTGCCTAAGAGAGATTTCACTGTAATTAAACTAACTTAACTAAGACAAAAAAAAAATTAATAATCCGACCCTCATCATCTTAATCAAATGAATTGAATTCGAAATTGAAATCGTAAAATTCATTTTTAAGGTCTTTTATATCGAGACTGATGTCGAGAAAAAAAAAAAACAACAATAGCATGAACCATAAGAAGACGGGAGTTTGCGGCGTTAAGTTCCAAGAAAAATGAATAATAATAATTAACACCAAAGGCCTCCTACAATTGACTCTGGTCACGGGAACTAATTAAATTAAATTATACAAAGATGCGGGGGTCACCATCATTACCATTCCATTCGGCAACTTAGTCTGATGAGACTGACTCTACCATGCCATACAGTAAAAATACGGTGATGATGAGCAATATTCATAATAAATTCACAAATCCTCCACTTAAAAACAAAATTCTTTCAGGGCATGGCCCATAGTGAAGTCATATAGCGTGCACATACAAACATACATATTGTGCTATATTGACCACCAGCAGTCCACCATCACATCAGACTCACAGACTCACATTCAAACAGAGAAACTCTGCAAAAATATTTATATTTTTTTTCAAAAACAGAATAAAAAAAACTTTTATCGCTTATCTGGTGTGTCATCAATTTTAAGAATGTTTGGCCAACTCTCGTGTATGGCGCTTGTCTGGTTCTCTGTATTCAAAAGTATCTGCAAATCGGGAGTCAACAGTCAAAAACGAAAAAATATATAGTTTTGTTTTTACGAGCATCGAGATGTCGATAAAGTCGACTTTATGTGGCTTAAAGTAAAGTGGTGGATTATAAAACAATGGTAATAAAAAAAAGGCTTCTTTTGCTCTATTTTACATTGAAACGGAAAGTATAGGTATATTTTTGCACTACCAACCAACCAACACCGAAAGCAAAAAAAAAAAAATTATCTTTTCAGATTCTTAAATCTATCTATTTTGATAGATCAAAGGTTTTGGCATCAGAGATAAAGAACTGAACTTATTGTTATTGTGATAGTTATTTGATTTGGCTAAGTTTTGACAATAAAATAGTTATACTGAGTGCACGGATAAAGATCGTGGCATATTTTAAACGAAATAATGAAAAAAAGGTTTAAACAACTCATTATAATTATTGAAAAATATATTGGTCTAGCAATTTATATTTAAAGTTTAAAGTAAAATACATTTTTCTTATCAACATTTAACTAAAAGTTCATTGTATCAAATGATTACAAACACACTGCAGCTGCACCTTTATTCTTTATATTTCTTAATTGATTGTGATATGCGTAGTGTTTCCTTTTATGTTAAGTATTGGACATTAAAAAAATCAAGGGCAAGCCTGGCTTAAAGTCTTGTGACAAATCATCGCGGTGTTTTAAGGACTAATTGTGATATGATTTGATTATGATTAAGCCTTTTGATCTACTCTAGGTGTTGACTTAGTTTTTATTGCAAATTTGAGGTATTCATGTCTCACGAGTTTAGCCGACGACGAGCGCACAGATATGTAGATAATCACAATGGGCACCAAATAAATGTTTATGAAATATTGTAAATACAAATTCCATACTTATTTAAAAGGATTTTTTGTATATTTTAAATGAAATCGTCTTATTGCTCTGCCTCTAAAGACGAGACCAAATGAGTTTTACTTAATAAATGAAAAGTTCTTCTGTCAAGTTTTTTTTCTGTTCGTTTCATGTCCTTTTTTTATAATTTAATAATGTAAATTTAATCTAGAAAATTATTTACCGATGAAGAATTTCATATAAAATTTGAATAAAAAACAGTCTGGTGTTGTTTTTGACATTTATTTTGGAATTTTGTTAGAAAACAATTTCCATTTATGTACATACATAAGTACACACATAATTATGCACTGAATTTAAAAAAAAAAAAAAAAAAGTGCGAATTTTTTGCTTAAAAAGTTTGCTGACAAACTAATTACTTGCATAAATTTATACATACATACATATGTACATATTTACATTACATAGAATATTTATGATTTAATGTCATATAATTTAATATCATTGGACAGCAAAAGAGATTAATTTTATATTTCAATTCACACCCAACTGACAGAAATTCAAATGAATTTAATCTGTGATATGTATTCCCTCTTTTAAATTTGAGGTGGGTTGTTTTTTTTTATGTACCTAATATTTGAATGATTTTTATATTTTTTACACAATGAATGACGACTCAAAAAAAGAATCTCCTGCTGATCTCTATGATGTTGTGGAATGCGAAATGAAAGACGACTCTAGAAAAAAGTAAAGTATATAATTAACAAAAAACAAACAAAGCGAACGTTTTGGACATTCAAGATGTCGTATTTTACGAAAAACGAACTTCCATATTCGAATAGAGCAACATTTTTTCGATAAACTGTTGCAATTTAAGGTGAACATTAAAATGCGAGTCGCCAAATAAGTGAACAATTTCGGTTAACAGTATCTCAGAAATGCCTCAAATGGCATTTAGTATCCTAGACCGTAGTCCTAATAGTGTCATAAAGCTGTGATAAAGTCAAGTCTGCTGTCATAATAATAAAGTAATTTCTGCTCTTTTAGAATGTAGTAAAGTGACTGTAATTTAGTGATTTCTCCTAACGGATACTGTAATTAAGTGTGAACTGCTATCTCAGCCTGTAATTTGGTAGTTTGTATTTTGGACTTTAATTTAGTGGCGCTCCTATATATTTCACACTGCTATGACCTACTGACAACATCTGCTGTCTTATAATCAAATTTATTGACATTTATTTATTCATAGCAAAAACGTATTAAAAAAAAACAGACAATTTTTTTTGTTTTCACCGCATCGTAAATAAAAATTTGTTCTTGCAATTATTTCTGAATAAATATTAAAAAAATATATATAACCTAAACATAAATTACTCTTCATGTATTAAATAATAAATTCATAGAAAACAATAAACTGATCCAGCAAAAATTTGCAGAAAAAAAAACATTTCTAGGAGATTTATTTATCTCTCATTTAAATCCAAACATCCCAGTGGCACCCTCTCCAAATCAGTTCATCTAATTTCAAAAACAGTACACATACACATAGATACATCTAATTTCTAATTTCAATCAATGAAGGTGTTTAACCAGAGAATTTTGAGACACAATTATTGTATGAATAGAATGAATTGTCCAAACCACAAACGTGACAAAAATTAAATATTATCTTTTAACCGGAGCATGATTTATTAGAGAACTAGGATAATCATTTCTTAGTTTGCTGGGTATCAACTAAATATATATGCATATTATATGTAGGGGTAGGCACATACATATATATAGATTTATGTACATATGTATGTTTGTACATTAGGTACATAGAATTTAGAATAGATATAATGTAAGAGAGTTTATTGTGAAATAATAATTTTCATCATGGTGAAAATGTAATCGTGACTATGAACGGTAATAATCTAATTATTATATGAAATATAATTACCAGATAAGCGTAATGGCATTAAATTTTATTCTACATGATATAGTACATCTATATATGTACATACCTGGATATTTTTATAATTGAAACAAAAAAAAATAAAGTATCTTTTTTATAAAGTATCTAAACCAAATCACACATGAATTTTCCAAAAAGAGTTTAAGGTAAATCGGTGGTAAATGACGATATGGCTTTATTTATCATGTGTGTGTTGGGTATAGCACATCAGGTTAAATGTTAAAGCCATTTAAGCATAAAACCCTTTAATGTTCGCTTAAATACAAAATAATGTCTACCGACCTTAAATATTTATGTACCTTCCTACCGAAGCTGTTTTAGAAACATTTATACGTGCATACAAAAAAACCCTCAACACGCGGGTATACTTAAAACTAAAAAAAAAAATCCAAAAATCAAAAAAGAAAGAAAAAAAGGTTCTAATCCCACTTTTATTCTATGCTCTGGAAAATTGTGTCAACCTCATTTCTTCATTATATTTTACAACAACGTCTTTTTGTATCTACATATATCTTCTCAAGGCTTTTCCAAACATACCTATACCTACTTCAAGCAGAGCAGGTATAGGTTTATATATTTTTTTTTTGTTTCTACCTTTAACCTTAAGCTATCACCGCCACCGCACTCTACTAACAACTGTAGCTACCACCATCACCACAGTCGACATCCACGCCCATATATTAACTTTACAAATTTAAATTTTGTCTGTTTACTTGGATTTCATGAATTAGAATGAGATTGACGGAAATGAATACCGTTACGGAAGTATCTATCTTTCTTATAATTGCTTTTTATTGTAAATCTTCTTTTTTTGTTTCTCAATGAATGTTTCATATATTTATTATCAAGTCATGCAAAACATTAATGAAATGTGTATGAGAATAGATAAAGACAAAAAAAAAACACCTTCGAATTAAGATCATATTTTTACGATGCTTTGTTTAACAAAAAAAACGAATTTTCTTAAATACGCACAAAGTGGGGGAGACTAAAGTAAGATGATTCCATGAAATTACACCCTTGTGTTTAAGATTCAGTTAGAACTAAAGTTTTTTTTTGTGTTAAGATAAGTGCATAGTTAGTTCATATAAAGTTTTAATTTAAAAATCGGGGATTATACGTGTTATACAATATTCATGCCTACTTGCAAAGAAGAACTTAAGTTGTATACTCTAATAAGTGTCAAGTTAGTAAAAAAAAAAATGTAAATTTATATGAAGATTAATAAACAAGATATCCCTTCCAACAGGCGCAACTATGTATAAATAAAAAATTGTTTCATAATTGTCCACTAATTAAATTAAAAAAAAAAATTATATACAAATAGGTACACTTCTTTTTTTCTATTTTTGTTTAATATTAGAACACTCAAACCTCCATTTTAAGTGTTAAAGTGTAATTTTATGTGAACAGAGAAAAATAAACTTTTAAAATCAATAAGATTTCCCTTATGTAATGTATATCTTAAGGTACTTACTTTTTATATTCTGTTAACAATGGTTGGAAATTTTGATTTTGTTTGATTGGATTCTGGTTTCAATTTAAATGAACTTTAAACTGCATTGGCACTGGTGCTACATTTGTATTCTTGTTATATCTTCTTTTTCAACAAGAAAAGAATCTTCTTTTATTATTACTATACTACTAAAGAGAGAATAGGTGGCTTCGAGCTAGGTGATAAATTGATGCAGATTAATCGTATAATATTGAATAGCCTCGTAAAATAATTCTTTCATCCAGTAGTGCCGTCACATCTAGGTATCGTGGCTCGGGATGTCTCTGTTCATTGATGAAATGATGATAGCTATTACTAGTAGGTTCGGACGGTTTCTCATCAACTTTTTTGTAGCAGTGATCGTGTATTTGTCCAGCAGTTCCTGATACCCAGTAGATTAGATTTTTTTTCTGTTTCTGTCTTTGGCGATCAAAGTGAAGTCCGGTGCAAATCCATTGGATCTTCCTCTGAAAAGAAAAGAGATGTAAAGCATAATTCGCCTATTTCAAATGGATTATTTCAAGATTGATACTATAGAGAAAATACTTACCTAGAGAACCGACAAGCTGATTGTTCCCAATTTGGCGAGCATGTCCCTTGCATTTTAAATGTAGCTTGTTGTAGTTTTAAACCAGCTTGTTCCCAATTGTGAGAGCATGTAATAGTGTCCCATATGTACATGTATACACCGATAGGAAAATAAGAGATTTCCTCTCATTCAAATTTCGCGGGTGTTTTAGGGTTTAGGTTTTAGGGGTTAGGTTTTAGGGGGTACGAGATGGTTCGCTAGGTAAGTATTTTCTCTATGGTTGATACTGAAATATTTCACTGATAGTTTGGTTATCAATTACGATCCGTTGGGTAAATTGAATAGGGTAGGTACTATAGCAACTTGTAGTTAACTGTGAAAGTTGCTGTCCTGTTGGTCTTCTAAAGCAAACCAACTCGAATTTGGCTGATGTGACGTGATGTTCTAATCTTCGGATTGCAATGATCGGTGAAAAGGATTAAACGTGTGTCACAAAACCATCGGCGTAGAGCAAAAAGTTGTATACGGTCCTAGATTCGATCCTTGGGCAACTCGTTATCTAATTCTCTTGGTTGTTGAACAATTAATTAAAATTGAGTAAAGGGAAAATCATTTTAATAACTCAACCTTGAAATTTATGCAGATACTGTCTAATGCTTTTTTTAAATCCAAGAAGTATTCGACTCCACTTGCATATGCGGAATGAGGTTGTTAATTATGCCCAACAACGTGAACTATCACTACACGCCATATTGTCATATTTGTCTTCATTACAACCGCTGTAGGATGTGAATGAAATCCAGTGCAACTTCCCTTCGTTAAAAACACTGTCCAAAGGATTTTGACTAGGTTTTCCAAGGAATTCTACTTGGCTGAAGATTTTATTCCACCACAGAGGGATCATTTTCATGAAGGTCTTTTTCGAATTATAGACTCTAATTTCGACCGAAATAATTATAATATTTATACAGTATACTGTCTCCTCAGTACGAAGCAAAAATTTCACGATATTGAAGGCAGCTGAAAGCTGAAAAAAAATTTATAAATTATAAAACAATACATTTTTATTTATATATATATGTGGAATATATTATATATGTAGGTAGTCAATGAAATTTTCTCTTTAAGATCTTCTTAGGTAAAAATTAAATTCAAAATTCGTAATCAGTTAAACTTTTTAAAACTTTTCAAAAACAAATGCCAAAAAATAGTCCATTTTCTTAATGCTTACTTAAACGTTATAGTCAAGTTCATTTTTAAACTTCTTAAGTAGACAGCAGTCTGTTCCCATTCGCCAATTCCCACATCACTATTTTCTCTTAAATACATCACACAGGAACAAAATCAAACCCCAAATCAAAAAATCCACAATTGAAATCTTCCTCCGACACGACAGCTTTTCTCCGAAAAAAAAACCTTCTAAATAACCTAATATACGTACCTATTTGGGAAATGTAAAACAATATTTACCTCGAAATACGTGCAAATAATTCCCTAAATCAAATTTTAGCATCTTACGTGGCCTCATGTTTGCATGCCTCAAACGAGCCAAAAAATAATTGCCTACAATCAGTAGACAGTATAGAGCGAATATTGCCTGACGTGCTTGGGATGTGTTTTGCCGGGTACTTATTTTATTTATTGTCTCACTTCAAAAAACTGCCCGGGGAATAAATTTTGGGCACATACCAACCTACCTACCGTATAACATATTCTCGTTTCTCGTATAAGTACTTTTACATGCTGGTCTTCGTCGTCATGTCGTATGGTATGGTAGGTAAATACAATAAATAAAACGACTTATTTCAAAAAGGGATGATGATTTGTCAGTGAAAAAAGTACACAAACAACAATCTTTTATACCTCCATAATAAACATGATAATTATATCCTTTTATTAATTTGTTTTTTTTTTCTCTGAACATTTTTATTTTCTTTATTTACAGCGCACTTTCCAATTAATATCGTCACAGGACAACAACAAATGAACTACGCCGTACAATCTTTCCGTGTTACCCCCCACGATGTACACATCCTCGAAGGTACTGATACCCTGCTTCGTTGTGAAATATCCAACCGAGTCGGAAAAGTTCAATGGACAAAAGATGGATTTGCATTGGGATTTTCCACCATCATCCCCGGTTATCCACGATATTCGGTTATTGGTGATTTTAATCAAGGAGTCTACAATTTACAAATATCCAATACGACTTTAGAAGACGACGCTGAATATCAATGTCAAGTTGGCCCAGCCAAAGGTAATCCAGCTATACGGGCAAATGCAAAGCTCAATATAATCGGTAAGTCGAACTCTTTAACGAGTTTTCAATTTTTTTTGTTTTTTTGTTTTTAATTACTAATCCTCCAACCATCTGCCAGAAAAAAAAACCCACCATCATCGCCGCCCGCCTCCAAAATCCCTTTCTTCTTCCCTTTTTCGTCTTGTCACCAAAAAACAATCTAAAAAGAAAAGAAGTTGATGAAAGACAACAAACAAGCAAACAGAAGAAAAGTAAAGAAAAAAAACCAAAAATCATTATCAATGTCTTATCAGAAGGATAAGCTCTTTTACTAAATCCTTTTTCATCGACTTCCTTATCCTGTGTAGAGGAAGGTATACTCTATAGAGACGTACGGTACATATCTATACATAAATTGTGCCGTTAATAAGGTTGTATTGCATTGGAGATGGTATACGAATTTCCTTCCAAGAGTCTCTAAGCTAGGTATAATCATTGTTATGCTAAGAGTTTCATCATACAATCGCTCTCGTGATTAAGCCTCCAGCAAAAGGATTTAAAGTTATGCAATTAAAACTATTTAACATAAAGAAAATTATATTCTCCAAGGCAAAAGCTTTGGAGTTCTTCGTCAATGTCTCTCTCTCTCTATAGACATATACCTCGACATCTTGGTCGTATCTTACTTTTAAATATATGTACGTAGTATAGAGTCCTTCATCGTCTTGTATGAATTTGAAGAGATGGAAAGGGTTATTTTCTAAAGATATACGATATGTACCTTTAAGAGGGGGAAGTAGATAGAAAAGACAAACCCGACGACATACTAGCTGAGAAGAAGATGACGATTAATACGACTATGACGACAACGACGAAGACGATGATAATGGTTTGCCAAAGCAAAGCATTGTTCTCCTCAAGAATATCCATAACCCGCCTGTTTCTATTCTTCTTGATGCTGATGCTGCTGCTGCTGCTGCTGCTATCCCCATATATACACATTACCATTTTCGTCTATTAAAAGCGTAAGGGTAAACAAGACTATTGCTATCTCTGTCTGTCTTGCTTTTAGATTGTCTTTGCAGAGCATCATATTCTCAGCCAGCAGAAGCTATAGTGCCATCATGTGGATGTGGATGGGAGTGTTCGGTTCGGAGGCCTTAATTATGTTTGTTTTGCGGGTGAATTAGCATAGATTTTGAAAATTTTTCATTCGATTTTCCGTCTTAGTCGTTGTTTGTCGTCATCATCACCGTCGAATACCTCCCCGTTAACTTTTTCATTCTTTTAGATAACGATAGCGAACCTTGAGATTCACACCAAACACACAAAAAAAGAACGTCTCTCTTTTGATTTGACTCTGATTATTCTACTCATCCTTATAAGAGTCCTCTTTTATACCCATCATCTATAGTTATTATATTATATCTCTCCAAGATTTTAGAAGGTGGCTATACCAAGAGACCAACCTTTTATATTCAATTTCTCTCTCTGGTGTGATATGAGATGCGAGTTAAGGAAAGGATTTTAGCGTGCAAATTTCTTTCTGATGATGGGTGGGTGGTGTGATGCCTGGGTATATGGTTGGATTTGATGGTGTTAAAATTTGGCACTTATAATGCAACTCACGTTCCTATCATTAGATCTTCCTATTCTAATTTTTTTTTTTTTTTTTTGTTCTATTTTTCTTGGTGTATGTGTTATTTTCAGCTGCGCCCACATCAATTCAAATAGATGGTTATGGTTCAAATTCTCGAGTCGAGGTTATTGAAAAGCAAAATTTAACTTTGAAGTGCATAGTGGAAAATGCCAAACCTGCCGCAGATATAGCTTGGTATCGAGGAAATATCGAATATAATAGTGGTATGTATCTGATATTAATTGAACAAATATTTTCTTTTACAGGGTGATTCGATGATGAAAAAACAAGAAAATCTGCAATTTGCTTATAGTTGAGATTTTCTTATTATTAAAATATAACTTTAAAAGAATTAAAAGAAAACTTAAGTTAGTACATACAGAATCAAGTTTATAATTCACAGTAGGCTGTGAGAAAATAAATAGTAATAGTAATAAAAGTAAATGGTAATCAGAAGGTTGCAGATTCAACACTCAGAGAACAAAAAAAAAGAACTGATACTTGGAAAAAATGAAACTAAATTTCAAACTAATAATATGAAAAAAAATGCTTGTTGGCGACCGGTAATTTTAAAACACTGTTCAATTCACTGTCCGCTGGGGCTTATTGACTTTCACCTATTATTTTAAATACTTCGTCAATTGAGTACGTTAAAACTGCAAAAACCTAGGTGTTATTTTCAACAGAAACTTGTTGGTAAGACATATGGTGTTCTCCGATCCCTTTCATCTACCAGTAAAAATACGAGCTTTACTTGTGAAAACACGTAATTACTTTTGGCTGTGAAATTTTCTGTACTTTTGATTACGAAAGTAAAAGAAAACTCAGCGTTGCATATAGTGCTGTACGTTACTTTTACGAGCTACGGCGGCGTTTTGACCGAGAACCACTGCATAAAACAAATCTCTTGGGAATGTCTTTGGAGAGCCTTCTTAGTTTTCGAACTTAAACCTTATTTTGGGATATACTTTTAACCCATCAGTACGTATTGTACAATTATGAAGCTTCACTTAAAAAAAGATATTATATCTTACAGTGTAAGCTTGTCATGAATAAAATAAATCCTAAAACAGCAGACTCAATTTGGAACGAGGGTACAAGTGTGTGAACTGTCAAAACACCGGTGTCACAAGCGTAACTAACCTACCTAACCTAAAAACAACATTACTAATAATTAACTTACGCCACTAGAGTTAATCACTAAGTCAACTCGTGTATAAAGAATGGACAACGTATCCAAAACACAACAATTTAAAAAGCAGTGTCGCCATTGTTTATTTATTTATGTAAGAATATTTTTATATTTTTTAGTAATCAAGCAAAAAAGTACTAAATCTTAACAATCGAATCGAATCATCCTGTAACCAAACAACAATTTCATACAAGAGGAATAATAATGATAAAATTAATTTGTAGCTTATGAACCGGAAGTGCAAGTGAAAGAAACACAATTGAAAACTTTTACCACCACATCGACAATTACAATTCGTCCAAGTGCCGACGACGACTACAAGGATTTTTCGTGTCAAGCAAAACATCGCGCTCTACCCCCAGATGTCCCAATGCGTGCCAATATTCATCTATCCGTCCTGTGTATGTTGTTTAAATTTTATTGAATCAAAATTTAATTGATTTTTATTTCTTTTTTTTTGCTCTTTCGAATAGTTGGTTCTTTTAATTGACATCAGACAAATAAATAAATATAATAAAAATATATATTTCCCAGATCCACCAGGCCCACCATTTTTCGAAGGCTATTCCACTGGGGAAAACTTGAGACGAGGACAAAATGTTGAAATTGCTTGTCGCAGTCGAGGTGGCAATCCGCCTGCTCAATTGGTATGGTTTAAAAATGGCCAGCCAATAGTTTCACCACAGAAGTATGAGTAGTATTCATTTAAGGCAAATTGAAAAAAAGAAATTAATGATGAATTAATTTTTTTTGTGTTAAAACAGAAACATGGGACGTCTATCCGAGAATGTCTACAAATTTGTAGCTGAACCTAGTGACAATGGGGCCAAATTGACTTGTGAGGCGAAAAATATTCTTTCCGAAAATGCCTTAAAGGCCGATCTTGAACTGTCCGTGACATGTAAGTTAATTAAGACAACAAAAAAAAACACACACACCTGTCACATCCACATATCACACAAAATTATATGTATCATCAGAGATGCAGGCTAATGATTTCACTATTCCATTTATAGTTTCTCCAGCTGAAGTTATTATTTCGGGACCCACAGATGCCTTAGCCGATGAGACGGTTCAGCTATCGTGCTCTTCTGCTCCATCAAATCCAATTGCAGAAGTCAGTTGGAGTGTGGACGGACAGCAAATGAATGCTAGCAGTACAAAAAGCCAACAGAGTCTTGAAGGTAAGTGCAAGAGGGAAATATATAGAACGAATAACACCAGAAAGACCATCGATCGCAGGGAACAAAATAGCAATCAATCATTCATGCATTTCAGGTGGTTGGATATCAGTATCAAACTTATCAGTGACCATTGGCTCAAATAAAAGATTCCTGGTTGCCGTGTGTCATGGATTTAATGCAGCCTTGACAGAAGCAGTGGTGGCAACACATACAATAAATATTTTACGTAAGTATTAACATATATGCTTTTTACTCTCTGGTATCCTCTTTAATGCTAACAGATCCCTTATAGTCCGGCAGATAGTGTTGTGTTTTGTAAAAACTATTCAAAAATGAATTGATGCAAGCTGAATTAACGGAAATGGAGAAGTTTTCAAATAATTTCAAGGAAATCTGTCGTCGCTCAAAATTAAAGAAAATACAAAAAATCTTTGATAACTTCATACCTAGACAGCATGTTTTCTAAATTTCTAAAATATTTTCTTAGCTAAAATCTTGATATGTCTTGGTGGCAGAAATTGGGTTTTTCTTCGGTTATTTGTTGTTAACAGGAGCATCAAAATTGGTCACTCAAATTCTTATAGAAAATGCAAGAAATAAGCATGATAATATTATTTTGCCTAGAGAGCTAATGGATCAGATTTTCTTGAAAGAATTCGTTCACCCGAAAAATTAACTCAAGGTACTCGAAACTTTTCAAAGAAAAAAATTATTTAATTTCTTTCGTTACACTTAAATCAGACCCTCTGTCTTATTATCATTTTTATTTATTATTTATTTTGAACCAGAAATTTAAAGAAAGTTGAAAACAAATATGGTTCTTGCCTGAGCTCCATGTTTTAATCATACTCATCATTTATAAAGATAATATCAGTCAAAACTAGGAATCTGAAGAGTTGTAAGAGAGAGACTTTTAAAAGTTAATAATTTTATTATTTTGCAACACTACCTCCTAGACTATTTTTGAGTCTATAAATCTTATAAAACGAACCTATGAATGTTACCGATGGACATTATAGGCCCACACATCCAGATTAAAAGCGAAAAGCGAAGCGAGCAGCAATGTCCGCCCGTCCTGTGGATGCGGAAATTTAACAGCAATATAGCCGTCACGCTAATTGAAGTGAAAATGTTGTCGCTGAAGCTGACAGGGTGTCTTTTTTTAATGTTTTTTTTTTTTTTTTTGTGGAGTTGATTTATTTTTTTTATTTGTTAAATTCTGATTCAGTGTTTGCATGGAATTTCGATGAAAATCGATGATGCAGTGCACGCTCTAATGTAGGGAAAACACTGTTGGTAGTCGTGTTATATTTGTTTTTTTTTTTTTGGAATATAGTTTGCATTGGAACAATATAAAGAGAGATATGGACTATGCAATTAATGCAATAATTAAACTTCCAGTAAGCGTGCTCATCAATAAAAACGACGGATTGTGATTAATCAATCGTTCAGTTTTCGTTGACATTTAATTCTTTTTTTTTTTGTTGGTTTGGTTCTGTTTCTGTCACTTAGTCAACAAGGAAGAGACCAGGGGGAAGTACAAATATTAAAATTCGAAGGGGAGTAGGGTATCAGTAATTTTGTGTTTTTTTTTTTTTTCAAAAATAAAGCCTTTAGCGCTATAAATGAAGTAAACGCTATCTGATCAAATACATACAAAAATCGAAATCACTGCCAGATAACATGACCTGGGAAAGCGTTCTACTATAAAATTACAATAAAAATCTGTAAAAAGGTGAATCGGATATTGCTGAGAGTGAAGAGTGATACACGTCTCTGATGTATAACTATACTCGTATAATGTACATAAATGCAGATAAAGGTCTTTTTGCCAATCGTTATCGGGTTCATGATTTTTTTTAAAGGAATAAAAACCTTTTAAGCTTTCATAATAAATGCAGGTGTTTTTTTATTTATTTGTTTTGTTGCTTTGACCGATTTCATAAAAAATACTGCACATCCTACTATACATTTACACTAGTATAGTAATTTGGGAAAAATAAAATCTTTCAGCATCGTTTGACCAAAGAATATATTTATTTAGTTAGAAGTAAAGGCTATTAACAGATTTCAGATTTATATGATGGCATGTTTGTTTTATAGTGGAGCAGGGGATGAGTGATTGCAGCGAAGGGGGTATATAGAAGTAAATTTTGTTGGTTGAAAAATGACGATATGGACATCAAAAAGATTTATACTGTTTTGTATTGTGTTTCAGAGTGATGTTATTTTTTTTTTAATTAGTATTTTTTTATTATTGAAATTCTAGGCCATTTCAGTGAATTACACACTTGGGAAATCTGAATTTCCGCTGCTTCACTTTGAAAAATTGGTAGCACAAATTAAACTGAAAAATTGGATGGGGAAGTCAGATATTCCGCATACAATTTTCAAAGGCTCTTGTAGAATTTAAAAGTCCCACTGGAAATGATTTCGATTTTTCTGCCTTAAATAAAAAAAAATTATATGAACTTTATGTAGTACAGGGTTAAAATAAATGGAAGTTAAATTGACAAAAAAATGTAAAAACTAAGGATTAGTACTCTTTATCTATAGGGCTA
Source organism: Syrphus vitripennis (assembly GCA_958431115.1). Taxonomy (NCBI): domain Eukaryota; kingdom Metazoa; phylum Arthropoda; class Insecta; order Diptera; family Syrphidae; genus Syrphus; species Syrphus vitripennis. Next base: position 32,425,339 of record OY288109.1, on the reverse strand, counting down.
TGCAATTGGTTAAATGAGTGAATGTATTTTTCTTTTTTATAGGGAATTGACTGTGAAATTTGTATTTTATTATTTGCGTTATGATAGTAAGTCCTTTGTTAATTATTGCGGACATTATTTTAAAAGTTGCTAATATTCAATGATAAAAGATGGTTGTATAAGTTGTATTGAACTTTTTTTTTATTTGGTGAAGAAAATATTTCAAAAAATATAGGAGAACTATTATTCGGGGTTACACGTTCACCATTTTCATGTAACGATCAGGCAAATCTTCAAATTCGAAAATGATTCCAACAGTGATTTAAAGTGAAAGTTTAGACAAAATATACATAAGCCATAGATGTACAATATAAAACTAAATTTTGTTTTTAATTCTTGAAAATTTCAAACCTAAGTCCAGCAACATTTGAAGCAAGCCATTTGCGGTCTGGTGTTACTGCACAGTGTGGACTGTTCCTTAATTATTCAAACGTAGTCCAATAATTGAGAGGCTCACATTTTGAAACAAATTTGGGTAGGTGCTAAAAAAAATCCAAGATTCTACAGAAAGCTCAGCTTTAGCTAGATGGATGGTTGAAATCCCATGCATGCTCTGCATGATTCGCAGTCATTTTTTACTAATTCATCCCCCGAATAATACATAGAACTATTAGCCCAGAGAAGCGGTCTTTATGACTCAACCAGATCACACGTGAAATTCATAGCCTAGGGCCCTTACTTCCAAAAAGTATTTTTAAGCAAATTTGTTTGATGGCAGCCTGTAAAAATAAAATGATCCAAAATGGGGCATGAAATCTCAGTCTCAACCTAGCTTATTGATAAATAGGATTCAAGATTTTAAAATATAAATTATCAACCAGAAAAAAAAATTGATTGAAAATTGTGTTCCTACTCAGGAGCCATTTTGAGTAAAACTATCTAATAGATCTTGTGATCATCAACATCTACCAATATAAAACAACCCAAAGATGTAATCAATTTTTTACTGTGTTGCTCAGATGCTATTTCGATTAATTATTAAAATATATTTACTATTGAGCAATATCTAAAAATTATTGATATAAATTCGTTGAGTAATTTACACATTTTATTTAATTATATGGGTTTCTACACGGGCGCCATTCAAAGTTATTTCTTTTAAAAACAACAATGCAGCTTGACCAAAAAATTTGTGTTATAGAAACTTTTATAAAATTTGAACTCTAGTTGGAACGCTATCTATTTGATAACGTGACAGAATAATTTCTTCAAACATCCTCCCTTCCATTAATTTAATTGAAATTTTATTCTACTTCACCCTCCAGACCCGCCTGCGGCACCAACTCTAACAGGATACAACGATGGCCAAATAATCGTTGCCGGATCTATTCAAAAGCTGACCTGTGCATCGACAGGTGGAAATCCACCACCAACACTGATTTGGTATAAGAATGATAAAAAGGTAAAGAAAAGTTAAACTTTATAATTTAAAAGTCAAAGTCAAGCATTTCAAAACCTTCCCCCTCAAACACCTTCATATAGCTAAACTCTGTATCTAAATTGAATGGAAATACAGTTATCTCGGAATTGACAATATTGGCTAACGCATCAGATAACCAAGCTCGTTACAAATGTCACGTAGAAAGTCCCGCCAGTGATATACCATTATTTGAAGTGAAAACCTTGCAAGTTTACTGTGAGTTTCTATTTTCTTGTTGTTCTCGAAATTTGCAGAGAATTTGAATCTTATCATTTGCAAACAGTTCCACCTGAAACCGTCAAAATCCGAATCGAACCAAAGGATCTCCATCCGGGGACAACAGCCAAATTGATTTGTGACTCGAGTTCCAGCAATCCACCAGCTTTGGTGTCATGGTGGAAGGACGGAATACCCGTTAATGGTAAAATAATTTCATTAGACTAAAAATATGCCACAAATAGAAAAAAATCTCACTCACACACGTGTACAATTTTTGTTCTCTTATTTATTTGTTTTCTTTTGGCCATGACCATATTACCGACAACAGGAGCAAATCCTTCGAATCGTTCCGGCTTATGGGGTGGTTCAGTATCTACGCTGGAATTATTCATTAATATAACACAGGAAATGCATGACTCGATATACACCTGTCAGAGTATAAATGAAGCATTGCAGCGCAGCGCGCACGAAACAATTTCCCTGGACATTTTATGTTAGTGTCAATAGGTTTTAAAATTTACGTTTTAACTTTTCTAATTCCAAAGACTCGACTGACTCGTTCTTCTTCCCTCTTCCGCATTTCTATATATTTTATATTCAGATCCACCTAAATTTGCCACATCTCAGCCAGTGACATTTACGGGGGTGGAAGGCGAGCCACTACAAATCCCATTAGTGGCAACTGCTAATCCAATGACAATGTCATTCACCTGGACTAAGGATGGCTTTCCGATTTCATCGAACAATAGAGTTGTAGCAAGCAATAGCAACAGCAATGAGAGAATTCTTGCGGAAGGACCTGTTCTAAACATAATCAAATTGGAGAGAACCGACGCCGGCAGATACACCTGTGAAGCTATGAACTCACAGGGTACGACGACAATGAGTGTCCTTGTGATTGTCGAATGTAAGGATGCCTTTGCAATATATACCTATACTGTTCTGTTGTTCTTTCGAACCATAAAAACAAGTGAAAAAAATTAAATTCTACATAATGCCCCCCACACCCCACTTACACTTTTTACCCTTTTTTCTGGTTTATCACTTTAGATGCACCAGACATCGAATCTATATCGGATGGAAACATTTTCGCTCCCGGACAGGAAGCAGTACTTTCGTGTTCGATTAATGGCAAACCATTAACCGAAGACCATGTCAGATGGGAGAGATCTGGCTACGATATGGCTACTCGAACTACGGCAGCTTTCGTCAACGGAACCTCGTATTTGCACATCAAAAATGTCCAACACTCTGACGTTGGGAACTTTACGTGCATGGTTGACAATCAGAGGGGTGCTATGGCGCAGCGGGATGTCCTACTAATTGTTGAATGTGAGTATCAATGGCTCTGTGGTGTGGTTTGGTTTGGTATGGTTTGGTCTCACAGGTCACAACAGCCCCCATACTAGCTTTCCAACTACATACAGTAGAGCATGAATTCATGAATTCAGTGTGTGTAATGAACCTTTTCGTCCTCTTCTCTCTCTATATCTCTGTTCTTCCTCAATATCGTATCTACTATAGCGGCTCCCAAAGTCGATAAATTTCCGTCAGCAACGCGGTTTGCGGCTGGTTTAGGAGAACGTGGTATATTGCAGTGTACAGCCCAAGGTGCCCCAACACCCATGTTCGTTTGGCGGAAAAACGGCAAAGAAATTAAGATGTATCGTCGGAACAAGTTTAGGAGTGAAGAATTTCAAATTGACAAACTATCATCTGGATCAAGGTTGTTTATTGAGTCGGTGTTGAACGACGATTACGGTGTATACGAGTGCGTGGCAAAGAACATGCACGGTGAGTCAAGTGCTGCGATACAGTTGAACAAGCCATCGCGACCGGAAAGTCCTCAGAAGTTGATGATTAATAACGTGACCGATAATAGTGTTCTCCTATCATGGATTGCTGGTTTCGATGGAGGTCTTCCAGTTTACTATCGCATTCGATACAGGTGAGTTGGTTTTTGAACTATACTGCAATCGGTACAGGAATGTAGGTTATAAAGTTCCACCATTGATTGATGATCTTTTGTCGTCTTCGTCACAGGCAATTGGAAGAGGATAAATACAAATACGTTGAAGCACGACCAAATTTTCTGAATGCCACTATTTCGGGATTGCAATCGAATACGGTTTATGTCTTTTCGGTTATGGCAGCAAATGAAGCTGGTGGATCCAAGTTCTTACAGGATATGAAAATCACTATTTCTGCTAATAAATCGGAAGCTATTACAGCTACAGAAACTACCGAGAAGAGTGAGATGCCGAATTTGGTTATTATTGGAATCACGTCGGCTGCCATGATTTTACTTATCTTGAATGCTGCATTAGTGGCTTGGTTTGTAATTAGGCGGCAAAATAAGGATTCTGCAGAGAGTGAACATCAAACGGATGACGCTTACTCGAAAGATGACAACCAATCGGATTATAAGGTATGTTTGCATAATAGCGATTAAGAGTTTCTAAATTGATATTTGAAGGCAAAAACTTTCAAAACTTGAAGGTCTATAGAAATTAGATGTGCCAAGAAGAAACTAAAGAAATTTTTTTCACCAATTTAAAAAAAATATTCAACCCCCGTTTTTCGGGTACTACCCATATTCATTAAGTGCGGGGTAATCTACAAATACACGATAAACATACACGAGTGCCGGTTGGGTATTAAAAGATTAACTAATCAGAATAACTGTGCAGACGATGGTTTGTTTGGGTATTGAATAAGTTACGAAAAATGTTGAGAATCCAGAAAATATTGGTTACTCAGATACCCTAAGACAATAAACTACCCGATTCGTGATTTTCATAAAAACCTGGGTACCGGTATTCGTAAAATTTGTACCCTACTTTATTTTCAAAGTATTGTGCATCTAAAAAACACCCAATTAAAAAACCTACACAGTTGTTGGTCTTTTGTGAATTAGCAATATAAGCTGGTGGGCACCCAGGTAATACCCAAATAACGGACTTCTAGTACCCGTATAATTTGTTGAGTACCCAAAAACTGAGGTACCTAAGTTAGATGCGTAAATTGCTGAAAAATACACAAAATTAAAAAAATTTTATCATGTCACAAACATTTTTTTTTTTTTAATTAACCACATTCAAATTTCAGGGTGAAAATCACAAAAAAGCTGCCTCAACATATTTAGTAGAAAATGTTGATATCATCCAGTCAGCATCGTTTCCACCAAAATACCAAGAGAGTTCGTTAAGCTCTCCCCCCTACACCATAAATGCAGGTAAGTCAAACCCCACTCCCAGTCCCACTTTCATACTATACACACTCAATATTTCATATACCTACAACTACATAACATAAACCAAAACAACCATCAACAATTTGCTTCAACATTAAGCCCATTCATTTGCAGATTATACCAAAACATTGCCAAATCCAAAGCGTCATGCCAAGATTATGAACGACAATCGATCAAAGGATGACCACATGTTGGTGTCCAATGGATTATACATTCCTTCGCCTTCGCCAGCTTCGTCATTGGTCATCAAAGGGAGTTACATCTCATCGCCGTCACCGGCGCCACCGCCCGATGGATCATACTTCAACATGAGCGATAAATACTTATCTTATCCACCAGTGGTAAGGGCGGTGCGTTGCTTTTCATTCATATAACTATTATATTATATTCTAACCAAAAACCTCAAGAATAATTCAATCTTAATTATTGTGTATCTTTTTTTTTTTGTTTTTGATATTTCAGGTTTATTAAAGTCACAAAAACCACAACAAATCAACGTTGATAAAAAGGGTGTCATGCGTTACAGCATTTAAATTTGAAGAAGAGACTGAGAAACACAATACACAAAAAAAATTGCCCTTGGATGCACAGATTCAGAGAAGATTTGTTTTTTTTTTTTTAATATTTTATGTTAAGAGAGTTCTGTGCAAAAGGCTGTGATATGTACCTGTTATATGATATCATTGATACAATATTTATTTATTATTAAATAAAAATAAGAATAAAAAATATTTTTACCTACTCACATTCGATTCTACATAAATACGACGAAATTGTTGCTTTTATTTCTTTGTACAGATATATCTTCCCGATTTCAATCTTTTTATATATTATTTATGCATTTAAATTAATATTAATTATTTAGTGGATTTCATTGGAAATCATTAAAATATTTATCTCTAAGCCTACACACACAAAAAAAAATATAAAAAGACAATAAGTTAATAATGCTCACATTCGAAATATAAACTTTTAAATCTAATATAAATACATAAAAAAAACAATAAGCTTGAATGTTTATATAAAAAAAATAGCTATACGACATTTTTATATTTAAGAATTTTTTTATTGAATAAAAAATAAATTATAAGAATTAAAAATTATTTTGAGTTTTTTTTTTAATTTATTTATTTTTCTTTTTTGTGTACAACATTTTTTTTTTCCTGAAGCGCCTTAAACTATATTTTTTCATAATACTAACCGATATTAACCGTTACGCAGATAAAGGCAAAAACATAAAAAATAAACAATTAGGCGCTTTAAATCTGAAAATATAAGTCCTATGAAAAATGTTGTATACAAGAAGAATGATAATTAAATTGTAAATCGATACCTATACCAGTAGTGCTTCCCTTTTTGCTGTTCTCCAGATATGGGTTGAAATGGCGGCCAAAGAACAACACTTGCAGCCGCGCAATTTTTATTTTTTTAAACTAAGAACTCACCCGTCTATTGATTCCAATCATATAATTTGAGATGGGTGATTTTGAATTATGGATTTTGCCGAAATCTATAGTACTCTCATCAGCATATTCCACACAGCTTTGTTGTGTGGTCGTTTGAGGGCGCACTTGTTTATAAACAGAAACAGGAAACAAAATATTAGTTAGGTGTGTGATCGCTTGGGGGCCGACGTGTGGACGTGTTTATGAGAAAGTCAACTCATTTCACTCGTCAAAAGAGCTAAATCTCGGCACTGATTTAGAAGTCTATTTTAAAAAGCCATATTTTCATACTAAATCTTATTTAAGCTCCGTTTGCAGTAGTAGAGAACACGATCATCTCACCGGCCTGTTCCCCCACCCTTTCTCTCATAATCTCATAAATTGAAATTAATTCTTGACCAGCGTCAAATCATTCATACAATCTCTTTATATGTTGCATCAAATTATTGGCTTATGAATCGAGTACGGATAAAAAAAGAAAAAACAAATGTACAACTTGTGTAGCTGGTTTTTAATGCAATAAAACCTAATCTGGGATGAATCTGAACACGTGACCTTAGTATAGTTGGTAGAACAATGTCTAGTGCATATGGCTCTGAGGGTGAGCTTGGTCTAGGTTCAAGTCGCCGCTGGTTTAAGTTTTACAATTAAAATTGAACAATTAATAGACCAAGGCACCACTAAAAGGAGTCTGTTTATCTGTCTGGCAGTCATGAAACAGCTATGCAGCCTATAAAACCTTGATGGAAGCTCATCCAAGTGTTGCTGTGTCATTCAAAAGCTTCAAAATAGATTTTTTTTTAATTTATTTGTAAAATTTCTTATAAACCAATACTTAGGTAAGGACAATCAAGAGAATTGCAAAAAAAAATTCAGCAAAGTTTCACCCATTTACATGTCAATAGGCCGAGAAATTCGTAGACAGTCTTCTCTGTCGCACCTATTCATTTTTGAAAAAAGTCAGCACTCAAAAGAATTGTAATAGCAGAGTATGCGAAATTATTGATTTCTGTCAGGATTGAAAAAAATCTGATTTCACTGTAGGCAATAAAAATATTTTTTATGAAATCAACAAAAATAAAACTCAAGTTTATAGAAAAAAGCAAAAAATTAAATGTAAAATAAAATATGTACATATGTACAATGTCAATTCGACCAAAAATACATACTTTCAACAAGTATTTTACATAGGAGCGAAATTAACAATTTTCCAAATTTGCATGTACATACTACTTTGCTCGTCAAATTTTTCCTGTTTTGCAAGAGGTGTAAACTGCAAATTTCTTATAGATAACGCGTGGTCTCAGTCAAGACAGTATAATCGGTTAAAGAAGAGGATGGTATATGTAGGTATACTATATTTCGAAGAAATTATCAAACCGTTATTACATTACAGGTTTCCACAGAAAAAGTCTAATAATTCATAACAGGCAACATGTAGGTACAAAAATATTTTAAGGTTAAGTGCAAAAATTTGCAAGACTAATCATTCACATTTCTTTTAAACAATCCCCCAATTTTCACGTTTGCAAAAAAACAGACAGACACTGACGACTTTTTTTTATAAAAACTTGGCAGTAAATCTTAAATGCTTTTTAGATAGCTACATACATCTAGCCGAGCTTGGATTGAATAATAATACAAAATATTTCACTCACCGTAAAGTATTTTCATGTGATCACTTTAAAACCTCACACCCCTAGCCCTATTATACTCTTTTGATGTGTGGGCGTAGTGGGTAGTTTCATCAAAATTCATAGATTTAAACAAAAGTATTAAATAATGTACGAGTATGTACGAGTATATTATAAACAAAAAGTAAAAAAAGTTAAAATTTTATGCAAAAAAAAAATTATAAATATTAATAAAAAAGACTTTAAATTCTTTGGTTTTCATAATCGCGCTAAAATCTAATATGCTAAGCGATTTACATATTTATAAATATCCAATTATGATTTCAGTTCTAACTATGCTCAGCTCTGTTTAAAACAAAGCTATAAAATTTGCTATTATAATAATATTTTTTTCTAAAATTTTTATGATCTGTTTTATTGCCAAATTTCAGAAGGTACAAAATATAAACACATTCAAACATGGTAATATATTTTTTTAGTTTTTAATTGGACAGATTTATTGAGATGCCTGTCACGACTCCTACGCATGTGTGATGAAGATGTCATTTTTAAATTTTGTATTAAACTTCCAGCTGTGATCATGATCATGCTAATTTACCATTTTGAATGCCACTGAAAATTTGATACTATGAAAACAGTCCTTTAAAGCTTTAAAAGATGTTGAACACAGTTCTCTTAAACGGAATGTCTGTTTTTAGCGAAGAATGCAAATTAAGGATACTATGGCATAAGAATAAAATTCTTACAAGACGATGTTGAGTCCACTTGGTATTACAGAGTTCTGTATTGTATGTAAATTTACTTTAAGTAGTTTTATTGAAATGAAGTAGAGGTATCCAGAAATGAATAAATTTTTCCTATGTAACTTTACATGTAGGTTTATTGTTCAATTAATTTTCTAATAATGTAGATTTAAATTAAAATTAACTATAATTTTAAGAAATGTTTATAAAATAATAGTAGGGTGATATGGTGGTCGTCTGGTCTGGTTATCGTCTCGTGGATGATCTGCATGTGGTGTCGTCGCGGGAAAAAGTGACTCGCACTTAATATGCGTTCTCCTTTTATACATACTCTGATTGTTAACAATATTGACGTTGGGAGCAATGGATTTGATTATACCAATCGTCTGGTAATGCCATGGCTGAAATGGTTGTAGTGCCAAATATAGAGCTACTGCATACATATGTACATTCTTAGAACTAACTTACTTTTGGATATTTTAGCATACATACATAATGTATCTGGAGACAAGAACTGTTTAATAAAACTTTAAATTATAAATGTTTTTTTTTATTTTGCCAATAACCTATAACAATAATAAGTAATAGTATTAGTCAAGTTAACGACCTTCAGGTTAACAACCAAGATACAAATATTCGAATCTGAGTTTGAACTTTTGTTCGGAGGTGTCTTAGATCCCAACGATGTAGTCCTTCCAAAAATTTGTAGACTCGTTCCAGACTAAATGATTTAGCAAGATACTACCATATAGTATGATACTAAAATAAATTTTGTTCTACGAAAATGAGAAGTACATAGGTATCAACTTTTACTCAACTAATAACGTAATAAAAAATATAAAGCTTAGAAAGGCTAACGAAAACAAAAAAGGAAAAATTAAAAAAAACTAAAAAAACAGAATTCGATCGTTCGCCAAAAAAGTAGAACAGGTATTTCAAAAATTAAAAACTTTCTTTATTGCGGAATTATTTTCATTTACATATTTCAATTTATATCATCAATATTAGCTTAAGCTATTGTAAACGTTCAAGTGTTTGAAAAGTTTGAACCGTGTCTCATAAAGTAAAGCAATTACCCAAAAAATATGACCTACATTTCTTAAAACTCGATTAAAACAAATTTAAACAACTATTAGTAAATAAAAAGAAATGTGATGAAATTCCTAACACAAACATTTTCATCCTAGAAAATCTTTTCATAATATGTGAATAAGTTAGAATCTTTTGTTTTGTTTCATATTTATTTGTAAACAAAAACTAAAAGTTCCACCCAAAAAATGGTCCAAAAAAAATTCTTCTCAAAGTAATAAAAAAGTAATATTTTACTAAAATCCAATCTAAGGAATGCCTTAGCTTGTATATAAAAGCAATCTTTCATTTGCTCTTTTTTTCGAGCAAGAAGTAATTAAAATCTTCTAGTCTGTTTATTTACAAACAAAAAAGGGAGTAGTTTCATATAAATTTTCAATTAAACAAACCCACTATACGAATTTAACCAAGTCAAATGCAGTTCTAGTACAACTGCCAACACTATCAATTAGGTAAATTTTATTTTCAAAAAAAAAAAAAAAACATAAAAAATGAAATAACAAAATATAAAAGTCCTTGTGATATATAAATATGACTCTGACACGAACTCAAGTAAAAAACTGTAATTCACTTTCCCACGATTTAGCCGAGGCCATCAACATCAAAACATCTCAAGCTTCCTCTTCCCTATAAAAATGTATGTTGGTTTTTCTACTATACTGTTGTCACTGCTGCCACTGCACTGCACATCCCATGCTTCATGCAAAATGAAGTACAAAAAATATCCACAAAAATGTCACTTCACAGAAGAGCAGATTTCTCGAGATTAAAAACAAAACAAAATAAAAATGAAAACGAAAACGAAAAAGTAAAACACATCACAAACACATAAAATGTGGCTAACAGATGTTTTGTGTCCAGCCAGCGAGAGCTCCTCCACAGCTCCACTAGAAAAGCTACTGTGACTTGACTGTGCATCAGGCGAGTGAGGGATGAAAAACTCGTCCAATTATTTTTGCCTCGAATGCGTGCAATATGTGGGACTCGGATTGAGAACTGGGACCTGGGATACAAACCCAGAACTACAATTTAAAAAGTCATTCTTCCGACTCTGGCGCAAAAATTTTGACTGGGGTTTTCACTTTTTCCTGGAAGCAGAGCATAGACATATTTATATTAAAAAGTACTATAGTTGCTATTTCATGTTTTGAGAGATTTTTCATTAGAGTTTTGAAATAAAATATTTTGCTTCAGTATTCCGAGATGTTGTGTTGCTTTTTAGTAAGTATTTAACATCTTCATATAAAAATAATAACCAGTATCTTGTTTGGAATTATTATCTCTGCCAGAGGAAACTTAATGTTGGCAAGTCGTTTCCAATCTAACTAGGTATCTAAAAAAAAAACTCAAAAACTATGAGCACAAGGTCTATGAAAAATTATAATTCTGAAACCAAAAACTTGGAAAAATCAAAATTTAAGTCTTAAAAATAACAAAAGCACGAAATCCTGAAAATCCGAAATTTCGAAAACCCAACTCCGAAGATTACAAAAATTTTGAATCCTGAAAATAGTCAATCCCGAAACGAAAAATCTAGAAAGCCCAACATCCCTCCTTGGCTTTTAAATTCGTAACACGCAAATCCCAAAACTCAAGAAACCACAATTCATCCTGAAAACCCGAAATCCATCTATGTACTTATAATGTAGAAAAAAAATATAAATAAATTCAAAAAATCTAAAAAACCTAAAATCCCCAATCCAGAAACCCCGAAATCAGAAAAAAATATTCCAAAAATCAAAAAAAAAAAACAATAGTCTGAAATTTAAATTAAAAAAAGTTTAAAAAATAAATGTTTCTGAAACTAAAAACAATTTCTCGTTAAAATTTGAAACCATAATTCCCATACTACACTGCTGTGGTTTTTTGTCACTTGTTGATGCAGGATTTTAATTGGACGCCATGGCGACGCGACGTCGACGAATGACGTCAAAATGCCTGACATTACCAAATGTACTCTAAATTGCCAAAAATCGACAAAACGTCTTGTTGTTGTCGATGGTACATAGGTAACTTAACTACCTACGTCTACAACAACAAATTACTGCGGATAGAGGTAGGCTTTAATCTAATGGCGGTTTGCAAAGTATACAACCATGAGATCCTCGGAATTCCAGTAAGCTATATGATGGCATTTCCATACTATGCTTATTGGCTAACCGCTATTGAAACGGTATGCTTCCTGCATCTGTGCCAATTTGTACGACAGCTTTGAAATAATCCATGCAAACAAGCATAAGTCCAAAGCACTGAACAAACGCACGTTATAGTAGTTCTATATGTACTTGTAGTTGTAGTTGTTGTTCTTGTTTTTTTCGTGTTCAGAGAGTGTACTGTAGCTTTGGAAAATCTAATACAAATATACACGTTTAGATGTATGTTTTGTCGTCCTTCCGCCAGTTGAACTGTGAAATTCCTAACTCCTATCCAAAACATCAGAAATCAAAGTGGTATTTACTTGTGGCGTCCCCCATTGGGATTTGGCTTTTAAAACAAAATGTTAAACAAAAAAAAAAATAACATAGGTATGTAACTATACAAATATAGTGGATGTATGTATGTATAGAGAGGTACAAACATTGTCCAGTGTAGTTGGAAATTCAATTCTTCTTCATTCAGGATAAAATATTAAGAATTGAAACTAATGTCAGAATGACATTTTTGTTTGAATATCTTTTTCATGGAATATTAAAGTAATAAGTGCTTATACTAGGTTTAAACATAAAGACATAAGCATTTTATTTTGACCTGATGAGTTGAGCTTTATTTGTTTTATTAAACATTTTAACAAGGGTTGGGACAGGGGTTACCACCCTGCTACAATGGTGGTTTAAGATAAATTCAGACGAGTTATATTTTAAGCCAGACATACTTTATATAGTCGGCAGCGGAATATACAATGTAATCAAAATTAAAATTGTTAATTTAAGTCTCAATAAAGAAAACTGAACTGAACTGAACGAGTTATATTTTTTTCTATATTAATAGTCCTCCACATCACTTCCACACACTTCTCATATTCTTAGTCATATTTGGAGAAGGGAAAGGGTATTGTGTAAGTCTCGTCTTAAGGATCATATAGAATTTAAGGGATGGCCCCCTCCCATCGAAAATTATTATTTTGCATGCTCAAGCAGTTCTTGAAGTCAAAAATCAATTCGTTAATTATACATTTTTGAATCAAGTTACTTAAAGTTATAAGTTTTATGCCTGGTTGCACCAAACACTTTTAGTTCTGAAAACCAATAAACTAAAATGCCTATTTTCTCCAAATATATTTTAAAAGCAGGTTTTAACGAAAATACACCATTTCTTTCAGTATTAAACGTGTATACATTTTTTATGCTTTTTTGATATTGTGTTAACACTCAGTAGGACGATTTCAGTGAATGTTGACATCCTTCATTTTGGTATCTCACTTGCACTGGTGAAACTTCTTCGTTCAGTTCTTAAAACAGATTATTGGACACAGTGATGGTTCGCAAACTGAAGGGCATTGATGGACCCTAGACAAATTTATCAGGCTGATAAATTTATAAGCATTTTAGTAAAAACAACTATTAATGCAATTTGGTGCAACTGGTCATTTGAAAAGTTAATTTTCAAACTCAAATTAAAAAAAAAAAACATTCTTATGTATTGCGAATTACCATTCACAAAGGGGAAAATATCTCGTTTCAATATGGTTTAGCTCGATTAAAAGCGAAAAAAGCTTCTTTTTGCTAATCTTGAACTTCTAATGTTTTTATCTATTGAAAAAATAAATCATTTGATTAGTGAAACAATTCTGATAATCGTTCGACAACAATTTCAAATTGATATTGTAACATTTTATTCAATTAATTGCTCGAATAAAATCTACATATTATTCTTAAATACTTCACATAAAAACAAATTAAAACAATTATCTATTACAAATTAGGTTTTTTTGTTTTCAAAAGTTCAAAACAAAATTAAATGCTTATTTCAACCCTCATGATCCCTAGTGAATTTTTGATCAGCTTTTAATAAGTTTCTATAGCAGATTATGAAATAATTTGTATCTTTGTATCCCAAAGAAGACGACAACGAAGACGTCCCGAACAAAGCACACATCTCGAAATTAAAATCATGTGAATGTTCCCAGCCAATATTTAAAAAAAAAAAAAACAATCATTGCGTTGCCATATAATTAGTTTGAACTTCTTCTTCATGAGGTTATTTTTGTAGAGTATGGAGTAGGTTTTTTCTTCTTCTAAAAAAGAGAACAAAAACAAAATTTTTAAATACCAGCAGCAATCAATTTCTTCACTAGATTTAAACCAAAAAGTCTATCTTTTCTATAGAAGCTTCAGCTTATTAGAAAGATTAAAGAAAAAAGATACAAAATCAAAAGTTGTATCTTTTTTGTGTTTCTTTAAAGAGTGAATGCATCTGAAATATCTCTTCTTACTTGTAAATTGGGTATAAGAAAGAGAGATCCCTTAGGCGAAGAAGCATCGTAGTCGCAGAGAAAAGATATGAAAACAATACAAAAAAAAAAAACTAAAATTTCGTTTTATGAATGAAACTTAGAAGTCGCGAGGCTTGCGCACCTGACTTTTATTGAAAAGCCTGTTGCCCGTTTGTGTAAAAACCGGTTGGTATGACGTGCAATTGCCTGTTTTGTTGCACTAGCACCAAATAACTGCCGCGGCCAACCGAACAGGTTGTTCTTTCTTCGTTTCCTCTACTGCCACTACTTGAGGCTTCCACGAACTCAACTGCGATTCTGGTATATGTGCATCGTTTTCTGCTAATGGCAATTGTCAGAAGAAGTAAAAGCGTCCATTTATTATGGTGGCAATGGTTTATTTTTGTTTCTTCTTCAACCTAACTGGTGTAAGAAAAAAGCCAAATGCCAAGCTGATGGCTGCTGGCTGCACCAGTCCAGCTCCACCAGAGAAACTGGTTTCTGACCGGCCCGTAAGAGTTTTTTGTGTTTCGTATGATTTTTTTTTTGCACTATCATTGTCATAAACAGTAGTAGTAGATACGTAGATACAATATAATATACTTGATGAAGTTCGTTCGCTTGCACAGGTGAGGAAAACTGGACTGGCGTTTTTTTTTTTTTTTTTTATTTTTCGTCGTTTCTTCAGCGACCGAGGCTACGGCAGGGAAGACGATGACAACGAAGACGCACATAGTCGCGCGTAAGCTTAAATTGCAGTTGCAGGCTTCTACATCGAGGCCTTGCAATTCTTGGCTGATGTATATTATGCATGTGAAACAGGAAGTGGCGCCCCTTTACTCTTTTACCTCGGAATCAGCAATATAAATCTCAGCAATATAATATAAATAAAGCAAGTTGATAATTCATCTTCGGTTGCTCTGTTCGTTGGTTTTTTAGGGGTTCGGAGCTGGGGGAGGTTGGGGCTTCAGAATTTGTTATATGGCAATGGGGATGTGCGGGTAGAATGATTGCAGGGGAATTTCATGGTTCAAGCGTTCTAGTGCTTCTGAAGCAGCAGCATCACCATCAACATCATCAGCAGTCAATGACGAAAACGACTGACAACACTGAAGCGACACATCAACTCGACGAAGCGACGCGACGTGACGCGACGCGACGTACACTGAAAGTTCGCACGAGTTGAAGAAGCAAAAGAGTACGAGAGAAGGGTAGGTATCAATTTTTCGTATCTCGTGAGAATTAATTATTCCCACTGGAAGCTGATAGTAGGACGACAACTTCATGTATTGTCACATAATATAATAATATTTGGCTTCTTTTCGTCTTGGGTCTTGGTCTTGGCTTTTTCTGTAACAGCGGCGCAGCGGTGTTGGGAACTTGGCATCCATTAATGAGTCAAGTGGAAGGAAGGAAGCCAAAACTTTCCTACTTCCACCATCACCAGGCAGGCGAAGTCTTATTGTCTTGTTGTTGTTGTTGTTTTTGTGGAAAAACATGAATAAAATATAAACACACAAGAGGGAGTTATTTCAGGTCACGGAGAAAATTAATAATGTTTTAAATTGTAATTATCTTCTTGTTTTTTTTTTTTTTTTTTTTTTTTTGTAGAGTAGCACTCGACACATCTTGTGATATGTATCGTTAAGATACATAAGTTGTTGAAAGCATTAATGTCGTATATGTACCTACCAGATTTCTGCGTATTACTATAAGACTTATCTCTCTCCCTAAAACGTCTTCTATACTTACAACAACAGTTGTTGCATAGCTTTTCTCAGAGATAAAAAAATAATACCAAGTATAGAGTATTAGGGAATACATTATATTACTCTTGGTATATTATGTATGTATCACTTATCACATCAGGCTCAAAATTTATTATATCAACAAAAGGCTTCTTCATCTTCTTTCTCACAACCCAAGCAATTCTTCATTTCATTTAAATATAAGCTCTTAGATATGTACAATGTACATATATCGTATCAGTGTTTGAAAGATTTTTAAGTTTATTATCATGGTTTTGTGAAAATTTGTGGATGTGACCGAGTTGAAGTTAGGTTACGAAAGGGGAGTTTTGTGTTTTATATTAAAACTTATAACATTATTTAATTAGCTTGATCATTTATGCGCGTTATAAATTGAAACAACATGATTTTTTTTCTTGATGCCGTAAAATCTATATTATTGCTCGTATTTTAAATTGTATCAAATCGTTCCCTGATCCCAAGAATTTGTTTGCCATGATAATTAACAGATTTAACATTTTGTAAAATTTTATAGCGTTTTTTAAATCATAAATTTTAATGATGAATTCAATCATGCTATAGTGATTAGTTAGATATTGTGAGACAAAAAAATATTGATTCCAATATAATTTGAAGAGCGGTTTTATTGACAAGACATGAAAGGTTTTAATAAAATGTAAATAAATTATTAAAATAAAAATCGTTTGTTTGGAAATTTGTCTTGTTGTTCAAGGTTAAAACTAAAAAAAAAAAAAAAAAAACAATTTATTGCAGAAGCAAAAGAGTACGAGATGTTTTGCCATGTTTTTTGAGAGATATGTATTCAGATATTTGAACTGCTGCTGTTAACACCAGGAAGCGAAATAAATCGGTTTCGTAGCGGTATTTTTTGGAAATCTCGGTTCAAAAATTACAATCTCGTTTCAGCCTATCTCGGATGCCTTGGAGATAGTTTCGTCTCAATCTTATGACCATTTTTATTTTACCACACGGGGAAGAATGAGCAACCATTCGGAGTTTTTAACGAAGCGATAGAGACAGTATATGCCAATGTTGATTAGATCGTTCGGATCGCCGAACATGAAGTCTCCTAATTGGAGTTTGCGCCTCTCGAGCAAGGCAAGGACAGAGGAAGTGTGTAATTTTTTCTTTCTTCTCCTTGTGTAAGATAGACTAAGCTTAAGTCTGTCAGAGTACACTCCGCCTCTAATTTCATCTTGAGTTTTCGAGTCATTGCCATGTATTTCGAGGGATGTGATGTAGAGGAATATGTTTGATGCAGCTGAGGTTGTTGAGCGAAGTGCTCCACTGATACACGTGAATGCTGATCTCTGGACCTTGTTTAGTTTGTCAGAGTTCGTTTTTTTATCTAGAGCAGTTCACCAAATTCCTACCCCATAAGTAAGTATCGGTCCTACGACCGCAGTGTAGAGCCAATTGGTGATAGTGGGGAATAAAACCTATTATACCCAGAATAAAGCAAGGGTGACTTTTTTAGTTTTTTCTTGAATATTAGGTTTCCAACTTAATTTTTTATCTAGAACAAGGCTCAAATATTTAGCTTCACATGAGAAGGAAAGTAGAACACCATTTATTAATTAATTGCGGAATTTTAAATTATTTATATATATAGGGTTAACGCCTAGCTCACAACGGTTTGCCCGTTTTGTTAGCATGTTAAGAGCGGTTTGAAGAACTTCTGTGAGATTCTGGAGTGCTTCCCTAATGCAGCTACTGCAACATCTCTGACATACACAATTACCTTGAAACTCTCCCCTTGCAGAGTTGTCAGTAAGTCATTGACAGCCAAATTCCATAGAAGTGGCGAGAGGACCCATGCAATAGGCTAAGGAAAAAATGCAGCCTTTTTTGAGATAAGAAAGTTTTGTGGTAATGGTTACATAACAGGTACGTTTAAATGAAGGTCAAAAAAAATAATTTAAAGTCTCGTCGTGGTTTCATCAACGATTTATTAGTGTCTGAAACTCATCTCGGTGTTTAGTCATATCTTTTTTGGCTTCGTCTTTTTTTTTTTAGAATAATTGAAGAACAAGTTGAATCTAGAGAGTTTTTGAATGATTTTCTTTACTGATATCATTCCCTTGTGACTGTAAGTGTTTGTGTTTTAGTGTAGGTAATCTGTTTTGGCTTTTTATATTAAATTAAAATGGAAAAGATATGTATAAAAAACTTTTAAAAATATCTTTTAAAAGTAATTTACAAACAAATATGCTCAATTTTCTAGGTAAACCATTTAGTTTACTCAAAGAATTCTGAAATGCCTTAAGTTGAAACTCTTTTTTTTTAAACAAAAGTCGCATTATCCTATTGAAGTGAAATACAAGTTTATTTTTGAGTTTTTCGCCAATTTTATTTGGCTTTATTAAATACCTTGATTTGAAGAGCTTAAGCTAATATTAAAAAGCATTTTACACTTCAGTTCATATAAATTGGTTCAACTTGTTTGATTCATTTTTAATAACTCATTTTGATATTTGTATATGTGCGTTCCACAAAGTTACAGAATTTTTTGTGATTTTTGAGTAGTTCAATTTTAGTAAATTGGTTGATTCATCAAAAAAAAAAAGATTTTATTATAAAATGTCCCACTAAAAATCTTGTATTGACCCGTCTTATAACAAGAACTTGAAAGGACCTTTATTAAGCTTGGAAGCAACGATATTAAGTATTCATGCACGATTTTTAATAATCCAATGCAACCCTTGTAGTTCATATTTAAGTACTACGGTACAGCGACTTGAAGTTACATTAAAACAGATCATAATAAATAGAGTCAAAGAAAAAACGGAACCTTGTGGAACACCAGCATTAATTTTTTAAACTTCCGTTTTAAGTCATCAGAATGGTTATACAATGCTTGTTCGGATATTTATTCCATGACTTCTTTTTCACATTCAAAACTACAGACATTCGACATCCAGCAATTAACACTTTTTTAAATTTCTTAAAGTAAAAAAAAGTACGAAGTCTATTCAAACGAACAGAAGTGTATTATCTGGATATTTTGCCATCGCAATTTTCTACGCATCAAATATAATATATGTCTGAAAACGTATATTATTTATTAAAAGAATTCAGAGGATGCTTTGCAGATCCCAAAAAAAGATATAATTCATCTCATTCACAATGAAGAAAACGCAGCATATAATCACCACCCGGTGTTTGCTAAATACCCTAAATGCAAAGTCTATTTATGTGGCCTGTGAGCTGTGATATACGAACATAATAAGTCCCTTCAAAAATGTTAAACCAAGAAAAGCATCATAGGAACCCCTCTGCTCTGATATCTGGAATGTTTATCATCACGATAAGTGATTCTTCTGTGTGATGCGGATCCAAATCTAGGAAGAGGAAGAATGAAATATCCCAGCATCGTCATCGTCATCGTCGTATTCGTATTCGTTGTCGGTCGTAGCCATCGTTATCGTCATCATAGTCGTGTCGGTGGCTGTGGCAGCGGCGACGACGGCCGACGGCGACGGCATCATTGGGGGTGAAAATTCTGGATATCCAAAATCACAGCTCTAATGCCAGTCGCATTTTCCACCTACATACAAAACACCATCATAAGTATACAACCAAAAGGCTCTGTGCTATGTGCTATGTGCTGAATATAGAAAGCCCGGGTTTGATTAGAGACCGAGATTCGAGATTGATTGCAGTTGCACAAGTTTTAAGTGCGGAAGTGGCACGATATAATGCCTTTGGCCCTTTATTTCATTCTGTGTTGCCTCTAAGTCCTTTTCGTCCTTAGTGCTAAAATCCTCTGTGCCTATGGTGGATTGGATGAAGGAGGGCAGAAGGTAAACGCTTGAATAGTACACTATAGTTGGTATCGACGAAACACTATATACAGAGGATGCCTGGTGCGATTGTTCTGTTGTCCGTGCCACATGAACGAAGCCAAACGATAGTTCAAATCGATAAAAGAGGTCACGCAGAAATGCACAAATCCTCAAAAGTAGGGGGTGTTTTTCTTCTGTTCTTGTTTTTGTTGTTGTTGTTTTTTTTTTTGTCTTTTTATATTTTGAAATTTGTGTTGTTTTGTATTTTGCATTGTGTGTTATTTTGCGCTCTCAGTCGCTTTATTTTTTTGCATCTCGAAAATATATACAAGACTTGCGCAATTAAGATCAACAAAAACACGATATTTTGTCACGCTTTGTTTTGGGATTTCTACAGTGCGACACTTGAGAGTCGAGAGGAATTTGGCGAAATTTTTGAAAACTCGAATGGCGGGAACTTAGACAATATGGACGATTCGCTGCTTGTAAGGGAATAAAAAACAATAGACCTTCAAGTGTAAATTACCAGTGTTAAGTGATGGAGAGGGATGTTATTTATGTGATGTGTTGAATGTTGACTTCTTTTTTGAATTGAGGCAGAGCACGTACGCTCGCCGCATGCCTAACGCTGCCATATTGCACCGTCACTATATTCTGCCATCACACAAAAGTCGACCGACACAAACCGTGTTAATGATGAAGTTTTGGTGTTTTTTTTTTTGCTGTTTGTTGTCAACAGATCCTTCAACGAAAACTAAATGCAGTTGATAGGGTAGTTCCGTGTGACTTCAGAAATTTGTATTAAGATAAATATCAAAATTAATTTGTAAAGAAAACAAAATGTCGAACATATATTTTGCCGTTTATAGGCCGGTACTTTAAAATTTAAGTAGAGCTTGTTGAGGGCATGGCCAGCGTACTTATAAAATTTGCATTTAGACTGGTGATCCTAAACATAAGGTTCCTATTCAGAAATAAAAACAATTTTACATATTTTTGCAAAAAACATCAGAATATGTAATATTAAACTTAGTGAAATGAAAGTCCAGGTACTATTATAGAAGAAGAAGGTTTCTCACCAAATTTCTTTCCAAGGTTAACGCACTATAGTCTATGGTTTCTGAAGATGTATTTCCTCCAATTCTTCCTGTTTTCTCTTCGACGCTTTTTCTTCGATTTCTTCTAAGTTATCCCACTCGTCTGCCTGTCTCCCAGAGAGGGTTCCATTACATCGCTTGACTCGCATTCAACTCATTGTCTTTTGGAAGCTTATGGATAGATAATACAATGCCAATTACTTCGTCAATGGTTTCTTGACCTCTTCTCGCTTGAGTTTTATTTATAGAAATACATACTCGTATTTACGATTAAGCCAAAGAAAAAACTCGAAATTCAACGAACGCAGCTTTCTTGCAAGAATGGGTGTGACTTTCCAAGAGCTGTACCCATAAAGAAACACGGATTCAACATTTCATCAGAACAGACATAGCTTGTTTTTAAGCTTATGGAGTTGTCTTCCAAATTTTGGAGAACATTCTGAAAGCAGCCTTTTCCGACTAGCCATTTTATATCTTATTCAATCCCGCTGTCAGTAGAAACAACACAACTGACACCTCAGCTGGTTGTCCAGAAATATCTACTTGAACAGATGAACAAGTTCTGAGTGTTCCTGTGGTATTTACAAGTAGATCCAGAGCGGAATTAGTGTGTCCTCAAAGTGGTCTTCTATTCGCTCCAGGACGATTACTTACTTACTTTTGTTTAGCTCAAAGTTAACATTTTGTTTCCATTAATTTACTCAGGCGTCAAGTTTCTATGATCCGTCCGTAGTCGGACGACGCGCCGGCCGTCATTGAGTGGATGGGAATCATTTCGAATGGAAAATAATTGCTTAATTTAGCTAATTTCATTCGTACATATATGATGGCTAACATAATTATAAATGAATGTCTATATTTTGTAGTCTCTTAAAATTTTATTTAACATTTCAGTAAATTGCTCTCACTTGAAAATGTTAAGTTTTTTTTATTTTTTAACAATAAATTTGTTTCCATCCTTTTTTTCTGGCTTTTAATTTATGATGAAATATTCTAACACTGCAAAAAATGAAAAGTTTGACTTTCATTAAAAATAAATATGAATACCACCCAGACCCAGACCCACAGACACCACACAAGGTTAAATCTTCTTCATTAAAACTGCTTTTCGAGTATAAAATGTAATTAAGACATAACGACATGAGGGAAATTAATTTTTCTTTGATACCTCGAGTCACAAAGAACGTCAGTACTTTTTTTTTTCTTGTGTTGTTTTTGGTTTTGGTTTCTGTCTTATATAAAATAATAGTTGCGTGTGAAAAATGAAATGTTTATAAAGAAAATTTTCTTAAGAGATTCATGATGGATAAAATTAGTGTTATGTCATATTTAGTACCTACCCACAATATTTTCAAAACATGGCGGTGTTAGTGGGTGTGGAAAATCTGTAGGTTATGCAACACATTATGTTGTTCGTATACATATGCACACGTAATCTTCTTCAAGATGAAGAAGCATAAAAATATTGGAACTCTATAAAAGAAGAAACAAACAAAATTGAGTAATTAGTTAAAATTAGTGGATAATTTTGATGAAAGGTTGACGCAAATTCGAAGACATTTTTGTACATTTGAGGAAAAGACAAAATGTCAATTTGCACTTTGCAAAAGCGACATAAGGCTTAATGTGAACAATGATCAAAAGTTTGCCGTTGGAATTCTCATTACTATCTAGCTTTTAACATGTTACTCACATTAACATTATTTCTCTAAATTATTGCATTACGGCGTATAAACATTCAACATGGCATTGCTTGTCCAGTGGGTTTGGTCTCCAACTAGCTGTCTCCAGTTTAGCACGCAAAGTTGGTTGAGGCCCTCTACCACCTGCGTGTGCAATCTACATAAGTCGCGGTCTTCATCTTCGGTTATATCAGCTTGTAGTTATATCTTCTCGTCAACTCTACACGACTATGTAGACGGGACCAAAAATTACTCGAAAAATTTCTTTTCAAGCATCCTAAAGCGGTCTCATCTACCTTAAATATAAATAAATTAAAAAAACCTTTCAATTTTTTCTGGAATTGTACATATTTAATCTGCATAAAACATCTTTTTAAGCAATTTCCGATTTCTGCAATAAAATTTTTCTAAATAAAAGAATAAAAAATTATGCTATCTGAAGTATACGAGTAATGAGGTAATATTGAGTTAAAATTTATGGATATAAAAACTCAAAAATCTTCTTTTTTTTATAAAATTCCTCAATTATTAAAAAAATAAATATACAAGTTTTTAGTCTCTAATAATATACGCTTAAAAAATAAATTTTTAAATAAAGATATCTCCCCATATTTAAAATATTTTATAAAAATCAAACGCATTTTTTTTTTAAAAAACACTGTTAAATCGTTGATGCGAAAATCAAGAATAAGAAATACAACAAGTGTGGCAAGTACCGTTGATAACGGAATTTCAAAACTCCACAGAAAAAAAGTGGTCATAATTGTTAAAGTAGCTTTTGAGATACATAAATTTCGTTTCAACGGATAAAAATTGTGTCTATTTCCCCCGCTTAGGTGGAAGACGCATTTTTTAATAAAAATAAGTTAAGACAGAAAAATAATGCATTGCTATAATTTGTTTTAAATTGAGAAATATTTTCAAATTAAAAAAAAAAACTTATATTTTATTTTGTTAAAAATTGGTCTTAAAAATTTTAGGTCATTAAGTAGATATTATTTTTGTTTTAAATATTCAATGCTCTTATCAATTTTAAGTAAAACACCAAAATTATATACGTATACTTATGTTTTTTTTATTAATGGACACAAAACACCTGAAAAGTAATACCCCGCAAAAAAAAAACTATTGTCAAGTTTGCAGTCAGAGCATTAAATATGGCATGTTGCAATGTGTTTAACTCCCTTTAATTTTTAAATCTCAACAACGGTTTATATTATGCTCAATTATTTCTCTCGTACCTTTTATTGTACATAGCAATAATGTATGATTTATTTCATATTATGCACAAACATTATTAATTAATAGATACAATAGAAAAAATGAACAATTAATATATAATAATCACAAAACGCTTTTCATAGGAAAAAAAATGGAATACCTTACCAACTATAAAAAAAAAAAACATTGAAATGCAAATGTTTTATTCGAAAGAGAGCATTTGAGGTTTGATTAATACCTACCTACAATTTATGTACACTAAAAACGAAACAATGTTTTATAATTTGCATTCATAATCAAACAAAAACCGATATAATTAATTATTTAATTACTTTATAATATTGATATTTTTGAGATTAAATTATGTGTATTAAACAATGTTATGTGGTAAAGCTATTTATTTGTATACGAAAAAGATTAAGCCCTTATTCATAATTCTTTGACTGCTTCATATTTCATCTTTGCACAAGTTATGTAAACTTTAAGTGTCTCTGTCAAACTTCAAAAAAAAAAATGGAAAGAACATATAATTTTTCTGCAGACCAGCAAACAGTGAGGCGTTTCATTCATTCCAGTCAGGAGGCACTGACTATCTGTGAAAATCATTACGTACAAATACAATGTCGAACTTTTTTTTCAAAACTTATGTAATATTTTTTTTTATTTGAACATATAGGTATCACCTTTTTAAACAATTCTTTTGCAATTTTTTTTTTGTGCAAACATTAACACAAACTAATTAAGCTGTCCACATTTGCACCACTGAACAGTTTGAAGGAAACCTATGGGAAGGAATTTGTGTTCATCAATTTTACTCCCACGAAGCATAGCAGCATTCGAATTCTTGTCACCTTAAAAATTATAATATCAACTTCGTTGATAAACTTCCATTGCCCTTCATTAATTCAGGCAATAAATTGATTTCATTTAATTGCATGCAACACACATGTGTTGCATGTCTGATCGAATGCGTGAATAATTATGCAAACTTATTAAAGTAATCACTGGTTCAACTTAACTCTTTTTTTTACCTCTCAACACTTTTGCTTTCGGCACCAATTTCAAAAAGCTGTCAACGGTTTGCAGACATTTAAAAAAAAAAGTAAAATGTTGAACCAGCTTATTAAAGAACTTAATATTATACCAAGTGAAACTGGTTAGTTAAGAAGAAGCACAACAACAACAACAAAAACTCCACAGAAGACCAAATTAAAAGACATCTGAAGTACAATTTCTTTTAAAATCGGAACACACAAAATGCCAACTACATAAACTGGAACAAAAAAGAAGGGCAATTCATTAACTTAATTGGCTATTAAGCTAAATGAATTCGAAATTATGTCCAGGGGAGAGTATAATAATATATAGGGAAACGGAAAGCTTTTGTCTGATTAGCAAGACATCTACTATAAAATCTAATCTAAATGCTCCTCTCCACCCACCCACCTGCCTGTTCTCTCTACCACCACCACCATCAACACCATCATTCGCTTTATTTTCTTTCTTCATTCTTTGCGAAATTTCACATCTTTAATAATATCAACTCAACTCTCGCTTCGTCTTCTAGGGGAACTATTCAGCGAGTTATCTTCTAGGAAACTTTATTTGCAAATTGCCCTCCTGAGTCCGGTCGTAGTTGCTGATGGGACTGCTAACGCCCCCTAACGTAGTAGTCGCATAAAATTGTAGGACACCACACATTTAATATATAAATTTTGCATTTTAAATTAGGAAATTCCATCCATAGTATAATATTGTATGTATCTACTTTAATGTACTATAAATAGATAAAGCCATGAACTTGGTCGTAGTAACCTACTCACTGCGTATAGCTTGAGTTATGGCATCACTAATGATAATCTTATGACGAAACTGTTAAAAATCAATTACTTACAGATCCCTTAACAACGAAGAGGAATTTCTTAGAAACTGCAAAATACATTTTGAAAAATGTCTTTATTCCCTCTTGGGGAAATATGTAATGGCGTTGGCGTCTATGTATGTATGTACATATATCTGCTCAATTTTTGTATTGGTTACACCACAGTCTTAACTGTTTGGTTGGATCCTCTTAACCTTCAAAGAAAGCACTCTAAGGAAAATTTTAATTTGGAAATCTAGTTGCTTGAAATGACAAAACGGTTTTGGGTATCACGAGCTAATTAATACAAAAATGTCCAATTATTTTAAAGAAAACGGAGACCATATCATACATGGTTTGTAGCGGGACAAGTTGACTAAAGAAAGTCATTTTATTTTTTCAACAAGGTGGCGGTTTACAATGAAAATCACACAAAATTCTGTAACATTAGTAATTTTTGTTGTAGTACAATAATTTTTGTATCTAATCAATTTCTACGTTTTTAGAAATAGTTTAAAAAAGCCAATATTGTCTTTGGGATCGAAAAATTGTATATTTCTGAACATGACATTTTTTTGGGGAAGTTGTTGATGAGTATAAATTGCACTTAATAATGGTGCAAACTTTTTTATAGGAAATTTATTTTTCTTTAATTTTGTAGTTCAAACTTTTTGGCTAACACGGTTAGTTTCACAAAAATATACAAAAAAGAATCAATTCTTATCATTAAAAAAAAAAATCAGAAAAGCAATATTTTTTTCATTTATTTTAAGTCTTCGTTTACTCAAGGCATTGCTCGTTATTAAAGAAAAAAAAAACTGAAGAAAAAAAAACCTATTCCGTGACAATGTATTGACATTGCCGTGACCAGGATTCGAACCTGGGTTACCACGGCCACAACGTGGGGTCCTAACCACTAGACGATCACGGCTACTGAGGTCTTAATCTAGAGATGCCGAATTTAAAACTTCGGTGATTTGCATTATGCGTTAGAGGCTAACAGCTTTAAAGAGAATGTAAAATTATAATGATTATGTACAACTAAAATTTCTGTGGAATAAAAGTATCTATTTAATAAAAAAAAATTAGCTCATACATTAAGTGTTATACATTGGTTGGCAGCGGAAACGTGATGGAAAGCCAAAACCACGCATCAATGAAATTGTTACCAAAATAAATCTAAGTGCATTAAATACACTACCCGTATTAAGGCAACAATGTCTTTTTATAGTGTTTTTGAAGAGATTTATCTTTGTGAAAAATGGTGCTATTGAGATGAAACAAAAAGTATTTACATAAATTGAATATTTTAACTTGTACATAGTTTTCATTTATTTGGTTTAAGATATCGTTATTGCGCACTTCTAAAAAATAGAACATACCAATATTTAAAAAAGTTCAAATTAAATAAATGAATCCCTTGTTTAAATTTCATAATTTAATATTATAATTTTTTGTTCTCTTATATATTTTTTTTTTATTAGATATCATTTTGTTTTATCACTAATGTCTCAAAAATGCTGATATCACAACACAATGTAAGATAAAACTGCATAAAATTACTTTTATAAAAATACAATAAATTTGTTTCACAATTTAATTAGTTTTTGACAGTTGTGTTAACAACATCAAAAGAAAATAAAAATGATTTTTTATTGAATACTTTTTGTATAATGTGGCATTATGACAGAGTAGCTTAAGTCGACATAAGCGTTTTTTTTCCATTTTTTAACTGGTAATGCTCTACAGACGGAACCCTACAATTCTATCTCACTCCCATAAAATATGATGTAGGTATTTATCTATTATTCTATTTATCTTATTTAGTGATTGGAATGATTCGAAAAAATACTTAAGCGGAGACCTGGTAGAATATGTTCCGTCTTGTCGAACTGAATATGGTAGCACGATTAAAATTGTCAATATACCCCAAAATCTCATTTTAGGGCCAAAACTCCAAAACTCCACATTTCTTAACGTAATTTTTTTTTTTTTAATTTTCATAAAAAAGAAGAGAAATAAACCTTTACAACCCTATACAATACTACATGTCCTATCAAGAAAGAAAATCATAGTTTTAGAGTCAAAAAAATTTCGAAATTTAGACGTTTTTTTAAAAACTATGTATGTATTTTATATATTAAATAATTAAATTTTTTTAATTAGTTTAAGCAGGCTTTTTTGGTCAAATTGTTTTTGAATGCAAATAAAACAAGTTTATTTCATCTTTTCCCAACGTTTCGTCGCTATCCACGACTTCTTCAGGAGTTTATTGATTTTTGAATTTGTTGAATTTACATAATTTGGAAATTAATAATATTTAATGATTTTACTTTTTTAATAGATTTTAATAATTTTTAATATATAAATGGAAACAGAACAAAATGAATTAACACTAAAATAATTTAACATAAAAAAGACTTATTACTTTACGGAACAAACAAAAATGATCACAGTAGTGTTTCAGGTACTTATTGAACTCCTAAATTTTAAATTTTTTTGTTTCTATTTTTCTGAAAGCTTGTTATATTCCGTGTGAAATAAAATTTGTTTAAAGAAAAAATATTAAAAAATGACTGTGTTACTCAAATTTTATGATTTTAATCCATTAATTAATATTTCTACGAGCAACTACTCAAAAATGACAGTTTTAATCATTTTTGGGGAGAGAGATGCGTGGGATTGTTATTAAGTTTGCAGAAATCTTGCAAATTTTATAATCTTGAACTCACTAAAATGAAGTCAAATTTTGGACTATTTGGCTCAAAAAAGCATTTTTGAAACAGAATTCAACATAGCTTTGAAAAATTAAAAACAAAAAAAAAATTGAAGATTAAATGATAAAATGATTATAAACTGTTATTAAAATCAGATTGTTTTTTAGGGCTTTGATCGTTCCACAGGGAAAACGGTTGGGCGGATCAATTTGAAAATATACAGACATTTTTGTTAGTTAATTTTTCTTGAAAACGTAATATATATTTATGGTTTATAACAGGTTTTATTTTTCTACGACCAAAGTTTCAGAATTTTTTATTAGCGTCAACTATTTTGAAAAAAAAAAATGATTTCAGTTGCTTGTCTTAAAAGATAAATTTGTTTTTTGTTTTTAGAATCCCATTTTTTTAATCTTCTTTTTATAATCCGGTTTCCTATAAATCCGCTTTTGCAGACAAGTTTATTGATTGCAAAAGCACGTGCGTAGTTTAATTTAAAAATTAAAAAAAAAAATCAGTCTCGTCTCGATCTCGCAAAATCAACTTTTTTAGTCTCATTTGTTTACTATGTATGTGATAAATGAGTAACAACAATTTAAATCTATTTAAATCTATTAAGCAGCCTGATATTTACATTGAAATATTCAATTTTATGTTTTAAAACACAATTTTTCTTGAAAAAAAAAACAGAAAGGACCATCATCTGCTCAAGTAAACATTTCTGTACTGCCTCCAATGCTGAACCAGCAAAACTGGAGGAGTTGGAGAGAGCTGATATACATCTTCAAAGGGAAACTCACGGGTATCATGATTAGGTCCAAGGACCTAAGTAAGTAAAGTGTGTGTTTTTTTAGAACTTTGAAATTGAATAAATTGACATGACTTTATTCGAAAGACAAACTTTTGGCATTATAATTCAAATATGATTTCTGACATATGACAATGAACGTATTTTAATGTGAAAGTCCAATTTTCGATCACTTTTTCCAACATTTGCGGCCGTACTTCGGGAATAACGCGGAGAATGTTGTCCTCTTCCAAGTGGTCAATCGTTTCGGGCTTATTGGTGTAGACTACCGACTTCATATAACCCCACAGAATATTAATTCTAGCGTCGTTAAATCGCACAATTTTGGAGGTAAATTCACGGATCTGAAACGTGAAATTATGCGGTTACCAAACGTTTCGTTCAATAAATTAATTGGGTCACTTCATGGTTGTTCAATTGACGAAAGAAAAAAAAAAGTGTTGCTATCTTAAAGTTATATTCCTCTAAAAAAAAATACCCTATATATTGATGATAGAGTTACAAATTTTCGCAATGCCAAAATCTTTTTTGACCGTACAAAAATTGTTTTTTTTTTTTTAAGAATCCTAAACATGGCCCTATAAAACCCATCTGCATATTAATATTATGTTGCAAGTTAAAGCAAAGGGACGGATGGATGGATGGATAGATTATTACACTCCATTTTCCAATAGCTTTCTGACGCACGACGACGCACTTTTTGCTCAGCTAATTTGTTTGTATTTATAAGACGTGCAACGAGATCAATAATTCCATCATAACTCCTTGGCTATTAAAATGAGAGGAATATAAAATATGGGAAGAAGGAAGACAAACAAATTGACTTTTCATGAATAAATCACTGAATTTGAAATTAAAAATGAAAAAAAAAAGTATTCTCTGTGAATTTTATCAAATGTTGGCATTGGCAGTGGCAGCGATATTAAATCTGTGATCTTTTGAAGCTGGACCCATTATGAATGCTTTGCAATGGGCAAACTTTGTTTTTGATTCCGCATCAAAAGCAATTTTACTTGGGGACTTCATGCTTCTTTTTTTTCAAAAGGCATCAGTGGGTATTATGATCTCTAAAATATTGGGAAAGTCTGTTTTTTTCATTTTTTGTTATTTGATTTATTCAAAAGTCATTTCAATATTTCCTATGATTTGAAAGTGTATTAGCATTTGTTTTTATTAATAGAAAGGCAAAAATTTAGTTAAGGTGGAATTCTTAATGAGGACTTTTGTTATTGAAGCACTCAGTGTGATGGTGTTATGAATTCTAATTGCTTCTAAAGTCTTTAAGGGCCACTTATCATTGAAGGTAAAAATGTAGAAAAAAAAGGTTAAAAAAAAGGTGGACTTGGTCCTCAACTCAATTTTTTTATGGATTTATTGTTTGATGCTTACAGCTAATCAGAATTGTTTTTCATATAGGGAGGTAGGTATAGGTATAGACGGAAAAATGTTACCTTCTTTTATGTAACAATAATTTTCTATTGAAAGATTTAAATCTTCTTTCTAAAGAGGCTTAAGGAATGAAAAATAAATAAATTAAAATAAATTAAAGATGATTGAAACATAGAATGAAAGAATTTTCAGGCAATTTAAAGTTTATGCATGCATACGCTTACACTTTTACAAACATACTTCTTAATAAATGCAATAATTGTCAAAACATACTTGTGATTAATGACTCAATACTCGGGTCGCAAAACCACAGTTTTAAAGCTAATCAACTTAGGACATACATACATGCTGTCAAAACAAACGGCAGAGACGCAGTAACTTGCATAAATTATTTTCAGATAGAAAGCTTAAAATATTCTGTATAAAAAAATGCAGTTTTCAAAATGTATAAAATTCAGCAAACAAAATTGTAAAAAGGTTAAATTTCTTTTTTATATTGCCAACACAAACTCAAAAATTTGCAGTTTTTTCTATGAAACCGTAAAAATGCAGTCATGCTGCGGACACTAATTATGTTATAGTACGGGAGGTAGCGTTAATTTGGAAAAGTGATAAGTACCCGGGCTGAAATTAATAGTATAGATAGTTTTCCACTAATACATAATATATCTGGCCGTCAGCCGCCTGGGTAGCGGTGGACCTAGGTGTGAGGGCGGGTCAAAGTGGTAATTTTTTTTTTTTCAAAAAGTCATTTTACCCGGCTCCAAAATTTGAGGAATGGTTATTGATGTTCTACTGAATCCAAAAATTGCCGTCAGCCGCATGGATGGCGGTGGAAAGACCGTCAGCCAGGCACCTGAACTTGTAAAAAATTTTGAAAAAAAAGTCATTTTACTCGGGCTGATTTTTTTACAGATGAATCTTCAACCTTTCAAGATAATAAAACAAACCGTCAGCCGCCCGGGTAGCGGTGGAAAGACCGTCAGCCGACGTCATCAACATGACGCCCTCCCAGTTGACCTGAGCGTTACTCAGTCACTTTAAATGAAAAACTGACGACTTTTATCCCCACTAACATTCGGTTTATGGCTAATTTTATTTTTGTTAGTAAGCAAACAATCTGAAAATTATAATTTCCATCGATTTAATATTAGTTTCATATTAATTTCGTCACTTTTGCCGAAGGTAACTAAATTAGTCAAGTAAACGGAACTCGAAAAAGAAGATAGTTGCCCCAAAAAAGGTAGGGTAGTGCTATTTTTTTTATATGTTGTAAAGTATATATAGTAGAAGAAAAAAAAAAATAAATTACACAACCACGCCCCCTCCACCCCTTCACAATTCTCGAAAAACCAATCGCAGAAAATACCACAATTTCGACTTTTTTCAAGTTTTTGGCAAAAACTCAGAAATTGTAAATTTTTGGGATCAATATTCTTCCACAAAAATAAAGTATATTAAATTTCCTACGAAATACATATTTCAATTATTATTTTTGGTTAAGCCGTTTTGCCGCTATAGCCAGCTGAAAAAACGCCAAAATTTGTCTTTTGTTTAAAACCCGTTTTCTAGATTTTTTTTTCATTCAGACTTCAAAAACTGTACTTGTAATTGCAAATATCTCTAAATTTTCTAAAACTACATAAAATTCTCTATAAAATGAACATCTTTATTATTTATTTAGGCCAAACCGTGTAACCGCCAGAGCACTTTTAAATAAAAGGTATGTCATAACTAGAAAACGCGAAGTCAACTGGATTTCATTTATTAATTTCATCACTTCTTGCCAGAATCCCAAATGTTTTTTTTTCATTTTTACATAATAAAAAAGGTATTATGTATGTATACCGTATATACAGGGTGTCCCGTAAAGGATAGTCCAAACTGAATATGGTGATAGGCCAGTTCATGATCATTCGGAATTTGGTAACTTGTTCATCCCAAATCGTAAAGGTTTTCGAGTAACGGCTGTTTTTTTGAAATTTGCCCAAACCCCTACTTTGGACCACTGTTTTGCTCACCCCGTCCATAATTGATTTTTTATTTTTTCACCAAAATATTGACCAGAAATAAAACTTTTTTTTGTGCATTCAAAAAATTTTGATTTTAGTCCACCATTTTTTTAAAATTACTAGATAAATTCATAGTTTGATCAAAATTAATTTTTTACTTCAATATTTGAAAGAGCGCCTTGAAAAAAAAACCGAATGACACAATACTGGCCCTTACTTTAAAAAAATTGCCTTGCTTTTCAAATTTCTAAAAAGGTATAAATCTTTCCAATACGAATTCCCAATCAAAAGTTATTACAGTTTAAACTCGATAAGTCGTGGTTTTAATAAAAATTAAAATAAATTCTTTTTTTGTTTTTGTTTTTGTAATGTTGTTTGTTTCATGTTTTTTTTTGTGTTTTTAGTTTTCTTACGTGTTGTTTTTTATTGTTGTTTTTATATTTTTTTCACTGTCGGTACTTTTATCCAAATTTTTTTCATTGTAATATTAGCGACGTCGTATATCAATTTCAATACTTAATTTCATTCTTAAAGACACTTAATTTTACTAACAATGGCGGTCTTTAACTTTCAGACGCCACGCTTGGCCAATCCTTGTACCAGTGTTTTATATATTTTTACCGGTAATGGTATGGCTGGTAAAAATTTCAAAACGTTCAAAAGTAAGGGAGCTTAATAGTCATTCAAATTGGGATAGTTATGTTTTCTTTTTTGGTGCTTTTAAAACGCTTTTGGTTGAAAAAAATGTTTTACACGCCACGCGAATATGCTTCAATGCATTACATTTATGGAGAATGTGGAGGAAACGCTAGATTAGCAGCCAGGACATATGCTGAAAGGTACCCAAATGCTTCACATCCCGACTTGGCTTATTTGGAGGGCAGGGCACCAGGGAGAAGTCTAGGACAAGGAAGAAGTCAACGCCACCATGATGAGGCAGTTTTGCGTGCTGTGCAGACTGAACCTTCTACTTTTATTAGAGCTATCGAAAGGACAACAGGGATCTCAAAAACAAACATACAAAGACTGCTGAAAAGGAACAAGCTGCATTCCTTTCATTTGCAACGTATTCAAACTCTTCTTCCAAGGGACTATACACAAAGGGTTGAATTTTTTCGCACGGTGCTCCAAAAAAAACATGAGGATCCAGATTTTTTCAACAAAATATTGTGGACCGACGAATCATCTTGCAAAAAAGATGGATTTGTCAACTTGCGTAACCTCCATAGTTGGCAATTGGAAAATCCGCATTTGGTGCGAGAACAAAATTCCCAATACCAGTTCAAAATAAATTTGTGGACTGGGATTTTGGATGGCCACATAATAGGACCCATTGAACTGCCGCATACACTAAATAGTGAAATTTATTTAGATTTTCTGCAAAATAGGCTATGTTCTTTGTTGGAAGACGTGCCACTTGCCATAATACAGTCTATGTGGTATCAACACGACTCCGACGGTTGCCCAGCTCATTACAATAGAAATGTGAGACGTTTTTTGGACATTTCTTACCATGAACGATGCGTGGTGGACCAATTTTATGGCCACCTCGGTCACCAGACCTTAATCCGTTGGACTTTATTGGGGCTGTCTCAAGGAAAAAGTCTATGCTAAGCCTATTTCAAACATAAGTGAACTCCAGCAACGTATTCAGGTTTCTGCTGCAGAAATAAGCAACTCGATAAGCACAAGGAATTTAAAAAGACAGTTTTTTAAACGCTGTCGAGCTTGTATACGTGCAGGTGGGGCACATTTTGAACAATTTTTATAAATAAACTGGGTAAAAAATTAAAAATGTAAACAAAAACAAATTAAAAAAAAAAACAAGAAAAAAACACAAAAAAAAACATGAAACAAACAACATTACAAAAACAAAAACAAAAAAAGAATTTATTTTAATTTTTATTAAAACCACGACTTATCGAGTTTAAAATGTAATAACTTTTGATTGGGAATTCGTATTGGAAAGATTTATACCTTTTTAGAAATTTGAAAAGCAAGGCAATTTTTTTAAAGTAAGGGCCAGTATTGTGTCATTCGGTTTTTTTTTTCAAGGCGCTCTTTCAAATATTAAAGTAAAAAATTAATTTTGATCAAACTATGAATTTATCTAGTAATTTTCAAAAAATGGTGGACTAAAATCAAAATTTTTTGAATGCACAAAAAAAAGTTTTATTTCTGGTCAATATTTTGGTGAAAAAATAAAAAATCAATTATGGACGGGGTGAGCAAAACAGTGGTCCAAAGTAGGGGTTTGGGCAAATTTCAAAAAAACAGCCGTTACTCGAAAACCGTTACGATTTGGGATGAACAAGTTACCAAATTCCGAATGATCATGAACTGGCCTATCACCATATTCAGTTTGGACTATCCTTTACGGGACACCCTGTATATACGGTATACATACATAATACCTTTTTTATTATGTAAAAATGAAAAAAATACATTTGGGATTCTGGCAAGAAGTGATGAAATTAATAAATGAAATCCAGTTGACTTCGCGTTTTCTAGTTATGACATACCTTTTATTTAAAAGTGCTCTGGCGGTTACACGGTTTGGCCTAAATAAATAATAAAGATGTTCATTTTATAGAGAATTTTATGTAGTTTTAGAAAATTTAGAGATATTTGCAATTACAAGTACAGTTTTTGAAGTCTGAATGAAAAAAAAATCTAGAAAACGGGTTTTAAAAAAAAGACAAATTTTGGCGTTTTTTCAGCTGGCTATAGCGGCAAAACGGCTTAACCAAAAATAATAATTGAAATATGTATTTCGTAGGAAATTTAATATACTTTATTTTTGTGGAAGAATATTGATCCCAAAAATTTACAATTTCTGAGTTTTTGCCAAAAACTTGAAAAAAGTCGAAATTGTGGTATTTTCTGCGATTGGTTTTTCGAGAATTGTGAAGGGGTGGAGGGGGCGTGGTTGTGTAATTTATTTTTTTTTTCTTCTACTATATATACTTTACAACATACATATAAAAAAAATACCACTACCCTACCTTTTTTGGGGCAACTATCTTCTTTTTCGAGTTCCGTTTACTTGACTAATTTAGTTACCTTCGGCAAAAGTGACGAAATTAATATGAAACTAATATTAAATCGATGGAAATTATAATTTTCAGATTGTTTGCTTACTAACAAAAATAAAATTAGCCATAAACCGAATGTTAGTGGGGATAAAAGTCGTCAGTTTTTCATTTAAAGTGACTGAGTAACGCTCAGGTCAACTGGGAGGGCGTCATGTTGATGACGTCGGCTGACGGTCTTTCCACCGCTACCCGGGCGGCTGACGGTTTGTTTTATTATCTTGAAAGGTTGAAGATTCATCTGTAAAAAAATCAGTCCGAGTAAAATGACTTTTTTTTCAAAATTTTTTACAAGTTCAGGTGCCTGGCTGACGGTCTTTCCACCGCCATCCATGCGGCTGACGTCAATTTTTGGATTCAGTAGAACATCAATAACCATTCCTCAAATTTTGGAGCCGGGTAAAATGACTTTTTGAAAAAAAAAAAAATTACCACTTTGACCCGCCCTCACACCTAGGTCCACCGCGGGCGCGGCGGCTGACGCGCATTTTTATGATACACATACAAATATCTTTCAATTCTGATAAGAATCATCCCGGGTAAAATCACTCGGAAAAACTCAACGCTGCCTCCCGTACTATTAAGTTTTGTGTGGACTTATAAAATGTTAGTCGAGCTCAATGCAATTTGTACCGAGGCAATTCACGAAAAAAAAACGATTTCTGGGTTTAAGGACGCCAAAAGAAAAATGAAGTTTCCATACCCGGTCCTAAGACATAAAATGTTCAAAAAATATCTTGACTATTTTTGACCTTGTTTGTGAAAGGTAATAAATCAATAAATCTAAAGACTTCAAGGAAAAATAAAAGTCAAGTTAAAAAGTTTTCTGATGATTTTGTGTCTAGGTTGAATGCAATATAGTAAAGCTAAAAACAATAGCTGTTACCTAAAAAATAATCAACAGGCATTTTGACTGGTAACGCAGTAGAGGCAGCTACCCTGGATGTGTGGGTTCGATCCCCAGTCTAGGCAGCACTTTATTCTATATTCCCTCAACTGAACACCACTCCTGGGATTTAATGAGGTAGTCAAAAACCTAATATATCAATCCACTGTGCCAACAAAAAATCTGTCTTATTCTGCAACATCCCACAAGGATGACACCTTGGTCCAATTGCTTTCATTTTAACAACCAATGACGTCCACATCTTTTTGTACCAAAGATATAAGAAATCTATGTGACTATCCACAGCTACACACTCTTACTACTCTCAAAACTTTAACAAAATTAACAATTTTCAAGCCTTAGTTATGGCTTGAACACTTTCAATTCCCTCTCCTGTTACGTATATATATTGATCGAGAGCAACGGATTAAGTTAGCACTTTGGTACATGAATGAAACTCTGGTCAAAGAAGGATTTATGACCATAAAATACAAAAACGTGATTTCTACACTCTGGTTCGTGGAATAAGGTTTATAAACTAAAAAAAAATAATCAGATGCAAATCAAATCAACTAAACTGAAGTAGTAAATATTATTGTTAAGTGTTTTTTGACCTACACAAAAACTAATTTGTAGATATTTTTATTTTTTGGAGCAATTTGCCATTGGACATACTAAAATACTGCGTGTTAATTTTACTGATGTTCGAAGTGTATATCAAAGAGAGTTTAACATCAAAGTTCTCTCAAAACTAGAAATTTGTCAGTTCCTTCATTCATTTTTGTTTTGTTATTATTCCTGATGCTCTACCTACAATTCCTGATGTAGAACAAGTAAAAGGTTTTTCCGCGAATACATAAATTGGGACGTTGCACGCAAATGAACTCATGCATAATACAATGGACATGAGCTATGGACGTTGTGCAGGTTGTATAGGACAGGATGACACGGGATGGGTGATGCTTAATGAAATCAAAAAGTCCTTTTAGGATGTGTGTTGGTTGGTTGCATTGGCCATGACAGCACTGATTCGTTGAATCGCTGGTGGCTGTTTCCTCTTTAGCTTGATGCCTTACCTACATTTTGTGATACAAAATACAGCAACTCTCTGCATCTTTTTTTGTGACATTGATGATGATGCAGTCAGCAATGCGAAATCGCTCAGTACAGAACAAAACAGAACAGAAGCAGCCTTGAGCTGTGAGCTAATGATTTATCAAAATATCTCATGAAAATCATTTGAATGCCTTCTGGTCACGCAATTCAATTTATTTCAACCCGAACCCAAAACCAAACCCAATCCAGCCCAATGACTTAGAGAGGAGCACCACCAACAATTGGAAAAATGCGACTACTGGCGCTGCGGCTACCGCACTGATCGATAACCATAATAATCGTAATTTGAGATTCATTCGCCCTTCCCTTGGTCATTCGATTGCTTGTGATTGGTTCGATATGTGATGTCGAATTGATGGGTTGCTTGCATTGCAATCATGCACTTGCACTCGCACTTAAACTGGCACATGCACACACATGTTTGGGCATTAAGAAAACCATTCGTCCAACAGACACACGGGACGGGAACGGTCGCTGCTGCGATGCAGAACTACGATTCGGAATGTACATTTGCGATACGTGAGACGTGACTATAATCAATCATCCTTGTTTACCTTCTCGATCACGGATGTCACTCACTTATTCGCCCGATCATTAATGCGGTAGTACAGCTCCTGTTTCTCACCACGATGGATAAGTAGGTAGGATAGAATAGTTAATCAGGCTTAGCATTTTAGGTTGGGTGTACATTGCACATTTATCTAAAGGGCTACTACAACTTGGCTACGTTTCCATAATTATTTAAAGTGAAAGGTGGAAAAAATCGTATTTTTTTACTTTATGAGAGGTGCAAGGTTTGTAAATTATTTAAAAAAAAAAAATGTTAACGCCACTCAAATTGCATTGATTGCAACAAAATATTTTCTGATACAAAGTGCAAAGCCTGTTTCAGAGTAATGACAAGTTTATGAATTGCAAGTTATTTTTCAACTTTATTTAAAATTAACTTGAGTTGAATATAAATTAACAAAAAGAATTATAGGCACCTATTGAGAACATCGATCTATGATTGATGGTACTTGTTAGTAAAGCTAGGAATTTTAGTTCAAAGAAGTTAATGTGTTCTTCATTAAAAGGTGCTCAAAGCTGGCTTATCCTAGACAGCAATAAATTAATGTCAATTTGGAATGAATAGTCCTCAGAAAAGGCTGCCTGTATTTTGCTATCGCATTGTATAAACAAAAACTTTTTATTACTTTTACCGATCAGCTAAGGCTTCTTTAGCAATAATTTTATATCTAAAGTATAAAAATTTTCAAAAAACCAAGGGACATCAATCTTATTATTTTTGAAAGTCAATTTTTTTTTTTAAATATTAAATTTCTCGGAAGAAAGTTATTTTACGATCTAATTTTGAATACACACTTTGACTTTTCTTTTCCAATTTAATTGAATATAAAATCATTTTATTTGTTTTACCTGTTCGGAAACTTATGAGCACTTGAACTCTTTGTAATCAGTAGTGAAACGATACTACTACTTTTTACAAAGGGATAGTTCTTCTTATAGAATTGTTTTTCTGTGATAACATTGGAAAACTTGAATCCGTGCGCGTTTCGGAGGATATTTATCAAAGTTAATTTTATCAATATAATTTGATGTCCCTCTCCCCAACTTTGACAGCCACTTACAGTTGTGTCATTTGCAGCCAGAGCTATTTAAACTGCATACAAATGGTCTCAATCTCGCATTTACGTTATACTAAAAATAGCTTCCTTTGTAAGGAACATGTTCTTCGAACAACTATTTTTTTTTATGAAATGGCGGCACGTCACCAAATAGTTTACAGACGTTATTATAAAGAAACAAAGAACAAATTTGCCAAGCTTTAAGCTGAGAACATGGAAAACATGTTATGGAGCTGGAGAAATATATGCACCAGCGCTAGTGCAAATTGTGCTATGCGGATCTGCTACTTGCTAAGTTAAGCAAGATAGCAGTTATTTTCAAAATTAACGCACAAAGAAGAAACCGTGTTCTTAATTAACAATGCCAGCTTCTTGTGGCTGGAGACGAAACTTAGGACAGGATTTTAGAGACTTAAAATTAAAAGTTTCCGAGGCTATACAGGGTGAGTCATGAGCAATGCGACAAAATGCTAGGGCGTGTAGGTTGCGTTGAGACAAGAAAAAAATCGTATGGGAGGGGGGGTCTATTCCCCCCCGTTTAGCCGGGAGGGGCAATTTTCGAAAAAATTGACTTAAAATGGAAAAAAAATTATTTAAAATCAACGGCTTCATTCAAAATGCTATGCAATACCTTTTTGAAAAGCTAACAACTTTTTCTTTCATTCTGTGTTTAAATAAATCTATTCTAAGAAATAGTTTTTGAAATATTAATTTTCAAAGTCAAAATTTTGAAAAAAAAGTGGAAAAAAAATATTAAAATTAATTTTTTTCAAAATTTTACGTAATTAAGTGCTAAATTTAATTTCAAAATTAAGTGCTGTTATTAATTCTAATTCAAAATCAGAAAACCGGATGCAAAACATTTATGTCGTTCTCAAGAAATTAAAAGAATTCTAAAGCTAAAAATAAAAATTAATGATCGCTAAACTTTTTAAAACAAGAAAATGATGATTTGCTTTAAAAATTCCTTTTATTTTTACTATATTTTTTATTGGAAGGACTTATAAATAAAGCAAATCATCATTTTCTTGTTTTAAAAAGTTTAGCGATCATTAATTTTTTATTTTTAGCTTTAGAATTCTTTTAATTTCTTGAGAACGACATAAATTTTTTGCATCCGGTTTTCTGATTTTGAATAAGAATTAATAACAGCTATTAATTTTGAAATTAAAATTAGCACTTAATTACGTAAAATTTTGAAAAAAATTAATTTGAATATTTTTTTTCCACTTTTTTTTTCAAAATTTTGACTTTGAAAATTAATATTTCAAAAACTATTTCTTAGAATAGATTTATTTAAACACAGAATGAAAGAAAAAGTTGTTAGCTTTTCAAAAAGGTATCGCATAGCATTTTGAATGAAGCCGTTGATTTTAAATAATTTTTTTTTCCATTTTAAGTCAATTTTTTCGAAAATTGCCCCTCCCGGCTAAACGGGGGGGAATAGAACCCCCCGCCCATACGATTTTTTTCTTGTCTCAACGCAACCTACACGCCCTAGCATTTTGTCGCATTGCTCATGACTCACCCTGTATATTCAAGTAGCTGACCATAGCAACAGAGAGTCAGAATCTGCGGTGACCAAATGCCTAATCAGTGGAAGGAAAGTTACTTTTTCCTAGTTTACAAGGGGAAAAGGGTTGATACACGAAATGCGATAGCCACCAGTCAATCAAGCTAATATCACATACCTACGTGGCTATCTGATGACCAGTCAGAATGGAAAAATATCTTTATTCAGGAGATTTGCATATGGTAATGCTAGCTTTCGAAAAAGAATTAATTCCAACGACGAGATATAAGTTGTCCTTAGTCAAAGAGAAGTTTTGAAGCCCTAAGTGCGAATGATTATATACTTGCTCAAGCAAGTCAAAACAAAAGTTAGATGCCACGCAGGTGTCACTAAGAGTTCGCAATCAAAGTTGGTGTGTATGACATGGAAACGTCTTAAGCCCTCTGCTCAATATCACAATTTTTGAATATTATCTTGATCTGGTTCCGAAGGTGAATGAAGGAATACATATTCTGTCCATCAACCTTTAAATTTGTTATAAAAACCCAGCGTTTGCACAGCTCCCACGCTTTTGCATTAAGCCTAAGTGTG
Source organism: Syrphus vitripennis (assembly GCA_958431115.1). Classification (NCBI taxonomy): domain Eukaryota; kingdom Metazoa; phylum Arthropoda; class Insecta; order Diptera; family Syrphidae; genus Syrphus; species Syrphus vitripennis. The sequence goes on along the minus strand of OY288109.1, from coordinate 32,383,898 downwards.
TGCATTGAGTGGCAGTGTTTCGCTCGCTGTTTCTAACACCAGTTTGAGCATATATGTACATGTGTTTGGATCGACGGGAGAACATTCTCCACCAAACCCTTTTCTTACTTTGACGTCAAGTCTCGTCGATGTGCTTAGCATTGTTTTTGCCCATTTAACCCTTGCGCGATGCTCCTGTTTTATTCTGACCTAAAATGTTACACAAGAGCACATAAGAACCTTGGCACCACTTACTTGACCCACCAGCTGCTCAGTAGGAGTTGAGGTTCTGCACTATTGAACTAAGGTAATCCTCCTCCCGGGTTTGTAACAGCTGAGGGGCCATAACAATAATCTTTTCATTCGTTATACCGGCGATCACAAAATCAGACGTTTATTGGATAGAATGTGCCACTGCCTTGGTAAATGAATTAACAGATAGTGAAGATTACACATGTTCAAGATCATCCGCAGGTAGGACTTTCGGAACTTCTCGTTTCATAAATGCAATCCATATAAAATCTCGTGCTTGCCTGTCAAATGCTTAACTTTGTAAATATTCAAGACTTCTTTAAAGAACATTTTTCAAATCCAATAGACCAAGAACATATGACAATTTACCACCAGCAGTTTCCCTTTTTTGTCTGTCATAGATATATGCAAAAGCTTTCCTATGATGCTTTTAATCCGGGTTAACTGCTCCAACTCGACCTCTTCTAAATGCTTCATGCAATATTTTTTTTATATAGAGCAGAAAATATTAATGCAATCTATTCCTGAGGCCAAAAATGTCCTCGTTCGTTAACAAATACAAAAAATAAACAGAAAAAAAATATGTCAGCTTCTATACAATATCATATTGATATACATTCAGACACATACCCGCTCCGAACAATTCACACCCTCTCCATACATGCTCTCCCTTATTTTTTATTTTTTTTTTGTCGAATATTTATCTGCCACAAACGAGGCACAAGCTATAACAATGTCAAATGGTTTGCAACCCAATTATTTATTGTTTAAGCCAGTAAATTTCGATTTTTTGACGGGTCACTAACAATTCGCAACGGGGGGTTCATTTCTCCATTCATTTTTGCGTCGCGTCACTTGCCCTCCCTGGATGACATATTAGGTGTAGACTTTGTATAGAAATCCTCTCTAAATAATACCCACAACAGAGTGAGAGTCCCGTCCATCGCGTCGCGTCGTCGGTCGGTTGTCCCCAGAGAGTGTTATGTTTCCATGTACAGATATATTTATATAAAATGTTCGTATAGTTATAAAATAAATTTTCTTTTTGAGGGAAATATTGTTTATTTAATTTGGTGTCGCCTGGATGGGTTTTTATAAACTCATAGCTCATATACCCACAGAATTGGAATGGAATGGCAAAACAGAAGCCACATCGACGACGTCGTCGTCGTCGTCGGTCGGTTCAACACTTGAAATATTTCATCTTTTTGGTTTTTTTTTTTTTTTGGTCTTGTTCAATGCTCGCGTATAAATACTTTTAAGTACATATTTCGAACTTCTACCACAGGCAAAGATATAACACGCCACTCGAGAGCATATATTTTTTTTTTTTTTCAAAAATAGATGTGTCTTCTTGGGTCGGTCGTAACGCATCTTTAGATAGAAAATAAAATAAAAGCAAGCATGTGATCCTTACGCCTCTATGCGGTGTGACCGCAGTTAATTCGTTTAAGAAATTTGTCTTCCAATTGGTCCATTTCTAAATTTATAATGTGTTGATGTTGATGGTTTGCGTTGTGGCATCAGGCTTGACGCTTGAGAGTTTGTGGATTTTACAGGGATATATATACAAAATTGTACCTAATTATCCTTTTTTTCAATGCACACACACGATGTAAGAGGATTTTTTTATGTTGCTCCTTTTTTTGGATGGAAATTATGCATACCTACCTAAAAGGGTCTTCCTTTTCAATGACAGAGAATTATTATCCTGTCTGACGACCTAAAAGAATTTTTCTTTCAATTGGTTTAGAATTCAGATGGAATTCGTAGAATAGTAGAGTCGGTCATGATTCACAATTTCAAATGATGAATGAATAACGAAAACTATGGGTTTTCATTTATTTTTCAATTTGTCACGATAATTTCCTGTTTATTTTTTTTTTGTCTGTAGAGAATGTTTACGACGTATTCAGGGACTGGGGACTAACTTAATAATATTAAAATAGTTGAGAAATTTCAGTGTTTTATTTATAATGTAATTTCAAAGAGGTCGTAATAAATGTTTTGAAATAAATAACAAAATTTAATGATTTTTTGTTGAGTACCTACAGAAATAAATTTGAGTTTGAGGCAGGTGAGCTAAATCGTTGAGGTTAGAGAATAAGTTTGCACCAGATCTGGATGACGATGAAGTAAAAAGTGAACTTACATAAGAGTTGATTGGAATTTCTAAACAACCTGTTCCTGGATTTGTTTCTAAATTCTTCTATTTAGTCTATTTTCTTACACCACTTAACTTACTTGCTTACTTAGGTCGTTAGGCTTATTATGTGCACAAGGCCTATACTACACCCGTCACCCATTCTTCATAGTTCACTGTTCCTGAAAACGCGTTTCAGCTCTGTCCAACTTGTCCCTAGTTGTGTTTGGCCAGAAAATCTTCAAGATGTTGCACAGACATCTAATCTATTTACGACCGTTTAAAGCTTTCTGGTGACTTGTGACTTTCCAAGTGCTTAAAGAAGCACCGATTCAGAATTGGACAGCATACCAAACGCAATTCGCAATTCCAAATTAGGCTGTTAAAATATAGTTTAGACAATACTTCCAAGATATTAAAAATTTTGAACTATGTACTGGTTGTCCAAATATAACTATTGGAGCAGATTAGGAATTTTCAAGTCTAATCCTTTTTGTTTTTGTGGAACTGATATTTAGCACGACTCGACGATTTCAGCTTCTCTCTCCACTTTTGATGTCATGTGATGGAGATCCATGATCCTATGAGAAAGCAAGCATATGTCGTCCGCGTAGCCAAGGTGTTTGAGGTATAATTCCGCTGAGGTCCTCCATTTCTATTTCCCGCTTTGGAAAAAAACCTGTCGCGTCATTCACAGCTTTATTCGTCACTTCATTTTTTTTTACGCGATGCCGTGACGTAAGCAAGTAATCTAAGGTCGATTCGAGTCTTGACCTTGACCTTACTTCACTTTACAAAAGCGACATAAGGCCAAATAAGAAATAGCCTTATGTTGCTTTTGTAAAGCCTCACAAAGCCAATTCTACCTTCTTCTGTTTTCAACAATTTTTTCTTCTTGTGATAAACAATTGCAATTATGTATGTGGGAGCAATATCCATTTCCATTCCATTTCCGATCAGAACTTCCAACCAGAAGTGCTCGTTGCACGAATATATGATCTTTAGAAACAAAGAATAACTGATTTAGTTTGGGGTTTATCACCTTATCCTCGTTGCCTAAGAATCCAGATCTCGTGATTTCCCGTCGATTCTCAATTCGAATGCTTTTTCAAAATCAACCAATATAATATGCAAATCTCTTTAGGAATCGCTATTGCAAAATAAAAAATACAAACTCTATTTTCAGGAACGTTCGTAATTACTTACTTACTTAAGGTGGCGCTACAGTCCGGTGTGGACTTGGGCCTCAATCAACAGTCTCCGAATGCCAGCTCGGTCCCTAGCTAGTTGTCTCCAGTTTTGCACTCCAAGTTGATTGAGGTCCTCTTCCACTTGTATGCGCCACCTGAGTTGCGGTCTTCCTCTTCTTCTGCGTCCCTCGGGAATAGTGTCGAAGGCTTTCCGGGCCGGAGCATTGGTGTCCATGCGCTCTGAATGACCGAACCATCTGAGTCTCTGGACCGCACAGCCCGTAAAGTTCGCTGTTATATCTTCGTCTCCATTCCCCATCAATGCACACGGGGCCAAAGATGACCCGAAGAACTTTCCTCTCGAAACATCCTAAGGCACATTCATCCGATTTTGTCAAGGTCCATGCTTCTGCACCATACAGCAGGACAGGGATGATGAGGGTGTTGTACAGTTTTACTTTTGTTGCTCGAGAGAGGGCTTTTCCACTCAATTGCTTTCTTAGCCCAAAGAAACAGCGATTAGCAAGAGTTATTCTTCGTCTTATCTCGGCGCTGGTGTTATTGCCCGTGTTAATAGCGGAACCTAGGTAGACAAACTCCTCTACTACCTCGAAGTTGTATGCGTCTATTGTGACGTTCTGGCCGAGCTGTCGGTGTTGGGTGTCCTTTTTCGAAGACAGCAAATACTTCGTTTTTTCCTTATTTACCGCTAAACCCATTTTTGCCGCTTCTGTCTTAATCCTCACAAAGGCGCCATTGACATCACGCTGTGTTCTTCCCATTATATCAATATCGTCGGCGTACGCGAGAAGTTGAACAGATTTTTGGAAGATAGTGCCTCTGGTGTTGACGGTGGAGTTTTGTACTATCTTCTCAAGAACGATGTTAAACAAATCGCACGACAGCGCATCGCCTTGTCTGAATCCTTTTTTGACGTCGAAAGATTCCGTAAGCTCATTGCCAACCTTTATGGAGCGTGAGTTCTCCATCGTCATTTTACACAAGCGAATGAGTTTGGCAGGGATGCCAAAACTAGACATAGCTTTATACAGTTCGTCTCTGTAGATGCTGTCATACGCGGCCTTAAAATCGATGAAACGACGTGAAAATTTGGTCGATGGTTGACTTTCCTGGCCTGAAGCCAGATTGATAAGAACCAATCAGATTGTTGACGAAAGGCTTCAGACGTTCACATATTACGGCAGAGAGGATCTTGTAGGCGATGTTAAGTAGACTGCTTTCTCTGTAATTGGCGCAGTTTAGAGGATCTCCCTTTTTCAGGATCGGGCAAACAATGCTGAGGTTCCATTCATCGGGCATGCATTCCTCCGACCATATCTTACAGATGATTTGGTGCATGCTCCTATCTAGATCGTCGCCTGCTGCTTTGAACAGCTCGGCAGCTAGACCATCTGCTCCAGAGGCTTTGTTGGATTTCAGCCGTGATATTGCTGTTTTCACTTCTTCTAGGTCGGGTTCACGGAATTGTTGGCTATCATCGTGTGCGATGAAAGGCTCCTGTCTGACGGCGGGGTTTTGTTCGTCATCGCCGTTATACAATCTACAGATGTGGTCTTTCCAAATCCCCAGCATTGACTGCGATTCTACTATTATTTTTCCTTGTTTATCTCTGCAGGCATCGGTTCTTGCTCGATGACCCTGAGCCAGCTGTTTTACCTTCCGATAAAACCTCCGAACTTCATTCCTGCTATTGGCTCTCTCAACATCTTCGATCTGGTGCTTCTCATGCTCTCTCTTTTTTCTCCTGAGAAACCGGCGTTCCTCTCTCCTCTTTTGCTCATAGAGCTCACGAGCAGCTCTTGTCCTTCTATGCGCGCCGCTTTGTATGGCGACCTCTTGCGATTGTTTTGGCCGTTGTCGGGCTATTCGTAGCACGACCTTGGCTACGACGAGGTTGTAGTCCGAGTCGATGTTGGCTCCTCGGACAGTTCGAACATCTTAAACGTTGGACAAGTGCCTTCCGTCGATCGCAATGTGATCAATCTGGTTGACGGTTGATTGATCAGGAGATCTCCATGTACCTTTATGGATGTTGAGATGTGAGAAATAGGTGCTTGCTACCACAACATTTCGCCCGCAGCAAAATCGATCAGCCTGAATCCGTTATCGGAAGTGGTGTCGTGCAGGCTGTGCTTTCCGACTGTTCCGCCAAAGATGTCTTCTTTTCCCAGCTTTGCATTAAAGTCGCCGAGAACAATTTTCATGTCATAGCTAGGGCATTGCTCATATGTTTTGTCGAAGAGCTCGTAGAATTCGTCTTTGGTGTCGTCCTTTTTCTCTTCTGTGGTTGCATGCGCGCATATTAGGCTAATGTTGCCGAATTTAGCCTTGATTCGGATCGTCGTGATGCGTTCGCTTACACATTTGAAGCTCATGAGTTTTTGCCTGAGTCTGCTTCCCACGACGAATCCACATACAAAGAGTCGCTGTTGTTGCTGCCGGTAACAATCTCCATAGCAGATATCGCAGTTTTTCATCCTCCTTTTGCCCGGTCCATCCCATCACATTTCCTGGATAGCGGTAATGTCTGCTTTGTAGCAGTTGAGGGTCTCCGCTAATTGTTCGGCAGCACGCGGTCTATTAAGGGACCTAACATTCCACGTGCATATCCGAAATTCGTTGTCCTTAATACATTTGCTTTGGTCGTTATCGTTGCTTCGCAACTAAGTTTTTTTCTACGTAGTCGGGAAGTCACCCCGACGTACAACCCCACTTGATGTGACTCCAAGTAAAAGAGCCGGAAAAACCGCTCCTTTTAAAGATGTTCACCAAGTAGTTCGGCCTAACTGGAACTGAAGACGCCACAGTTGATTTCAAAAAAGAAATTCATCCGCTGCCGTCCCTCGTTGGGAGTGCCTTGGTGGGAACACTCCTTCGTTGTGGGGTAATTAGTAGTAACATCCTACTCCGCTTCGACCTGTCGACCATGGGAGGCCCTTCTGCGAAAACGAGTTTCGCGATCGCATAGCTCTAAGCTTCATAGTACTAGTTACCGTAAGCCGCTCCACCACGTCAAGGCTTACTCCATAGAGGTTAATTACTTCAAAATTTAAACCAATAATATTCAATGCAGACGAGAGCTTTTAAGTTTATTTTTTTTTGTACAAAACAGGAAATTCAAAAAAAATATTGGTAAAAAATTATTTTCTTTCACATGTAACTGAACCTGATTTCATTAATTTCAAACTTAGGATATTTTTTCTAAAAAAAAACAGTTAAAAATTTTATAAAATTTACTATCGTAAAATTTAAATTAACATCAATACTAATTTTCTTTTTTGTTTGTCTTACTTATAATCAATAACTACATGCAATTTAAATAAACATTAACATAATTTTATTATCAATTTCCCTTTTTCTTCATTCATTCTGCAAAGCTTATCGATAAAATCGCATAAATGTCAACAATTAAAAACCAAGAAAATAAATAAATCTAGAAACAGAAATTAAAATAAACATAAAAATGAAAATAAAAATAAAACTAGCATAAGTAAAACAATGTCGTCGGTTTGTCTATCTGCGATATATACGGTGCTTTTTACACAGCAAGATATTATACTGTGTTGGCTAGCTGGTCATTTATTTATTAACTATTATCTTTGTCACTAAATCAAATATTCAGATTTATCACAACAGACCTTGGAGATGGTTTTTTTTTAGGTTTGTTTTGGTGTGATGATGGTGGCTTGAAGCTGGAGCTCCAACACGAGGCTGTAGGTATAGCTGCCTGATGTTTTTGCTTTTTTTAATTTGTTATTTTACGACTCACTTTTAGAAATGGGACTTCCAACACACAAGAAGCCTCAGCAACCTAGATGCTGGTTGGCCCACGCTTTCCCCATACCAATACCAACGGAGCTAGTTGGGTACCGTCATATATCGCGCCCACATTATGTATTGCACGTACAATTTTTTTTTATGAATGGACATTGGACGGCCATTAAATCGGCCAGGTGGATAGCTTTGCGACTTGATTTCATTGTGCCTACATTTTTAGTTAAAGCTGCTACATCATACAGTCGAGACCCAGACCATCCAACGCTCAAAATGTGGGTTTCCAAAAAATCAGCAGGCACCATACTACTATATTACATATATACTTACTGTTAAAACTCAACTCTCTTGAGTCTTGGGCAATCAACCTCAAAAGATTTCTGAATGAATAATCACACTCAAGTCGTCGTCATTGGCCTGCCGGTCGGTCGGTGCTATTCCGTTGTTCGTTCTTCGTCAGAGTTAACTTAGCAACTTCAATGTTGGACGTATACTATAGTAACAATTTTGAATTAATGGCAGTTGAAGATATGGACAAAGCTCAAATTGAAAACCGGGCCTATTAAAATAAATTATTGCATCTAACTCACAATCAGATCAAGGGACAGATGGGCTATTAGTGTAGATTGAATATAAAATCAATTTTGTATTTTGATGGAATTATTGTAAATGGAAGTTTTTGCCATCTCTCTAGTCTCTATACATATATTGACCTTAAACATCAGATTCTTATTCTGACCCCAGCGGTTCCCAGTGTGCTTCACAGCCACAGCTACGTCATTTACTTTTAATCAGATACGGATACATTTTATTATGCATCAGTATGAAAAGAACAGGCATGTGAGTGAGTTCCCATGGTCTGTCTTACTATACTTGTGGTTTAATATAATATATCTGGTTGAAGACCAACTAAGGATGTGGTCAGCAAATCATTTATTAAATATGGTAACACGATGATTTTATTTCCAACGTCATCGTCATCATCATTATGATTATCATCATCATCAAAATCGTTGTCTTTGTCGTCATAGAGAAACCATAACACCAAAGATGTTGAAATGTATAATTTTATTGATTGTGTATACTGCTACTCGTTACTCGTAACTTATTTATGATTTTGTGCAAAATAATTTATCATTTTCTCTATGAGTCATTTAAGTACAAAATTTTATGTATTTAATATTTAGTAAGAAGAAGATTATAAAAGGGTGTCTACGGAACTCCGGAAATATTTTATAACTTCGTTGATTTTTTTTTCGGGGGTAATAGCCGACACTACTATTACCCCCGAAAAAAAAATGTATTAAATATATCTAAATATTAATAATATAAAATAAGAGGTTAGCTTCATTAGATAAGATCGAATCAAAATTTTTGTTTAAAATGCACTTTTATACGTTTTCCAGAACTTTAGTTACGAAAGCCGAGATAGTGCTTGCATAACAATTTTTAAAAAGTTTAATTTCAAGAATAAATTTTTATGATTTTTTCTCTACTATAAGAATTTGAAAGGACTTACATACTTTAATCTTCTTTTTTGGTTTAATCTGCCCAAATATTTAAAAAATGCACAACTGGATCGCACGAACTTGCTCAATTGTCATCAAAGGCAAATATTGAAAAGGATAAAATGCATTAGGTACTTGAATTGCTGAAATAAAGCAAAAAAATTATAAAACTGAAGTTGTCATCTTATGTATCATAAAAATACGAATGTTTGAAAAAAATAAAAAAATCGTTTTTAAGTATTTTTATACAAATTCTTAGAATTAAATAATATACTTGAAAACAAAATTTAAAAAACTAGTCAACTGTTTTTTTTTTATTGCAATATTCTTATAATTATAGATACAGGACTTCTTTCATCAACATTTTTTTCCAATCATTTAATAAACATGTTTTGTCTTAACGGTTATATGACAGGTACCGTTTTTTGTTGGGGTTTAAGAAAATTAAATTTACACTCTAGGGAATCTCTTTAAAACCTTTAGTCCAAAAGAAAAATTTAATAAAATTCTGCAGTAGTTAAGGCTGTGGGTCGAGATACAGACAGATAGAATTGACCCACTTTTTCGAGTACGAAAATTTCAACTACTGACCTCTCTATAATTTCCTAGATGTAATAGGGACAAAGGAATAGATTTTCTTACGTGATCTACATATTTTGAAAACAAATTAATTAATTAAGTTGGAAATGGTTTAAAAAACGAATGTTTACATTGAAATACAAATTTAATTATTTTTAGAATATTTTGCAGCTTGCACAACTTTTTTTTACCACTAAACGACTTTTGTTTATTTTTTCAATATTTTTTTTAGGAGCCTTCATAATTGAAATCGAAACCAGAACTACGCTCCGGATACGGAATGGCTACATGTTGACGAGTTATCATAGCAGTAAGTATACTAACATCATTCATCGTCATATTGAAAATTTCAGCATGATAAAATTTTAATTTAAATATTTTCTCCATCGAAACAAGTCTCAAATTCGACTTGATCTATAAACTAAATCAAAAAAATATATTAAAACTGACCAACAACTTGTTTTGGTTATTAAAAATAAATAACAAAACAAAAAAAAAAACATGATGGACCTGATTTTGTTATCTAAAATTAAAATCACTTTTCTTTATTTTTGATTTTCTTTTATTTTTTCTTCGTTTGTTCTTTAAACGATGGTATTTTTTTTCTTGGTATCTATATCATTTCGATCAGCAGTAATTAATTTTAACGAGATTTTTTTATGTTTATTCGTTTGATAATTTAAATTAACGTTTACCTTTGCATACAAAGTGATTTTTAGTTCAAATTAAAATAACCATTAAATTTTAAGAGTAATACTATACCTACTATAAGTTGAAGGAGAACACAGTCTACTTAGAGAAATAGAGTTAAATTTGCCGTAAGTTTGTAAATTGTTGTCAAAATCAAATTAAAAACCAGGAGCTCGTTACATATTTGGAGATAAGAAACTTTGTATTTCCTTCGGTAAAGAAACAGGAGGAGGAAAATTATCTTGATATTTATAAAATAAAACTTTCTTTCGTATGGTTCACTTCGAATTTTTGATGGCATTTTCTGTTTAGTATTAATTGAATCATTGCTCTTGGTTTTTGGAATTTATAAAAAAAAGTATAGTGAAAAACCTCAAAAAACCATCGCAGTAGTTGGGCTTTTTTTTATTTGAACTATGATACTCTTGATAAGTTGTCACAAGTAACGAAAAAGATTTTTGTTGGTGTTAAAAAAGCGAAAAAAAAATTTATCTTGAATAAAATTTCCCACCGAAAGCATAAAATGTGGGTCTTCCGTCTATCTGTAGGTCTGCTTGTACCTCGAACTACAGCCTTAACTACTGGAACTTAATGTTTTTAAGTAAATCCGAAATTGAATTTTTCGTGGATGATAAAAAAACGGTACCTGTCACATAAACATTAAAACAAAACTTGTTTATCTAAAAAACTGATCTATCGATTTTGATGAATTTCTTAATCACAAATTTCAATCCAAAATATATTTTGGATTTTTGTGCCCTATTAAAAACGAAATAATGAAAACAATTGTTTTTGTTTGCAAAATAAAAATCGGAAAACTGTTTTATTCAAGGAAGATTAGAAAATGATTAAATTATTTGCCTTTTGCTACAAACTGGTGTTTTAATTAAATTTTATTTATTTATTGAAATACAAGAGTATTATAAGACGACGATGACGTCATAGTCTTTCACACGATCACTACTATTCTACAAATATAGCCTTAGGGATTCATAGAAGAATAAAACGTGCCAACATCTAAGTAAAACCTCTATCCGTAGTCAAATCTCTTTCCGTTGATAAAAAGGTGTGCAGCTTAATTTAATAAATAAACGTTGACTGTAGAAAAAATATTTGCATTATTTATTGCAAAACATGAGGCTATTTCGGTTCTATGATAAATGAGATTATAAGTTTTTTCGGTAAGAAGTCTAAATTTTGAAATTAACATTCTATGCAACTTTTTTTCGAAAATTCTGAGTGTAAACAAGACTTAACACTTCATTTTATAATAGAACCGGAATGCACCTTAGCATTTAAAAGCAAATTTGTGTCAAACTTTGATCACAAAAATTATGATCGATTTCTGGAATTACTCAAAAACATTAATATTTTCAATTCTGCTTTTTTTTAATATTGTTAGTGTTGTATAATTTATTTACAATAGTAACAATATTGAAAAATAAATGAAATGGCACCAACAAGATATGGATATTTGAGAAAAAATCAAAATGGCGATAAAAAGATGAATGAGCGAAATAAAATTGGAGGTGTTACAATCAGCCGAGCGTTTATAAGTTTAAGAGATTCATAGCTCAAAAACTCATCCCTCGTTACCTCATCATGAAACTAAATTGGGAAGGATGTTTTAAAGGTCTCTTAAACTTTGAGCTCTCATTGAACACCGGTCTAAATGTTTAGAAACTATTGATTGATGGGAATTTCTTCATTTTTATCCTCTATACTTTAGGGTTGGTCCTGAATAAAAAAAAAACAACTCCTGTGCTATTCCCAACATCAAGGACAAATAAAATGCATTGCAGGAATATTAAATAAAAGTCTTCAAGGACCTTTCGACAAAACGTGAAACATTTTTATAAGACATAAGGGCTTTTTTAAATGTCAGTACAATATTGTTTACGGCTTTCCAGAAGTGACATGTTCTTCCATTATGCATGTACATAATTACATCATATAGGTTGGTATATTTTATTTTCTTATTCTTCTTTTAAATTTAATTATTTTATTGAAATCATCTCCCTTTGATAAAAGTCTGATTCTGAATTCAATAAAGTCACGTATTAAGTTAATTCCCGACACGAGATTTGTATTCTTCATATTTTGCTCTCCCTCTCTCGCTTCATTTTATGCGCCAAAAACCATTTCACTAAAGTGGCAACGAAGTGTGGTTGTGTCTTGAGGCAGGTGATTGTGATGTAGCCTCGGTAGGCATCAGGCAGGCAGATAGGTATAGGCAAGGTAGATATAGGCACGTGCTATACAACAAGACAACAAGTTTTATAAATGTCAGGTGCAATGTGGCAGGAGTCGCTTTGTTTATGAACAAAAGCGAAAAACATCCGGCGATGTGTAATAAAGAGACCACAAGCATTCGGGTATAGACGTACATATAAATATAGGGAGACAGAGTGATATTTTGTATAGAGCTAGAGGCAAACCTGAAGGTACCTACCCATCCAGAGTAGAAAAGTATCTAAGGAGACACATAACATGGGGTTGATGATTAAATTGTTAGGTGCGCATGATTGTCTGTCTTTGGGAATCCATCTGCTGGATGGTGATTGAATAACATATGAAGCTCATTCAAGGAATCATCAGACAGAATCATCTATCTCCCTTCATGTTGACGGAGTACCAACCAACGTATATATTGATGAGATGGCAGAATGAATGACATCAACATTGCCATTTTTATTGACTGTTTTTAAAGAAAAAAAAAAAAAAACACAAATTAGTTTTATTTTCTTTGATGAGTTGGTACCCTACTTAAGATAAAGTTTGAAGGGGGAAATGAAATTAAATAATGTAAAACGTGTGGTTTTGCACATTCGTTTAATACATATGTATGTATATATGTAGGTACTCAATAGTCATAATAATAGAGGGGCTAATTTTTTTGAGGGCAAATGGTAGTTAAATATTAATTAAATCGGATACCAATGAAATTTTAGTATGCATTAAATCGGATACCAATGAAATTTTAGCTGTATGTAGGTGCTATCACCAGAACAGCCTAACTTAGTTTTTACCCCTCATTTTCCATAAGAAAAGGACGCCATCTTAAATTGTATGCATTTTAGGAGTTAATTCAAACGAATGTACTTATATGTATTAGGTTAGGTTAGGTTACAAATTCTTAATCAAATTAAATTTTGGAAGTTGAAAAGATTGAAATTGATAGAAAATGATAGCTACAGTTACACACAAAGCTAACAGCTTCAGCTTCAGCTACAGCTACAGCTACAGCTAAAGCAAGAACCACCAAGCAAATGTCGAGTTATGAGTGGCGAAAAACAAATAGCGAGTAGCTGAAAGCAAATAGCGAGGAGTAGGGAATGAGTAGTGAGTAGCAAACAGCGAGTATATATATACTCGTAATAAGTAGGGAGTAGTACCATCAATAAAAGAGGATAAATGTTATTTTCTTCATAAAACACCAAAAATATTTAAAAATGTTAAAAAAATTAAAAAAAATATGAATATAGGAAAAAATTTGAAACAAAAATTTTAATGCTTTATTTTATAATAAAAAAAAATTAAAAACAATGAATTAAAAATAATTTGAATATACGAAGAAAATTTAAAACAAAAATTAATGTTTTACCTATTTTATAATAAACTCAACCATAACCATTTTCTTTGTTTAAGAAAAATGAATGAACGAAGGAATAAGCAAAACAGTATATTCAAAATAAAGTTTTAATATTATTTTGTTTTATAAAAACGCAGATATTAAAAATTGTGAAATGAAGGACTTAAAAATAAAGTATCAAAGTTTTTGACACAATTTTTTTCTTGAACGAACAAAATATCACCATCTAGCGTAAAAACAAAAGTTTACTGCTGGGTGTATGAAACTTCTGCTTAACTTAAGCTTGACAATAGACCTATTTGTTTAAAGTACTATGAAAAAAAAAATCAATACAAGTAGATAATTTACTTCCTTTGATTTTTTCTTTAAAAATGTCGCTTACAATAAATGCAGATAAAGACCGAACTTCATAGTCGATTGATTCCATTTCACTTCTTTTCAAACAGAATTTCAAAAAAAAAAAAATTCCCAAGAGTCCTGTCAGAACTCATCTTACTATGTGAACGTGACTTTATTAGATTCAGTCAGATTCAGATACTTCAATCAAAAGTAAGAATATCATCTCTCTCAAAATATGTACTGTCTTTATCGTTTCGTGAGAAATAAACGAACACAAAAAAAGCACATAAAAGCTTGCCACTCGTTTAAGAATCCTATCAAAAACTTCTAAACTAAACTCAAGGTGCGCGTCCAATACATATATTTTTTTTTGACAGCTAAGGTCCTTTAGAAGAAGTGAACACATAACCCTTTTGAATACATTCATCACATGTTTTACATTGGGTTTTATATGTTTTCTATTTGCTTCTTTATTTCCCAGTTGGTACCAACAGCAACACATTTGCATGAATTACCCTTTAGAGCGACATAAAAAGACGCGCTGTCGCTATAGTATTATAATCGCTGCTGCCCGTATAATAATCAACCAGTCAGGCATGATATTGTAAAGAGATAAAGGATACAACCATTGGCGATGAAAGCAAAAGAGAGAAAAAAAATATATCTGTGATCTTATGAAACATGGAAATTCAATAAAATTTTATTAGATTTCCTGATAACCGCTCAAAGGCAAAAGAAGAAAAAAAAAAAAAGTAGTATGCCGCAGCCAGATCTAGAAAATTGAAAACAACCTCATGAATCACAAGTTCTGGTTAAAAAAAAAATAAGCTCGCTCCAGGATAGTCTCGGTTAAACAATGCTCAGTGATTTTCAAACACCCAGGACCCAACTGTTCGCTACTACCCCATCCCTAACACCCAACTCTTTCTATTTTTCAATTCAAACCATCTTCATCAATAATAATCAATAGTGAACCCTTTTATTTGGCATCAGGATAGAAAAGGAAGAGAGTGTCGTAATCGCTCTGGCTCTGTGCTGGCGGTGGGAATATTGAATATGACGTACACAATCTATTCTACATATATTTTGTATATGTATATATTCCAATTAAATTGTGAGGTACGTTTTTCCTGTACAGTGTTGAATTTCAAAGGATAATTGCGCGAGTTGTTTGCTTTGAAATGGAAACTCGTTTCAGGCAATTTATTGACGCGTCCTTATTGACACAGTCCAATTAAATTGACAAGAAGATAATCATCACTTTCGCTCACACCAAACATAATATCGATGTTCTCTCCAACTATAGAACGACACTTGGAGCACAATTGCCGTTAAGAGTCCTTAGAAGACAAAACACAAGTCCTTTATATACCAAGAGCACGAATATACAAATATAACAACAAAACAAATTACCTTCACCTTAGATACGCAAATTTGCCTTAGTTGCCTTTGCATTTACGTTCTAGAGACTTTTGGTTAAAAAAAAAGGGTAACAATTTTGCAAATTTGCATACTCAAAAGCGGAACACATTCAATTTACAAAGCCAGTGAGTTAAAACAAAAAAGGTAGGAATCCTAGATGCCGAAAACACGATTTTAATTCAAAGGATCTATCTACTATATTTAGTATGAATGTATATGGTCCGGATCTAGAACACAGGGGTCTTTACAATATAAAAATTGAGGTTTTTAGAATATAAAAAAAAACGATGACAACCGAAATATATGAAAATATTATATGCAATAGGAAAAAGCTGCACACTTTTGAGGGGATTTGTAATTCAAATTGGATTATCGATTTTAGGACTGAAAAATGTGAGGCTGGTGGATTTTTTTAAAAACCCAAATCGAATAACCTAATATCGACCAGCGGTATGTCCTATTTTGCAAGAAATTCGCAGACTTTATTTAAATAAGAGTTATCTTGCATGTGAGGAATTTGTCAGTGTCCTCAATGGAGTTTGGATGGAAATTGCTGGTACGATAATATCTCTCACGCATATTGTTATAGGAGTACGTATTTAAATATGTCGTGAATAAAACACACTGTGTGTAATTTTGTTTTAGCTAAACTAAAAGCTCGTTCTTATAATCATTTAAATAAATTTCCCCATTTTTTGTTTTCGCTAAACTAAAAGCCTAAGTTTTTTAACCATTTTTGTTTTTTGCTAATCTAAGAGCCCTCGTAATTTTGATTTTGCATTTTTTTTTTCTCTTTTTATATATTTTTATATTTTCTTGTATAAATTCAAAACTTTATATAAACGCATTTATAGTTTCAATCAAACCTAAATATAAAAAGTAATATAATTGTAAGGTTTGTTCATATAGGAAGAATAAGTCGTAAAATAAAATTGAACTTATCATTTCGTTCCGACCGTTACATTAAAAGTCGTATTTTTTATTAATTATTTAAACTTTATTTTTTTATATATTTTCCTTTAAATATTTTTTAACTGTTTTTAATTTGTATTTAAGGTTAACTTTACCTAACTTTGTAATCTCTAAAAGTAAATTATAAGAAAACGGCAGACGGCTAAAAAGCCATGCTCTATAATCTTTTATAAAAATTGTACTTATTTATACTTATGTATTTATTATTTTTGATGATTAATAAAGATTCTTCTAATCTAATCTAAATCTAAATATCGACCATAAGCTGAAATTAATTTTGGTCAAAGTTTTGTGGCATGCATTTCTATCCTGAAGTTGAAAGTGAGCGAGTTATTAAATATATGTATGTATGTAAACTATATGGCCAAGTTAGGAAATAGAATAGGAAAGTTAAGGAAATAGTGCAGTTAAGTAGAATTTTTTTTTCTCGCAAAAGGACAAGGGTGATAAGTAGATAAAAAAAAAACAATTTTAAAAATATGCATACAAATTTAATTTCAATAAAAAAATTTTGGGTTAATAGAACCGAGTTAGAATTGTTGTTTCATTCTACAAGAGTTTGGGTATTTCTAAAATTTTTTTTTTGTTAATCTCTTTTGTATGGGTCATAGTTCCTCTTTCAAAAAATTCAGCATGACCAATCCAGTTTTCCAAAATTATGTTCCTCAAAGTCCATAATTCTTTATTTAAAAACTCTATAACTCTATTTTGATAGTTCTCACTATTTTCATGAATTTACAGAATTTTTACAAAAAGAATTATGAAAAATAGATCTCTTGTAATGGAACATAACTAATTTTAAAGTTGTAAGTAAGCTCATATATAGTTGAAAAGGTTTTTAGTTTACTAAATAACATCTATAGACAGTATGGATATACATATCGAAATATCTTGTAATAAATAATACAATTTTCATATTGCAAAAAAGTGATGATGAAATTATTAAAAAAAAAAATATTCTCAAAAATAAGACTTTTGAGGTCTCACCTAACTTCTCGCAATAAGGAAAAACAATTTTAATCTAGAGGCTCTAATATTAGCACTTAAACATTCAATTTCATGTTTTAAAAGCACAATTGTCGAATGGTTTTCTTTACTACCGAGACTCTCTGTAAGTCTCGGCCAATACAATACGTTTTCGTCACGGTCACGGTAAAAAAAAATAAATAATTACAAAAAATGCTCTCGACCCGGAAGCCTAGATTAGTCTTGGAATCGTGATCAGCAAATGCAAATGTATTGCTCCATGGACCTGATTTAGTTCTAAATCTTTAAAAAGAATTCAAGTATGTGATTTTAGTGGAAAGAGTCTTAAACACCAACATTCGGGATAAAATTTTGTTTTTGTTGAAGAACATCAGTACTGTCTGTTCTTAACTATTTGTGGCATTCACTTTAAACTTGCTCTTCTCACTAAACTCCGGAGAAGTTCTATCAAAAGCACACAAGCGTTGGGCAATAAAGTTGAATTAAATGGCATTCATCCCAAAAACTTTTGCGATAAATGCACTTAAATGTATGAGTTGAGTACCGCACACCTATCTTTGTGTATATTCACTGCTTTTCTTTCAGAATCACCAAAAGTGTGTCCTTGTAATCGATATGGGCCATCTCATGCTCTGATGGCATACAAAATCGTGTCTCCTCCTGATAAACAAAAGCAGATGATTGTCAACCTATACACGGCATCAGCTATCTACAATTAATACACGTTGGATGGTGTAGATATAAGTACAAACAAACATACATCGTACACCTATATAATATGTAGTTGCCGTTCCTTTCTCTGAAGCGGAAGCGGAACCTCCAGTTGAAAAGTTTTGTTTGTTTACGAAGTCGTTGAATTGAATATGCGTTACATGTTCTATAGGGATGTAGAATTTCAATTTGGTTGGTTTCCCAACACCTAATTAGCAAATGCAGATTCGTTGAAGAGTGTTTAATTGCTGTGAACAGCAACGAACCGAACAAATTTTCGGGAATTAAATTCAAAATAATACTATTTTGAGAATTGCGGGGTGTTTTCGTATATGGGAGGATATCTATATTACAAGGACGGCAGTATCTTGGTGTGCGTTGCAATGTAAATCGAGCTTAGAACTTTTTCTGCAGTTGTATCATTTTTGTGCATTGAAAATGTTTATAAATTTTTTTTTGTTTTCTTTATTTTTTTGAAAAATATTTTTACAATACGATTCGTCCTGCTTTTTACAGTTGTTTTTAAAACTTTTGCGAAACAATTAACTTTTTTGAATGTGACGTACCTATTGTTCTGCATACATACACCGCTACATGCGTCTGTAAAAACACAAGCTATGGAGAGAAAAAACTCTTTAAAAATCAATAAGATTCACATATGAAGCTGTTGAGCTATGAAATTTTTTAAAACCAACAAAACAAAAAAAAATTTAAATATTTCTATAGAGAAATCGGGCTGATTTAATAAAGAAAAACTTATTGAAATTTAATAAGATTTTCGCACTATTTTGAGAAGAATACTATTTAAAATATACGTAAATCTTATTGTTTTGAAAATATTTTCTACTTTATTCAATCCTTGCAAATACAAAGTTTAGGCGCAGACAGAGAAATGTTTCTTTGTCTGTGGTTTAAAGTTATCAACTTTTAACATTGAGATTTCCTATTACGACTTGCTATAGATGTAGAGGCGGCTGGGGCGGAAGGCCCAGTATAACTTACAGCGCCCGCCTAGGGCCAGTAAGTTTTGGTAGACTAATTTTTCATTAATTTTTGTCTAACTTTAAAATAGTTGTGTTTAAATTAAATAAAAATGAATTAAAAAAAAAATAGTGCTAAAAAAACTATACTCAATGTCGAACTTTAAAAATAATTTTTTTTTTTTTTAATTGGAGGTCATTTTTGTAGAATTTTGAATAAGCTTTCCATCAATATTTCTTTTTTGATAAAAATCAGCGAAATTTAAATGTTTTAACCTATTTTATGTCATTCTTCTTTTCGGTGTGTGATGTAAATTTTTTTATTTTCATTATTAAAAGAATCTCAGTGATTGCAAAAAAAAAAAACAGAAATATATGTATGCTTAACTAGAAACCTAAATTTTTTTACAGAAAATTTGACTCTAGTATAAGGGATTTAAATTATTAACACTCTGTTACTGAGGTTGGTACTTCAAAAAAAAAAAAAAAAAAACAAGTTTTAATGTTTTCCAGACTTCAAGGATTTTTTCAATTCAAAAACAAAAGAACTTAAAAATTAAAGATTAATTAAGTCTAAAGTACGTGAAAAATAGGTCATATAATAAACATACCTTATTTTAAAAATACATATTTTCTAAAATATAAAAAAATATAAAGTTTCCCAAAAAATGACTGTATAAGAAATTGTTGAAGCCTGAAATCATTTAAAAAAAATGGCAGAATTTTAAAATGCAGTTGTAAAACCAGAATTTCGACCCGTTCCCACATAAAGCATCTACTTGATCACTTCAAATGTTAAAAAATAATCAATTTTGGAGCGAAAAAGTGGCAAAGTTAGGAAACCCGTTACCAGTAAGGTATCAAATTAAAACTTGTTCTTGGACGTAATATATTGCTTTTATTGATTCGATTATTTTTTATATCAAAAGTTGAAAAAAAATGTCCAAGGTCTAATTGCCCGCCGCCCTCTATTTCTTTGTTGCATGCGCACTCTTCGATGAACTCGAATCGAAATAAATATGCTTTGCAAATAAAGGCGTCAAAAAGGGGGGAAGAGGAATAGGAGGAATACGCCAAAATAGTTTTGTATATATGTATGTATGTATACGCTTAAGACTTCGAAAAAACCATATGCTTCTTAATGTTATAAAATATTTGCGATCTATTTCTCGTTGGTTAGTTCTACCGTATTATTATTATCTAGGAGTAATTTTTGGACGATAAGTTTTATCGATGCTGGTTTTATGCAAATACGTGTTAAGATAACTTTGGGGATAACAAAAAAAATCCCCAAAACAAAAAATTTACAAACCCAAAGTCCACACAAAACCTTTAATGTCCAGTCACATAATCCAAAATCCTAAAACAAAATTGGACAAAACTAAAATCCACAAGTCAAGAATTCGCATATCTAGAAATTCAAAAGAAAGGCCGCCGTGCTTTATGATCATTTCACTTGGCAGCCAGACATGAATTTTTATTTTTCATTCAATTTGCTTAAGTGGGTAGTTATTGAAGAATTTACTTTAAAACTATTTTTAGTTTTAATGATAGCTTTTGAGGAATTAAAAAAAAAAACATTAAAGAGCTTATTTTTTACTTTTATATCCAATAAACCTTATCATTTATGATTTTACAAAAATTGCTGATCACTGCTGCTCGATCACTTGGCCTCAAAACAAAGAAAAGCATAACAGCCGTTGATATTTGGATTTTACCAAAAAGTTACCAATTTCTGAAAATTTCATGACTCTTTCATCTCTTCCTATTCGAACCATTATTTTTAGGACTACTTTTACTTTGTGGGAAGGTAATACATTAATTTAAATATATTTTTTAATGTTTAAGGTAGTTTAAATTATATGGCACACAATTTTAAAACACACGCTACCAAAAAAAAAAGAAATAATACCCTCATGGAATCTTATCATAAGAATGTAAAATTCTTTAACTACACAAAAAAAAAAACCAAGTTAGAAGCATTTAAAATACTTCATAACCGAATTCAAGGAAATTACTAATTTATGCAGAGAAATATTCACGGTATTTTATTTTACGTTTGCAACTGAAAAGTATTACGAAAAATATAGAGGGTGGACATCCACTCACGATGATATATTTTCTTTATTGCTCAATTTGGGTTAATTAAAAGAAAATATCTTTTCTTAAAGCAATTAAAACATTTTTCTCATTTTTTTTTTTTAATAAAGTCGTTTGAATAAAATGACATTCCATTTCTTCAACAAGAAATAAAAGTTATGAAGCTTTGATAACAAGAATGCCATTCTGATATTTTTATATCTTTTCAAAGTATTTACCATATTTTATAACCCGAAGGAAGACTTAAAGACGTACCGCCGAAACTGGGATGAGTATTATAACCAGTTTTCTGATGAACAATGACTTGTAGGTACTTTAATACAAAAATTGTTACACCTAATGGTACTATTATGCTGCAACCATTTATTTATACATATAGAGGTGAGGTAGATCGTTAAATTGGAAACTTGGATATTTGAAAAAATGAATTGCACCAATACTTCTGTTCGCGGGGATACAAGAAAAAATTCACACAAGACCTAAAGTATAACAAAAGTAAGACCAAGATCCATCACAGAGGACAAATCACTTTTTCTTCAAAAGTTCACCAACATCAGGGTCATTTTCTAAAGGTCAACTCTTTTCCGCAATACCTTACTCAGACGCATAAATCAGTCAAACACAAAAACAAAACCCGAAACAAGACAACGAATAAATATAACAAAGCACGACAGCTGACTTAAAAGTCCCAAATTGAAAGTTGAAAAAAAAAGAAAACAGAATTCAACCAACCTTTCAAGTTCAGCAAACCAAAGAATAAGAAAAATCCTTCTGTTAATATATAGGCAAAAATATTGACAGTCTTAAAAAATTCTTTATTTTGTATAATGTATTTTATGGAAGCCCTAATGTAACCCTTCTTCTACCCATGTCAAATTTTAATTAACTCAATCCAAGAATCTTGTTTGATTTGGAAGACTTTGTCTTTTACAAGCCTTTGTTTATCCGCTAATTAAGATTTACACAACATTCACTCTCACTCTCGCTCCAGAGAAAAATATAAATTTAAAAAAAAAAGTCCCCAAAAAATAACAGCATCAAATGATTCACGTCAGCAACAATGGATTAATTACTTCAATTAAGAAAATTAGCCACTTTGAACAAAGGCGCAAGCCAATGGAATCCTAACAAACACAAAAGACGCAACCCAAAAGGAACAAAACAGAACCAGGGTACGGGAACAGCATAAAAAAAAATTAAGGAATGGCAAAGATGTAGAAGAGCAATATTTCACAAAAATCTCAATTCCATTGATATGAAAAAAGGACAGCAGCAAACTTGTCAGATGAAAGACTGCATGAGCCACAACCATTCATTAGGGACCGGAGGCTGAAGACCGAAGACCAAACGGAAGGCAGACTTTCGGCTCTTGACTAATTGCGTTTAATGAAGATATTGTTGCGCAGAATACAAAAATATATATATATACAAAAGTAAAAAGGATGCCCTGATGCTGAGGCCTATGCGGTGGTGGCTCACTGGCATAAGCCCACAACTTGTTTCAGATTTGGACGCACAAAGGAGCAGTGTTTTTTTTTAACTCCAGCCAGCGATTCGTGTTTGACGAAAAAAGCCGCTTTTGCAGCACGAGCGCCACCACCACCAGCTATACCACCACCACCGCCGCGCCGGCCGCCGAGAGAAGTCTACGTTGGTGACGATACCATAGTGGGGATGTGCGCTACATATCGAAATGGAAAATATGTTCAAATAAAAAAAATTAAACACTTTCATAAAATTCAATTAACGGACCACTTAACACGAATTGTTGAATTGTTTGCGGTGGCAATTAATGACGCTCCCGCTGCCAACGCCATCGTCGTCATAGTCGCTCCCTGCCGTCGCATCCCACTATCATCTGAAAATATTTTGCATTCAAAAAATAGATATTTTTATATATACACATTTTATAGCTTGTAGGATTCCTCCAGTTGGCAACTGCAACTTTATCAATTGCCATAACAGCCTTCAAAATATATTTTAAAGCCTCACAAGGAATAAAGATATTACGTGGAATCAGTCAAAATCGGACAAGAAGGTGATGACTGCAGAAATATAAAGCAAACACAATAATCCAAATTTAGGTCGAGGACTTATTAATTTAATCTGAATTCAGACTTGCTGATAAATCCTCAAATCGGTCGCATAAATTTGATTTATTTTTGTCAAAACTCCATTGCCTGTTATAGTGCAGTTTTTTTAAAACCAAATTAGACGTTGTGATTTGGTTTTACAATATATGTTCACATCGACACACGATATAATGTGAAGTTAAAATATTTAAGAAGGAAGCTTCAAAATAATTTAAAAACACGTGGCTCAGCAAGCGGACGTATGACGGAGCTTAGAATTGAACCTTCTTTGCGTCTCGGTTTAAACGTTCGGCCCGAAATATCGGATGTTAATTATAGAATTTTTTTTCGTAGGATATATTGTACGACAACATTGGTTTGATTTTTGTGCTTTCGTCTATGCTATTTGAAATCACCATCATGTTGTTAGGTTACAGTGGCGGTCAGCGAAAGGCTGACCCACTTAGATCCGTTGTAATACCACAAGGATCAGTAAGATATCCTCCTTTACTCATTAAACTATTTTAAGCGTCTTACAAAGCGTGCGTAGACTCCTAATTGGAGTCTACGTCTATGGGACAGAGCTGGGCATGTCCAGAGAACGTGTGGAATTGTTTCCTCCTCCTCTTTATCCATGCAGCTTCTGCAAAAGTCGATTGCATGCACGCCAAGACGGGTTGCATGTTTACCTAAAAGACAGTGTCCACACCTAATATGGAGCTAATATGCAGTCTGTTTTTTAAGAATAGCAAACATCTGATTTTCTTCATATCTAGTTTTGGCCACATTAATTTTGTAGCCATTTGTAGAATATTGAACTGCTGCGCCATCTCCACGAGAGATGAACCACAGTTTAGGACTGTTTTGGAGTTTGAGGAGACAGATTCCAAAGATTTGATAGCCGCTTGGCTATCGGAAAAGAAGATATCACGTTTTCCTTCAGCCAAGATAAGACCTCTTTAATCGCCAAAAGTTCCGCCTGGAATACGCTACAATGTTCAGGAAGGCGAAAGGATAGACCTAAGTTAAGTCTTTCAGTGTACACGCCTCCACCATCAGTTTTTGATCCATCGGTGTAAAAGTGAATCGATTCATCATGTACCGATTTCCCACTCGGATACCGAAGGGATGGTCACTTGGAAATTTTTATTGAACTTTAATCGGGATACGGTGTGGTCAATGTTACTTGCGAATGATCCGAACGAATTCAGAATAACGGTGTGGCCAATACAATTGTTGATCCACTGAGAGAAGTCCTTAAGACGGAGTGCAGTGCTCGCGGCCTAGGGGTATCAGATACAGCAGAATTTCCAGTGTAGCAGAGGGGGTCGAGCGAAAACGCGCCATTAGTGCAAATACAAGCTGATCTTGTTACTGTTGCAAACTTGTCTCGATTTGTCGCTGTGTCTAAAGCAGTCCACCATGCAGATACCCCGTAAGTTAAGATCGGTCTAATTACCGAGATGTATAGCCAGTGAGCAATACGGGACTCGCCATTAACTAGTCGAAAAACGAGATTGATAGTACAAAATATGAACACCTCATTTAGACACTTGATATATTCTTTAAATATGTTTTGAGAAAGTGTTATGGTGCAATTTTAAATTTAAAAAATTTTCTGCCTCCAAAATCGTTCCAAAAACAAAGTTTTATGTAAGGACAATTAATTAATATATCTTTTTATATTCCTTTCAATTATGTTACCTAACTAAAAATACATAATTAAATTTAATTTTTTACGAATTTTGTAAAAAAAATCCCCTTAGTATGAATAGTAGGTATAGTTTATTTTTTATTCTATGGCGTATCAGTGTATCCTATAATTCATTTGACTGATGTATTTTATGTGAAAAAATGTTTTCTAAATTTAATAATAGAAATAGAATAACTATTTTCTAAAATAATAACGGATAACAAAAAGCAATTGGTATTTATATAAAAAGAGACGTGTAAATTGGGCGCATTTTTTAAGGATCAAAATAAAAACATAACCATTTTTAAATTATACAAGAACAAATTTTCAACTTGTCAGCAATTAGATCACTACATTCTCCAAACATTGAAAGTGATTGAAGATACAATTTTAGGTATGGTTTAACAAACAGTAAGAGTCAATTTTCATGGTCGACTCTCTACTTAAACCCCCCCCCCCAAATTCCTCCAGTTGGCAACTGCAACTCTATCAATTGCCATAACAGCCTTCAAAATATATTTTAAAGCCTCACAAGGAATAAAGATATTACGTGGAATCAGTCAAAAACTCAAAATCTGACAAGAAGGTGATGACTGCGGAAATATAAAGCAAACACAATAATCCAAATTTAGGTCGAGGACTTATTAATTTAATCTGAATTCAGACTTGCTGATAAATCCTCAAATCGGTCGCATAAAATTGATTTATTTTTGTCAAACTCCATTGCCTGTTATAGTGCAGTTTTTTTTAAACCAAATTAAACGTTGTGATTTGGTTTTAAAATATATGTTCACATCGGCATACGATATAATGTGAAGTTAAAATATTTAAGAAGGAAGCTTCAAATAATTTAAAAACATGTGGCTCAGCAAGCGGACGTATGACGGAGCCTAGAATTGAACCTTTTTTGCGTCTCGGTTTAAACGTTCGGCCCGAAATATCGGATGTTAATTGTAAAAATTTCTTTCGTAGGATATATTGTACGACAACATTGGTTTGATTTTTGTGCTTTCGTCTATGCTATTTGAAATCGCCATTATGTTGTTAGGTTACAATAGCGGTCAGCGAAAGGCTGACCCACTTAGATCCGTTGTAATACCACAATAAATACCACATTAAACTATTTTAAGCGTCTTACAAAGCGTGCGTAGACTCCTAATTGGAGTCTATGGGACAGAGCTGGGCATGTACAGAGAACGTGTGGAATTGTTTCCTCCTCCTCCTCTTCATCCATGCAGCTTCTGCAAAAGTCGTTTGCATGCACGCCAAGACGGGTTGCATGTTTACCTATAAGACAGTGTCCGAACCTAATATGGAGCTTATATCCAGTCTGTTGTTTAAGGATAGCAAACATCTGATTTTCTTCATATCTAGTTTTGGAAACATTAACTTTGTAGCCATTTGTAGAATATTGAACTGCTGCGCCATCTCCACGAGAGATGAACCACAATTTAGGACTGCTTTGGAGTTTAAGGAGACAGATTCCAAAGATTTGATAGCCGCTTGGCTATCGGAAAAGAAGATATCACGTTTTCCTTCAGCCAAGATAAGACCTCTTTAATCGCCAAAAGTTCCGCCTGGAATACGCTACAATGTTCAGGAAGGCGAAAGGATAGACCTAAGTTAAGTCTTTCAGTGTACACGCCTCCACCATCAGTTTTTGATCCATCGGTGTAAAAGTGAATCGATTCATCATGTACCGATTTCCCACTCGGATACCGAAGGGATGGTCACTTGGAAATTTTTATTGAACTTTAATCGGGATACGGTGTGGTCAATGTTACTTGCGAATGATCCGAACGAATTCAGAATAACGGTGTGGCCAATACAATTGTTGAACCACTGAGAGAAGTCCTTAAGACGGAGTGCAGTGCTCGCGGCCTAGGGGTATCAGATACAGCAGAATTTCCAGTGTAGCAGAGGGGGTCGAGCGAAAACGCGCCATTAGTGCAAATACAAGCTGATCTTGTTACTGTTGCAAACTTGTCTCGATTTGTCGCTGTGTCTAAAGCAGTCCACCATGCAGATACCCCGTAAGTTAAGATCGGTCTAATTACCGAGATGTATAGCCAGTGAGCAATACGGGACTCGCCATTAACTAGTCGAAAAACGAGATTGATAGTACAAAATATGAACACCTCATTTAGACACTTGATATATTCTTTAAATATGTTTTGAGAAAGTGTTATGGTGCAATTTTAAATTTAAAAAATTTTCTGCCTCCAAAATCGTTCCAAAAACAAAGTTTTATGTAAGGACAATTAATTAATATATCTTTTTATATTCCTTTCAATTATGTTACCTAACTAAAAATACATAATTAAATTTAATTTTTTACGAATTTTGTAAAAAAAATCCTCTTAGTATGAATAGTAGGTATAGTTTATTTTTTATTCTATGGCGTATCAGTGTATCCTATAATTCATTTGACTGATGTATTTTATGTGAAAAAATGTTTTCTAAATTTAATAATAGAAATAGAATAACTATTTTCTAAAATAATAACGGATAACAAAAAGCAATTGGTATTTATATAAAAAGAGACGTGTAAATTGGGCGCATTTTTTAAGGATCAAAAATAAAAACATAACCATTTTTAAATTATACAAGAACAAATTTTCAACTTGTCAGCAATGAGATCACTACATTCTCCAAACGTTGAAAGTGATTGAAGATACAATTTTGGGTATGGTTTAACAAACAGTAAGAGTCAACAAAAAAATTGTTTTTGAGTAAATTGCAAAAAACTGAATTTTACACCAGTTCACATACTCTGTCCAGCTTTTTAAGCCACCTGTAAGCATTTAGCGATCATTTATTTGTGCTCGGGACAAATTATTGGTATCAGATCAATTAAAATGATAGTAGTTATCCCTAACAGGCAATAAGTCTATTTCTCCGAATGCAATACTTGCACCATAATGATGAAAGAACATTTAATTTAATAAAACAAAATGAAGAAAATAAAGTTAATGAAGAGAAGCGAAGCATTTAAACATGCTCTCTGCATTTGAACAAAGCTGCAAACAATATTCCTGCAAAAAGGAGCAGACATTTAATTAGGTGAATTACAAATTTATGAAATGCGGAAATGTATCCTACGAATGAATGAATTTAAAATGTACCTGCAAAGGATTATGCACAAGAGAGTTAGGTACAAAATGCTAGATATACAGTTTTCTGTATATGACATCAAGGGTGCAATATTAAATAATAAACCTACTCCACATCGTCCTCGTCGCATTCCCTATTATTACTTTTTTTTTCATACGAATAAAAGCAATTTAATGACCTCCTTTTTCTTTCTACTTATTTCTTTTTTTTTTTATTATTATTTATCACTCACTCTCCTGACTGTGATATGTAGGTTCATACTACCTTTTCCGATGAATCACATTCAATTGTTTTATCTGTCAGTTTAGAGATCAAATTTAGGAACAGTATCCAGCAGAAGGAGCACCAGCACTACGAATTCACATAGAAGAAGCATTTTTTATTGCAAGAAAGTGCTTACGTTTTTGTTGTTTTTGTGCTTTTGTTGTCGACACTCAAAAGAATCATAAAGAAGACAACACCAACAACACTACCCCAAAGAAGATGACGAGCAAACAAAAAAAAAAAGACCAATGCTCCCTTAAGGTAAATTATTACCGATAAAATAGGTTTTCGCATTGAATTGAATTTAATAGCATCTGGAAAAATAAAATGATAAAATGAACGATCAACGTATGAAAATCATATCTGCAATAAAATAAAATCCATAATATACCTTACACTACACCGCCTCTTTATCCGCTTCCATTCTCTGGATTCTCGGTGCCCTCAGTGAATTCGTGTCATTTCATTTCACCTTTTTTTTTGGAAAGAAAAGGAACATTTTTATTTACAATTTCCTTCCCTCTGTTATAAACATTCCTAAAAAAAACGTTAAGTGGATGCAAAGTAGATACTTTTGCTTTTACCTATTTTCATATAAGATTTATATGAAAGATATCCTTGGTTCGAGCTTCGACTATACGGGGTTAAGTGTGAATAAAACGTTAAGACCTCTTCCTTTCCCTCACTTCCTGTGTCGAAATGAAATACATTCAACTAGCAAGTTTCCTTATCATTGAAGATGGTGTAGGTATTTCGGCTGAGCGTACCTTTTCCACTTCTTGTTTTTTTCAGACAGACAATAATTATGAAGGATTCGAGCGGTATCACTGACATACCTGGTGTTGCTTGCGTTTATCTCGGAATTGGTTTATAGATGTAGGTACTACATTCATACATATGTAGGTATGCGCTTTCATTCATCCCTCTTTTGGTTGATTAAGTGCTAAGGAAAGACGGATAGCTGAGAGTATCTAACCCTAGCGTTCTTCTTTGACGAAGAAAATTACTGACATTTGTTTTGGCTCGTTATGATAATGCTGCTTCGAAAAAAGCTAGAGCAAGAGCACACAGTTGGTGCTATGGTGATGGTGATGATGGTGGTTTGGAACGTTTGCATAGCTATTTCGCTTGATATTTTGTGCAATTTGGTACTACAGGTGTTATAAATTGCGTTTACTCTTGCTTGTGAGCGTCTTATCATGAGGTGTCTCCGGTTTCGTGAGGTAATAAAACAAAAAAAAAAAAAAAAAAACACACAGAGTAGGTGGATGGTTCAAGATGGTTTAGGGTTGCACAAGGTTTACGATTGTTAATTTATCTCTATGGAGGAATGTTGATTCCAGCTAAAAAGAACATTCAAACTTATTTAAGAGAGGTTATAAAGCGTTATGCGTAGGTATAAATAATAATCCTCATTCATAATGAACAAGAGCAATAAATTGTTTTATTGATGCAACGCAAGAAAATTATGTTATGATTTTCCTTAGCACACAAATTATTTTGTTTGGCCTTTTTTGGCGGGTTAAATATACTTTTGTTTTGCGATTTTGACGAACTTAAGGATGTTTTGACGTTCTGCAATAAGAATAAAATAATAATCAACCCAGGCTGAGAAAACCATTTGGAAATTATGCCCTTCACGCTTGGAAGGCATTTTTGAGGGCAGACGCTTTTTTGTATTTTATTCGCCAAGGTCTTTATTAGTTGAATAAAATAAATGGTTTTTGTGACTCTGAAAATCTCCCTGTACCATTTTTAATTTTATAAGCTTGTTGTATGAGGGGATAATGATAAGATTAAGACATTTCAGAGGAGGACAAGATTTTGTATTTACCTTTTAAATTTTAATTATGAAATTAATCAGAAATTAAGCCAACCAAGAAAAAAAAACCGATCTACAAAAAGGTTCGCATGGAGTAGGTATGAGATGTAGAGATTTTTTTTATCTACGTTCTACACCTTATTCGTGAAAAGGGAAATAAATGAATTTATGTTAAGCAAAAACTAGTTGGTAAACTGAAATTTTTTTCACACCAGCTGTTCTCAAAGCTGTTTTTTGTTTGATATATAAAAGAACATCGAAAAAAATTAAATAGATTAGAAAATTATTCCTGGTCGATTTTTCTTTTCGCTATGATCGACGCGACGCACGCCTGGAAGTACAATACATATAACTAATAACAAAAATGTGTAAAAACATGACATTAGTGCAAAATGCCAAAATGTATGGACACGCACCGATAGACTTAATTCTTGAGTTATTTATTGGTGAAAATAATCGAAGAATGGAAATATCGATCATTTTCCGTTTTTATAGTAAGCGGCATTGTCATAGAAAAACAAATTTAATCAAAAATATTTAATAGGTATACCTAATTAAATTTTTTTTGTAGCGCTCAAGTAATTAGATCTATTGTAATATTACTCAAGTTTTGAGAAGATATAAATGTATGAAAAATAAATTGAACACAATTTTTTTAGAGCAGTTAATATTAAGCACTAATTGATGTCATCCATAATAAGCTTGTTCTGCTGCCTTTGAGCTGGTAATTGAGAAACATAGATTAAAAGCTAACATTTATGTATCTAAATATTTACAAAAAAAGAATATTCACATGCATTTTTGGCGGTAAAAAATCAAACATTTTTTGAATTCACCATTCTCAAAATCACATTAAAATCGGTGTAGTGCATCTCTAAACTTGATAAACTGTTTAAACATAACAAATTTATATACAAATTTGACATGTTTATGCATTTTATGACAAATTTATGCTATTGCACGAATAGCTCCTTCCAATGTTTGCATGTAGCATTGAGACTGAAGCGATATGGAGCAAAGGCATGGACCTTGGCAAAGGTAGATCAGATCAGAACGCTCTATGATGCTTCAAAACAAATAGGTGGAGGAGAGGATAGGTATAACCACGAGTTAGAAGCGCTGTAATAGGGCACACACGTTTGTTCAAACATGTGTTTGAGCAAACATAGTTTCCCCACACACAACACGAACATGTTTGAGAGATATTAGTTGCGTGACGTTTTTCATCTCAATCAGACATCTGACCTACCTACGGAGCAATGAGCGTTTGCAGCTTTAACTATCGAAATTCCATTAAAAACTTTTTTTTTTGTTGATTCATCTTCACTTTAAGAGAGTTGACATGTGTTTGAGCAAAATTCAACACACACCACACAAACATGTTTGTGCGTTCCCGGAAAATTTAAAATTTTTTGAATTTCTTCAAACCGTTTTTACAAACACTCAGCATCGCTACACACAACTCAAACAGTTTGTACAAACATTTTTACAACAACAAAATGCATTTGTTTGCTCAAACGATTTGCGTAGTGTATGCGCCCTATAAAGCTACATTGACCTGGTCAAACGAGTCAAGGTCCAGCGACTTAGAAAGGAAAGCGAATATACCCCAATAATCCGGCCTGAAAAGTTCTCGAATTGAGTAGAGAAAGACCACGACTTAAGTGGCGCAGGCAACTGGGAGAAGACCAACTTTTTGTGCGAAACTGAAGACAATTACCTAAAGGTTATAAGAAGTAAGTTATAGCAAGTGAAAATTATTTTCTTACGAAGAACACTGATTTCAACTGTATTTATTTTAATAAACACCAATAGTAGCTTTTTATTCAAAATAGAACCAATATTAAAAACAGATTTTACAGTTCCTACATACATTATGAATGTAAGATGTATAACTTTAGCGTATTTACCGAAAATTTCTTTTGAGTGATGAAACTATTATTGTTCACATGATAATAAATTATAACTAGACGGACTTCTATGCTGAAAGAAATTTGATTTTATTTTTAAATCGTTAATAATTTTTGGGAAACAAGTTTTTACAATAATTCGTTTGCAAGCAGAAAACAGTTATTTATATTCATTGACGTAACACAGACAACAGCTGACCTTTGGTACAGTACGAACATAAAATTTATCAGTAAGATCGTAAACGGAGAGTTGCATACGGATACAAGCTATCCCAGAACATTAAGGTTCTGCTTACACCTTGCCGAGAACTAAAGCATGTAACACATATAGGTATATGGTAATAGCTTTTTTTTCGGGTCTATATGGATCTGTTATTCATAGACAATTAAGACCCGGTTCCAAATATTAACTGAAGCCATTGTATATGAATTTAGATAGTACTCTCATGAACAGGTTCCACACGTCGTCCCCCTGGCGATCACACAACTAACTAATTTTCTGGTTGCTGTTTCTGTGTATATACAAGTGCGCCCCCAGACGACCACACAACACAACTCAAAAATCATCGTGATGATAGTACGATAAGTTTTATATACAATGCTGAAGCTCAATCCATAAAAACTCTTTGACTAAAGCGCGAAACAGATTGAACCAGCACCAGCAACAGCGGCCGCCATTATTTTAGAACCAATGTATTTCAATTGTTGAACACAGAATAGACCAGCACCAGAGCCGTTTGGCCAAAGTTCTAAATTTGCTGTTGCTGGTCTATTGCTGTCAAATAAAAAATATTGAAAATATGAAACAAATGAACGGCGGTGCTGGTGGTAATGTGTTTGAAAAATTTTTGC
Organism: Syrphus vitripennis; assembly: GCA_958431115.1. NCBI lineage: Eukaryota > Metazoa > Arthropoda > Insecta > Diptera > Syrphidae > Syrphus > Syrphus vitripennis. The sequence goes on along the minus strand of OY288109.1, from coordinate 32,350,932 downwards.
TGGCCAGCGTGCTGTTTGCTTTAGACGGCGCTGGCGCTGTTGCTGGTTCAATCTCTTTCGCACATAAGTTGTTTTTTTCTATCTGTCAAAAAATGGATTGGATTTCAATGGATTGACAGGTAATAGTACTAAAATAATTGTAGTAGAATTCTGTTATTTACTAAATAGAGCTGCCAAATTCTTTATGAGTAGCAGCTGTTTCTTGTCTGTATGTTAACTTTAAACTTGAGGCCAGTTGGACTCGGTTCTAAAGCCTAGTACGCAGATCGGGAAAAGACAAAATTTATCTCTACAAAACTTTTCCAACCGCCGAGCAAATGTTTGAAGTTAGAGAAATAAGTAAATAGTAATTTCGTCCAAATAATCTTCTAAAATCTTCATCTTTTTATAAAATCAAAATCTTCCTTTATACGGTATTCACACCAAGTCGAAAACACGGTTTTCGTGAAAACATCGGTTTTCGATAAAAACCTAATCGAAAACACAAGTTTTCGCATACATTTTTTGTAGCTTCAGGTTTTCATAAACTACAAGTTTTATATAAAACCGGTCGAAAACTTGTGGAAACTCATAGATGAACTAAATCAAACACACCTATGGAATATTCAGCGCCCAAAAATTGACAAGAAAGAAATTGATGGAATGCTTTCAAAAGAAATTAAAAACAGCTGACTGTAAATATTATTTGAGTTTTTGATTTGTTTTGTTGATAAACTTTTTGTGATAAGTAATTTCTTTCTTCTGATTCTCATGTAAGAGTTTTCAGATAAGAAAAAGAAGTTTAACAAAATATTCATGTTTTCTTCAATTTTCTTTTTGTGTATATAAATTAGTTTAATTTGTTTAGCATTCATTTATTGTTGCAAATATGTAAACACAAATAAGTTTTTAATTTTTCAGTACAAAATTTGACAGTAGTGTTGTCAAAAAATTGAAATGTCAAACGAAAACACGTAATATGCAGTGTGAACACATTTCGTGTTTTCGAAAACTTTTAGCTGAAAACCGCGTTTTGAGTTTGGTGTGAAAAGGCTATTAGTCACAATCAAAAAAAAAAAAAACATTCTTATTTTTTTGGAACCTGTCAAAATTCTTCCCTTAAAATAATACTTCGGACATTATTTTTCCGGAAAAATTTAGTGGATCTGCACCAAGTTGGGTCTTTTTCGTATTGGTTTTGACAGCAAATTGAAAAAATTTCATTTTCCCAAACATACCTTTCCAGCCAAATGTCACAATTTGCTCGTGAACTGCGTACGGCCTAGAAAATTTTGTATGAGAAGAAAAATTTTTCCCAATCTGCGTACTAGGCCTAAGGAGTGATAAGGCTTTGTCCATTCCAAACATTTGGATACAACGATAAAACAACAATAAGAATTCGTTACTATTGGCCACGTTCACAAAGTTATCTAAAGCAATCCAGATTGGTTTGTGTTGTTGTAATCTCTTGAGAAAAAACAGCTGATTATGAAACATCTGTTCTCAAAATAAAAATCTCAACCGATCTAAAAAATTCTCGTATATTCAGCTATCTGAAGAGAAATGTCAAAAACAGCTGACTTGAATTCAAATCAAACAGCTAAATTAACCTATCCGGTTTTAGTCGTTCACAAACATATACGGATACTCGAGTATCTGATATCTGATATAGCATATCTCAGCGCAATGTGAACGCGGCCATTGACAACAACACGTTGTTGTTTTTTTTTTTCGCACTAGTTTCGCAGTGCTAAACAACAACGTGTTGTTTTCAATCATAGGAACGTGTTGTTATTATTGTTTCATCGTCGTCGTATTCTTATGTTTCGCCTCGGTTTGGGTGAGCCTTAAGGCCAACCCAAGCCAATTCTCCAAAAAATTTGTTTCTCAAAACAATATCGTTTACGATGTGCACATAATTTTTTTGTACTGTACTGTTATGAACAATATACCAAAAGAAGCCATCAGATCAGAATTAAAGTTTCCTGTGACGGAAGATTGGTTTCTCCAATTAAGTTCATAAATTTTCAAAAATATGTGCCTGGTTACACGAGCGGAAAAAAGATATTAATTCTCGAATTCTGTATAAAAATTTCCTTATTTGCGGTTGCGCTCATTTTTATTTATTTGCGTAGGTACCTATGTAAATGTACATCCACGTAAGCCGCGCTGCGTCGGTGACGGTTCCGGTAGCATTTCTGTGTGTTTATTCTAATTACTATAAATTCCGTTGCATTTAAATTATTTAAATGAAATTCGCATATTTTGTGTTTGAAGTGTTATAATAAACTAGTTTTTTTTTATAAAAATCTGTTTTTTTACCTACATAAATTTATTCAGTCTATTTTGTAGGTATAATGAAAATATTTCCTTTCATCAAGATCGATCGATGATTTAAATGAAGATTTCAAAGGTAATTCAAATTGATTAAATGAATTGAAACATTTTAAAATATGTAGATTATTGATAGATTTCAAATCAGAAAATACCTAAGCTTCAGGTGCTTACACCTATCAGCTTCCAAGCTTACCCCATTTATGACAATTTCGGAAAAATACGAAATAGTAGGTGAGTACCCAATTTCTAAGTCAAAACCTACATTCCTATTTATTTATTTCAGGATGTTGTTTTTAGCGTGAGGGCTTTCATTGAATATTCTGGTTATTGATTAATCTGTATTGTTGATTTGTAGCTGTCAAGGACAGTTCAATCCAGTAAACCCAATCATCAGTCAAAATCCTTATCATGCTAGATCGTTCATTGTCTACAATAGTTTATTTAATTGTTTGAATCCAACTTCCACATGCTTTTGCTATCTGCTTTGTAATTTTTCTCTTAGATCATAGAAGGACCAAAACATATAGTACTCATAGAAGACAAATATAAAAACAGTTGTATTTTTCAAATAGTCAGGGTTGGACAAATGTCCCCACTTGCCCCATCTTTTTTTTTAAAAGCAGCTTTTTTGATGGTGCTAATCAGCTTACAATCTGTGTTAACTCATCACATTGTATATGAAATGGAATAGTACTATTATGAAGAGGAACGAACGACGCGACCTCTGATGAGACGGACGGAAGCTTTTTCCAACCTGAAGTGGAGACGAGTGTAGACTTGAAAGTGGGGTAGTCACAAAGAGAAAGAATAATAAATATGAGTGTTTAGGAAATAACAGAAGATAGAGAACGATGTATAAAATTGGAATGGAAATTTATGGGAGTTGGAGGGAGTTAGGAAAAAAGACTTTTTTCTTCATTTCTTGTTTGCAAAGAGGAATTATTTGAATTTTTTTTGTTAGGTAGGTAAGGAATGGGCAATGAAAATTCGTGAAGAAAAAACGATTTTGTTTTGAAATTTTTCAAGCAAAAGGCCCGTATGCATTGTATATAAAACTTATAGTACTATCATCACGATGATTTTTGAGTTGGGTTGTGTGGTCGTCTGGGGGCGCACTTGTATATACACAGAAACAGCAACCAGAAAATTAGTTAGTTGTGTGATCGCCAGGGGGACGACGTGTGGAACGTGTTCATGAGAGTACTATCTAAATTCATATACAATGCCGTATGCAAAAATATTTTTAATTTTATTTTTTCTTGAAAATTGAAAAAATTATAAAAGGAATTTCTTAATATTTTATCAATTGTTTTTTAATTTCACGTAGTGGTTTATACTTACGTGATATTTTAAAATTATTGAAAGTCGACATAAAAAATATTGCTATGGAAAATTGAAGTAAATTAAAAATTTTTTTTTTCAGTTAGGTATTTGAAAATTCAAGTAACATTTTCAAATTGAAACGTGAGTTATTGAAGATGTTTAAAATTCACGTTAATTTTTAAAATTATTAAATTATGTTAAAAATTAGCGTGAAATTTTGAAGTTACTTAAGAACCTTAAAAATTCACGTCAAAGTCTTAATTTACTTAAGAAACATGAAAATCACCGTGAAAATTTAAAATTATTAAATTCTTTTGAAAATTCACGTGGTATTAAAAATTTGTTTAGGACTTGAAAATCCAAGAATTCTTAAAATACCCGTAAAATATAAAAACAGTGAGCAATAAAACGACGTGTTTTTGGAAAATTGACGTGAAATTTATAAAATGTTCTAATTTTTTGGAAATACACCTAGAATAGTAAAATTAAGTAAGATTTTTGAAAACTAAGTGTTTTTTAATGTTCCGTGTTTTTTTTGAAAATTTACGTGAAAAATATAAAACGAGGTAATTTCTTGAGAAATAACCTGAAATATTAAAACAACGTGTTTTTTTAAAGTTCGGTGTTTTTTTTTGAAAACTCAGTTAGAAATTTCTCGAAAATTCACAAGAAATTTTAAATTTCTTTGAGAACTACGAAAAATCCACAGCAAAATTAAAAGAAAAAGGTTAAAACTATGAACTATGAATTTTTTTAAATAATTAAAACTTTTGAAATTTCACGTGAAATTTTTGGAATTAAATATTTAGGTACTTAATTTACTAAAAAACGTTTTAAAATTTTAAATTTCATTGAGAACTATCCACGTGAAATTTTTAACTTCATTTGAGTTACAAAAATTCACGTGAAAATTATTTAAACTTTTGAAAATCCAGGTGGAATTTTTCGATTTGCTTAAAATACTCAAATTCACGTGGTATCTCAAACTTACTTAAAAATTTTGAAAATTGACGTGATATTTTAAATTTACTGAAAAATGAATACATAAATACATTTATTTTTAAAAATATGTATTTGATTTTGTTCAAGAAATTTTTTGTAAAAAAAACTTTTTTTAATTTTACTGATGGAAATTCGCACGGAAACCTTTTTTAAGCAGTAAAATTAAAAACAAAAAACGGTTGCATAAACTATTTTTAGTGATTTTAGGTACATCAATTTTGCCCTCCTTTTAATTTTCAAATGGTCATTTCTTCAGATTTGAGAAATTAAAAGGATATCATGTACCTACCACATAAAAATATGACTGTAACCAAATGACAAAAACCAAATACGTATTGTACCTACCATTCTATCACTTGCAAAAAAAAAATATAAATGTTTCTGTAAAACATGAAATTTGGCAAGGTACATAGTTCACAAAAACCAAATACGTATAGTAAATTCTATTACAAGCATGAAAAAAAAAGTTTGAATGTATCTGTAAGACATGAAAATTTGCAACATAGCTCTCATAATATCTCAAATCTCACAAAATCAAATAAAATATACGAAATTATGTGAAAATTGAAAATAATTCAGCTATATCTATACTTCTACATATATGAAAAACGCAAAAAAACCGTTGAATAAATCCACAGCTCAATAAATTCTTTTCATTTTCCCCTTGTTGCCATAACAACCATCAGCTGGCTCACCTATCTCTTTTACCCTGCCTAATTGTTGTCAGCAACTGTCAGAATCAAAATAATTATTCCTCTCACTCTATAAATTATTTTATATTCTTTCTGCCTACCTTCATTTCGATCTCTCCAATCTGCTTTTTAGGCAACACCAGCGCCACCAAAAGAGAGAGAAAGGTAACTTAAAATCGTGTTCTATAGTACTACTATAGTTTCTATATACAAAGCTCATCACCAGGTTGATAAGCTTTTGAATGTTCTAACCCTAAATAAGTTTATAACTCTTTCACTTATGTAAGTACCTATACCTACCTTTCATTAATATTATAAGCTACCTATCTAAGTTCCTACTCCTTTATTTATGCCATCTGATTTGAAATCTCTTCTTTATGCAATTCAGAACTAAAACAAATAACTGCAACCAGCTTGGCTTCCGCAAATGTGATCATACAAAAATAGAAGGATCTTATCTCGTGTTTGCGTTAGGCATAAATGTCAGATATTTACCCTAGGGCCAGGAATCTGGTCGTTTTAAACAAAGTAAATCTATATTAGTTAAAGTTGCCTAGGATTGGATTTACGAATTTTACATAAAGTGTTTTTATAATTTAATGATCCAAATTGAAAACATCAAATTGATTGATTTCATAACGAAAACAAAGCCTTAACGAAAAATTTAAAATTCACTTTGTGCACAGCCGAATTTACATATATCAATATTTCACCTGCACTCTCCTTCCAATCTGTATGCAAACATTAAGGCACATACATTCATACATTATGTAGGCACATCTTCCATATGTCACAGCGAAGGCGGCATGGTGTGAGTGTGAATTATGTATTAATATTCAAATTTTAACTTTCCTATAACCCCCTATGCTCCCCTGACGTCGTCATTTGCGTCTTATATTTCAATCGAATATAATTTGAAATGTTCACAAATAAATTACATATAAAGCTACAAAACCTATTGAACTTGTGTATATTTGAATATTAATATATGATGTGCATAAATATAGAAGAAGCTACCGGTTGTAGGTACATATCAAATCCTGAATTCTGAGATTCAACATTGACTCTAACATCGTCGTCTACGTCGGCTTCTCATTTTGAATTTGTCGAATTATAGACTTACATACAAAATATAGACAACTGTGTATCCTTATACTCCCAGAAGATGCAGAAAAGGTATCCTGATATCCAAGTTTTCTTGTTTTTTTTTTTTGTTTTTTTTTGTTTAATAACTTGAATTTCCGCCTAGGAAGTCTTGCTCTCCTCGAAATCACATTCAAGAATTGATTTCATCTTTTTGTTCAGCTCAGCAAAAGAAAGGACATATTGAAAGACCCAAACGACATACGATACGGAATCGAAACAACCAAGCTTTTTGGTATTCACATAAATTGTGACATGTGTGTGTGTTCTTCCTTTGCAACTTTCTGCATAACAATCATTCTGTGATTTTCGCATATTTTTGGTTGTTAGATAGTGGTATAGAATTTAGCTTTAGGTTTAGAATGTATTAATTTGCTGGTCTTTGAAATAACAGAAGTAATCCTTAAAGGTTTAGAGAATACAATATATACCTACGAGTAGGTGCAGTCTTGTACAGAACAAAGTATAACAATGTAATTCGGTCTTTTGTGTATTTTAATGAGGCTGCGGAAAGTCATTTACCGGTCTATGAATCTGGTAACTTGGCCTGTTTTAACTTTGCGGCTAAATTGAATGATTTTCGTTCAGGCAGATGAAGTGCTTTTGTGCTTTTTATTTGGAAAAAAATTTATTAATTTTTTTTTTAGACTCATTTCTAGGGCTACAGTTTTCATTTTTAACGACAAAATTCAAGTTATTAATAAAACATTTGATAAAAGTGAATTCCATGGGACTGCAAATTCCTTCTTTTTTCGACACAGCTCTCCCACTTTTTTGTACTAAAGAAGGATTAAAAAACAATTGAAATTTTTTTCAAAGTTCAATATACGCTTTGTTCAAATTCATCTATACTTAGCCTTTGTCTTTGTAGATAGATTTGTCATTTCCATTAAATGTCTATTGTTACCAACAATAATGATCTATGTGATTGGTAATTCGGCAGATAAATTTACCTTCATTACGAAAAATGAATCGGAATGTTCAACTCAAAGCGAACGTTAATTTTTTTTAAATGAACATAAGATACAAATCACAATTTGAGTAATTTCAAAAACATTCGCTTTGAGTCGAAAGTTCAAATGAATATTATTCATATTCAGAGCTTATACGTGAACACATGAAATCGAAATAAGGCCGTGTTCGAAACATTGGGGTAAGAGGTCTTATTTAGTTTTTCAATCGCGGCCTTTTTTCACACAACCTTATTTCTCTCATCCCGTAAACAAACCTCGACAATTTCTTAGCAAAATAAATAAGAAGAAAATTTCTCTTCTTTTCAGAAGAAGTACTGTCGTTCGATACTAATCGAAAAGGCCATAACTAATTTACTTTCTTTTCCGTCAGGTTAATCTCAAGCTGAAAGTGAAGGACTCTTCCCTGGTACATCCCACCATTTATTTACAACTCTTGATCTCCATTTTTTGTTTCAATCAATAACACGACTTCTATGTGTCCCATAAATCCTTATCTCTTTTTTAAAAATTCTAACTTATAACTTCAGAAGTTCTTTCATACTTCACTGAACACAATATGGTTTCTGATGCAGTATTATGATAAAAATTCAGTTCTCTTTGTGTGTATATTTTCCAGAAATAGGATCAAATCGTTATACATATATAAAATCTTTTGAATCATTTTAGCCACGTGCCAATTTTTTTATTGAATTATTAGGAGTATTTTCTATTTTTATCTGTGAGAATGAAACTACAGTATCGGTATTATTTTTTTTTCCTTTTAGGTACCTAGACATCAGTGCAGGTAAGAAAAAAGTTATGGCAAAGAAAGAAACAAAAAACCACTGTTTGTGGTTTCGTTGTGTGACGTGAGGTGTAATGTTGTATTCACACACCATCCAATTAACTTTTGTGTGAACAAACAATAATTATTTTTGTTTTGTTTTCTTTAACAAATCATTGTTAGACCTTTTATGAGGTTCTTTAATCGATTATGACACACTTTAAAACAATTTTATTGCACGGATGGTTTAGTCCTCCATTATAGTTCGGGTTTCCTTTAAATTTACCTTTTTTCACAAACAATTGGCTTTGTTTGATTTTTAAAGGCGTTGAGCAAAAAGATTTAGGTAAGGTAGGTATGTATACGTACCTACATATTTATTTCCTTTAACTGTATTTACTGTGTCGGGATTTGTGTATATATGTACAAGGAGAATTTGTATTTGATGACTGTTACGGTGATAGCTGATATAGAGCATAACTACCGTATCAAATGCAGATCATCGGATTAGCTTATCTAAATATTTGAACAATGTCATTGATATATGTAATAGTTTCCCGATGGCAGCATGCTTTGACGGTGCTTAACATTAAGTGTCTATAGCAATGCAAATGAGCGGTTAGGTGCCAAGTTTGAGATTTAATTAACATCAAGAGAAGATTTCATCGAGTCAGAACTTCGTATAGGAGTTAACTCAATATCAAATAGGTCGGAACTACATCAATAGAAGGGCCTTAGAAGGCATAGTTTGGAAATAATTAAAAAAACTCAACTCTTTTCTGGATGGTAAGCACCACTGGAGCTGAAGCCGTTTTAAGATTTCTGTGGGTTGACCTTGGAAAAATAGAGTTAACAAGGAATAATAAGTAATATATGTAAATTGAATGAAATTGCTACACCATGTAATTTTTTTTTATTCTACAAAAACATAAATAAAACTAAAAGTAATAATGCAACGAAAAATTAATACGATTTTTTATTAAAAACACTTAAATACCATAAAAGAAGAACATGACCAAATAAAATTGACAATCATCAGAATGTGGAAAACAAGAATAATGGCACGAGCTGCAATAGAACAAAAAATAAAATAAAACAAATAACCACTTGAAAGACTTCTTCCGACGACGACAAAGTCAAAGTTTTCAAATAGTACTCGTGTATAGTTTCTTTGTGGTCATAGAAGCACAAGAAGAAAAGTATTGAGTATACTTATGGAATACCGCATTAAAGGGATACCGGCAATGGCTGCAAATACAAAAGATAACTAATTATTATTAACAATGAGCAAACCATAAGGATGTATTGGTTTCATCCGAGAGGATTTTTAGCTTAATTAGAAATCGAAATGATTTTGTTGTGAGAAAGTTTATGTTTTTAAACAAGTTTTTAAGTAGATGAGTTTTGAAATGAAAAAAAAAAACATATTTCATATTATAGTTACCTACAAACATTTTTCAAAGTAATATTAATTTTAAGAAGAGGCAAGTAAACAGACTTTGTACGTCAGTTTAGTTGCATTATAAAGGGTGTCCCAACAAGAACGCCTGATTTAAATTTTAAATAAAACGTAGATATTTAAAAAAAATCGCGAATTCTTTATTATATCGTAAAGTAGACAGGATGAGGTTATGTATGGAACAACACATCGGGCAAATGGCAGCCGCGGCTTTGCTGGCACATACGCGATCTTTTAATGAAATTTCCAATGACCGTTTTGCATAAATGCTGCGGTATTTCATTAATGCAGCGTCCAATTTCCTCTTTTAACCCTAGATTCATAAACATGGGTCTCACAGACCCTCTCTATTCACTCTTGTAAAGGTCCCGTGTGCCGGGAGTATCGCGGGAGTTGTTGTAAAGATTGCGTGGAGTGAAAATTTTTTAGTGTTTTCTTTAATTTGTTTAAAATAAATGTTCCTTAAAGTAAATTAAGTGTATTTTTTGCAAAAATCTTTATAGTTAGTTAATAGGATAACTTTTGAGGTAAGGGGTCTCATAGACTTATATTTATGAACTATGTTACAATGAATATAGTTTATGAATCTAGGATTAAGACTTGAGTTGTCGTCGGCTTATTCGCATAAACCATCGACTTCAAAAAACCCAAAAAAAAAAGTAAAATTGTGTTAAATCGCACGATCTAGGTGGCCAATTCTGGTCTCCAAAACGCGAAATAACACTACCGGGAAATGACTGATGCAGCAATTGAATTGTTTCTCTGGCTATATGAGATGTGGCGCCATCTTGTTGAAACCACATCCCCTCCACATTCATTTCTTCAATTCTAGGCACGAAAAAATTGGTTATCATTTCACATAGTGGATTTGGAAACACCAATTTGCGGCATCATCACGTACTGCTGCGATATTTTCGGTCGATCGACCTGGTCGAAGGCGCGTTGTTGTCTTTACATCAGTGACAGACCCAGTTTCAGCAAATTTTTCCATTAACCGCTTTACAGTTGAATCTTTTAGAGCATTATTGTAACCCCAAATTGATCACAATTTGCGAACTGTAGCCGCAAAACTTTCACCATTTTGGTAAAACAATTTCACAATGAGAATGCGTTGTTCATTCGTGTAGCGCTCCGTTTTTATTAACCTTATACCTTCTACTAACAAACAATAATAATTGCTCAAATGTCAAACAATGACATCTTGCGTTCCTGTTGGGACACCCTTTATATATCTTAACTGTAAGACCACAAAATATACTAATGTTGGAATTAACCGGAAAGTCCTTTGTGGTACATTCTATGGTAGACGGCAGCGTGGTAGACCATGCTTGCGCTGGAGAGATGGCGTAGACCAGGACGCCCGAAGCCTTGGGGTGCGCAACTGGATGGCGTCGGCTCAAGACCGGGATAGGTGGAGAGACTTGTTGAAGGAGGCCAGGACCGGACCCCGGTTGTCGAGCCGATGATGATGATGATGATGGAATTAACCGTAATGATTAAAATAAAATGATTCTTTAGCAATACCGGTTAAAGTTATAAATGTTTTGTTTTCATATTTCGTTTCGGTTTTTTATCATCATTCATTTGGTAATTTTTTAGAAATACATTTTCTCTGAAAATTCCTTGGAACCCAGACAAGAAAAATTTCTTCTTTAACCAAGTAAAACAAAAAACTAAACAATTCCAAAATGGATACAATATTAATGCTAAAGAGTTTATGATTTTGTTTTAAAGCTTTAAGTAAAATCTTTAAATTGAGGATAGGAACATGAGGATCCATTGGTTAGTTTTCGCGTTATGCAAGGTGATTAAATACTTTATGTGTGTTTTATTATCGACGGATCAATATGTGGATCTTTTAACACGCAATACAGAAACAACATAGGATCATATCTGGACCTATATATGTCTAGGAAATTAAGTTTTCGTTCTAAAAAACGTGGATGTTTTTAAAAGAGTAGTTCCAGTAGTTGCTGGGTTTTGTCTATTAAACATAATATTTACAATTTAGTTTATATTTTATATACATTATCCATAACAAAACATTATTATTATCATCATACTTCTTCCGCTGTATACATTATATACTCGTAGCTATAATTTTAATTTCAAAAATTTGTATTTGTATTTTTTTTTCAACGGCTGGCTGTTTGTACGTGATGATAGGTATTTTTCTTCTAAAGTGTAACTTATTCATTCCTAAGAACTCAGGTAAAGCATGAAATTTCCTATCCCTACCTGCCCTTTCTTCCGCTCCCTGGAGAAACAGAAGCTGTCAATCTAAGACAAAGTACTGACATTCATCTCATCCCAAAGCTAAGAGTATTATAATATTTTTTTGTATTGAAAAGGTATAAAGGAACATTACTGTATAGATATTTTCACCCTACCCTGGCTGGCTTATTTTAAATTACCAAAAGTCCTTAACACTAAGTATATATAAAGCAGGTTGATGGCTGTTTGTTTTTGTATCTCTATAACTATAGGTTCTTTTATGTATAGTAGGCAAAAAAGAATGTTGTCAATTTTAAACTTTTAGCCATCATTCAACAGATCCTTCAACAAATTTTCCTCGAATCAATCATAAAATGTTACTTCACAATCAATCAACACACATGTTAGCAGGATGGAGGTTCTGAGTTTTATATTTTTTTTTTGTTTGTTTTTATGATCAATGTTCTGTTCACTGTTGCTTGTCCAATCAAACATACATTATTCAAAACAAAAAAAAAAAACAAACGAAAAAAGTTTTTATTTTATAATTTAATTTTATTGTGATTACACTCTGATTGACGTGATAGGGGTCTACACATTTTTTTCTCTCGCAAATTGAGTGAGGGAGAAATCGAAATTTTGGATATATCTTAAAAATCTAAGGTTTTAAAATTTAGCAATAATTTGGTATTTGACATGAATATTATTCCACTTACGTGGAAGTAAGTGTTTACTTGCACACTCTGGCAGTAGGCATTTATATCTAAGAAACGTAGTAAACATTTTAGACGAAATATTTTACAAATTGAAAAGAATAACACTCATTATATCCTATCAACTTTGAAATAAAATCATCTATTTTCTAAGAAAAATAGTTCAATTTTGTTACTCTGAGGAAAAGTAGCCTAGTTATTATTTATGTATGGAGCTTTTCGACTCTGTTGAGAAAGAAGAGGATTAAGGTCGCCATTCAATTACTTCATGGCAACTATAAAACGTTTTGTGACAAAATGTACAACAAGCATTTTGTTGGTAAGGGCATTTTAAATCAAGCATTAGAATCTCAGAAACTCAGTCCTTGTTTCAAAATATTTGTTTTTAATTTATTTTTAACATTTTTTTGGCTTTTGGTACTAAAAATAAGAATAGTAATTTATAATAATAATAATTGTAATAATTGAATTTGAAAAAGTTATTCATTTGATGCTAAAATATTAGATAACTAAAGAGTTGCTCTATCCCTGCAACACATAAACATACATTTTTTGAGGTTTATAGGTCATTAAGCCCTCGCCAAATGTATTTATTTTATTTTTAAATGCTTTGCTCCCACACTGGTGAGGTGATTAACTTAATTGATCGAATTTTCGCATCACTCAAATGAAACGGAGTGTATTCTTTTTTATTTTTGCGTATAAGTTTGAAATTTATATTATGTTCCTGTTTTTTTTTTTTTTTAGCTTTTTGGAGAATTTTCTCGTTTTCATTTATTTTTCAACATTCTCGATTTTGCAACAGTCAGACCAGAGTTTTCAGTACTACTCACAATCCAACCTATCTTCCAACTCCCCCTAACCAAATGTGTACCTAATCAAACATACCTACTACTGCCAAACGTTACGAAGAGAAAAGGATGTAATTTTAAATTTTTGCATATTTAAAATACTTCCTTGTTGAAATGAGATGGTTGATTCTGGTCTTGTGTCTTGCTGTATATGGTAGCGTAGGTACCTATGTACATACCTACATAAGGTATCAGAAGAAAAGAAAGTTCTATGGATGGGAATCACATTTTGTGTGCATCCATGGAGTTGTGAATCGCGGCGAGATAGTAGATCTATGTACGTAGATACTATAATACAGTGCTGTGGTAATAAAACTGGATCAAACGAGCTTTGGAGAGTTAAGATATTGTTTTGTCATCAATTGGAATTAAGTAAGTTGTTAGGTTATTAAAAAAAATCTTCTCGACATAGAAGATTCATAATTTGCTTTGTAATCCTCCCTTAGAAAAACGCTATTTTTCTTACTCACAGCTCTGTATGTGTGTTCTTTCTGTGCTACTAGTTGCCTCTCGCAATTGGCGAGGGATTGTAATGGTTTTCTTTTTTTCTTTTTATATATTTTATGTGGATAACATAGCAGCAAGTGTTTGACTGGTTCCTTTCAAATTACTTGAAGGAAAGTTCTTTTTTTTTACTATTTTTTTTTTTTTTTCATTTTAACCAAAAAGAAACATTTGGAGAATACCAATCTGTGGAGAGAAAACGACGACGTCTCCTTGACGTTGAATATATGAGTATAAACGGATGTTCGCGTTAAAGGTTAAATATAAAAGATGTACAAAAACTTTTTATATTTTTTCAAGCGAAAGAAACTTCTAATTTAAAACGGAATACTGTTGCAGAATATGTAAAAAGGATTCATTCGAATGTTGTGCTGTACGTTTTATCTTTTCCTTAAACTTCATCTTTTTTTTTAGAAAATCTCTCCGTTCTCTATCTTATTCTGTGTGGCTGAAAAGAAATGAGAAAAAAACTCTGTTATTTCCTTTTTCATTTGCTTTAGATAGTTATCTCGAAATGTTATTTCAATTTACTTCATTGCTATTTACAAACATTGATAGAAGGTATATCGAATATCAATTAAAGTTTCTTTTCTTTCTTTGTCTGAACTTTAAGTTTAAAGTCTATTAGCTGATTGATTGGTTGTTGAAATTTGCTCGGGGAAGAGTGAACTGCTGTCATTACCTTCTAATTATGCTTGGTTTACATAAATGTATGTAAATCCAGCTTGTAAACACTTTATGTATGGTTCCTCAAATATAATATTTAACTTGAATAGTATTCCTGAGTGGACTGTCGGTCAATTATTTGGGTTCTAATTCTTTCTCCAGGTGCATATATTACTCTGTGAAACTAAAAGACGACTAAAGAGACTAGGTTAGGTTAGGTTAGGTGAGATAGTCTACTAGCATTTTTCAAGCAGAAGTAAATGTCATAGGGACCACCTAAAAACAAGAAGTTTGGCTTTTTTAGTAAAAAATCTTATTAAAATGAATGCATGATAAAATATTTGTATTGAGACATCTATTTATCAAAAATACATAACAATAACAACACAACAAATTTTTTAATTTTAGTTTCAAGGGCATTCCTTTTTGTAGGATGCTGTAGATGTCCGCCAATTTTTAGCAAAATATATTCTGCTGTCCTTTTCCCGACGCGAAATTTTTCATTAAATTGAATGACATTTAATGCTATAAAATCATTGTTAATTCTTTCTTTAAAAATTCGAGGGCGTACAACACGGTATTCCACTTGAATATCTTTATCACTTTCACTCGAAGAAATAATATTTAACATGTTGAATGATACTAGTAACTTCTCTATCTAAACTTGACCGAAGCTCATTTGCCTGTCACAATTGTCAATGACATATTGACAAATTTGTAATTCACATATTTTTTCCTGTCCCATAAAAGTATTGTCACGACAAATATGTCAGAAAATTAGTGGCAATTCATTGTCATGACAATTTTTTTATGATCCAGAAACTTGACAACTGTCGCAAATTTTCCGACAATTCTACAAATTTGTCAAACTATTTATGGGACAGAAATTTGACAATTGTAAAATTGTCACTTGACAAATTGTCAGGTGAAAAATTGTAATCTGTCAATGTTTATGAAATAGGGCCCTAATCTACGCCATCTCTCCAGCGCAAGCATGGTCTACCACGTTGCCGTCTACCATAGAATGTACCACAAAGGACTTTCCGGGCTCTAATGGCTTTGTAAAGTTCTACCCTGGCTATGGTATCATACGCGGCCTTAAAGTCTATAAATAGATGGTATGTTGGGATGTTAAATTCTAGACAATTTTCCATCGCCTGCCTAAGGGTAAAGATCTGATCAGTTGTTGATTTGCCTGGAATGAAACCACACATATATTGGCCGACTATGGTTTTAGCGTATGGGGCTATCCGTTCTTGTAGGATAAAAGTGATGCAGTGTGCTGACCATTTAGCAATTCATTAAAGTACACTTCCCATCGCTCCAGTATGCTTGGGGGATCGGTGATCAGATTTCCCTCTCCGTCCTTGCAGTAAGTGCAGCGAGGTGTGTACTGCGTCATGTTTCGGACGGATTGGTAGAACTTCCGCGCCTGGTGCGGACCTCGCTCCCGGCTTCTTTCTAACTCGCAGATCATGTTCTTCTCCCAGGCTGATTTTTTATGTTTGTGAAGCCGTTTTTCTACTCTTCTGAGCTCTTTATATTCATCTTCGCGTGCCCGCGTTTTATGAGATTGTTGCATTGCTCGGTACGCAACATTCTTGCGTTCAGTCGCTAGCTTGCATTCATCATCAAACCAGTCGTTCCGACTTCTACGACTGCTACCTAAGATGGAGTTGGCAGTACTAGCGACACTGTTCTTAAGACGTGTCCACTTTTCATCTACGCCCTGCCTGGAAACTGAAAATAGCATAGCATAGTGCGCTGTAACAATTTAGAAATGATCTATTTCATTTTTTGATAATTATCTGCCTGGCCTTCAATCGCAAACATCTATCAAAGCTTCATAACTTAAACGTACGTTGTATTTGTTTTTTACATGTCAATTTGATATGATTTAAAGTACTCGTAAGTTAAATTTAATAAGGTATATCTAGACAAAAAACTTCAAGTTTTTTCATTTTATCACAAATGTAACATTATTTATTTGTTTTTGAATGACAGTTATGAAGAAAAACTATATATAAAGAAGTTTTTAGGGAGCTGATAATATGTACATACATAAGAATAATATTATAAGTATTTTCTTATCAATCCTCAAAATGTCGAATATTTAGCTCATGATGAGAGTTTTCCTGTGTTTAACTTAAATCAAAAGTTCCTTAGGAACCAATCAATCTTTTCTATATAAAAAAATATAAAAAAAGGAAACTTCACAAATAGAAGATTTTTTGTCTATCGACCTTTTTTATGTTGTTGTATTTATATCCCTTGACCTAAAATTTGGTAATAAATGAAAACCCAAAGGGTGGTTGGAGCTTAAAATATCTTCCTAACCCCCCCAACTCATTTCCCAACATCCCATCCTTTGATAGAGATATTATTTACCAATCTAACCATCGAACAAAATACTTATGTATTTTAAACATTTTCTTCTTCAGAATGTAATCTTTGAAAATAATTTTAATTTACGTTTTTTTTTTTTCCATTAATGTTCATTACATTAACTTCCTGTTAACAAAAATGAAAACCAAAAAAAAAATCCTTTGAAACCATCGCGATCGATAATACTGCGGAAATTATCCTGAAATGATTTCGTAAATTTTCAAACATTTCTTCGTCGTTATTTTCATCGGTTATGGTTACTTTTTTTTCCTCTGAGATTTTCTTTAATATCCGCTGAATTAATTTCCAATCGTAAGTTCGTTGTTGGTTGGCCTGGTCTCCTACATGAAACACAACTTTTTTATAATATTAAAAAAAAAATCAAAAAGAGTAGAAAAAAATTATGATACCACAGATAGCTAAACGAGACTATCTATTTCCACGAAAATATTTAATACACGCAGAGAAAAATTAATTGTTATGAATTAACATTTTCTAAGAATGACTTAAAATAATTTTAGTATTGTTTAGAGAAGTTTGAGCTTTTAGGTGCCTCACCTGCCCAGAAAAAGTCGATTCTCAAACCGTGTGCGGATACAAAGTTGTTAAACGGCGAACGCCAAAAATACAGTTTAGTTCTTTTTAAGATAGCAATATCTTTAAGACGATTAGTCGGAGAAATAAGTTTTGAAACATTTTTTGTAGAGAATGATATGATTTACAAGTTTTATACGGAATACTTCTCAATAGATTCACCGTTAAAAATGTATGCTCAAAAACTAATTTTCAGGGCCCCGATATTGTTAGCGGCGCTTTTGTCGGTGCTTTTTTTGGCAATTTTTGGGATAACCGTGAGGAGGCTATAAATTCCAAAACTATATTTGACGGCAATTTTTCCGAGATACCCGCGTTTCAAAAATATTGAATCAACAGAATTTAATGATTGATATTTTAAGTTTAGTTTTTTTTTTCAGTGTGTGAAAAATAAATTTTATCAGTAGTTATCGTTTACCCCCTACCTTCCCCCTTGGCTCAAATACACTAACAAATAGGAAAAGTTAAATTAGTCCCTTTTTTCTTGTGTTGTTACTTAGTTGAAGATAAATAAATAAAGATACTATTTTTGGCACTTTAAAGCGAAGAAGAAGACCAGAGATTTTGCAGTCTGCATCGTCACTTTCATATTTTCTGGCTAAAACACATCACAGCCAACATCAATTTGTTTCTTTTTCATATTTTTTTTTTTTACATTGTGTGTATTTTTTTCCAACCGCTTTAAATCCAATTATTTTCAAAGAAACACGTGATTCAGACAGGAAAGACATTAAGATACATTTTTCTCTGTAAAAATCTCTGCAATACCAAAAAAAAACAAGTGTTCTCTTATAGGTGAATAAGGAATAATAAAACAAAAAAACTGTAATAAAATGCGACACCTAGTCGCATGTACTTGTTTTTGGTTAGATTAGGCAAACCAAAAAAAGTTTATCATTTATAAGCTTATATCAAACTTCAAAACATAACTGGAAGGTTGTGCCAGTTTAGGCTTTTAAAGAAGCAATAGCTGATATTCTAAGTGTTGACGTTTAAAGTGTTTTTTTTTTTTAAATTCTGCCTCCCACCCACCCTTTTTTCTTGTTTCGGTTCAACCTACACGCTTTAGCCTTTTGTCACACGTTATAAATAAAAAACTTGAAATTCTCTATTTGTTCCTTTATATGTATATTAATCGCAATCACCATAATAAATTTCTTTATTCTACTGGAATTGGAAGTTATTAATGGAAAACTTCAAATTTCCCTTATTTGTCTTCTATACAATCAGAAGTGCTCCATATAAACTAACTTTCCACAACAATATTAAAAATGTCCACTTCTTTTAGTATAACCCGTTCAATACACAGTGAAAAGCATGAACAACACTTCCCTACAGCTGTTCCATCGTCTTGTGTTGTGACTTTTGAGTCCCTGTCCCGAATATCGAAAGAAACTTGGATAACATGAGTGCACGAGGACGCTTGACGCACAGCATTTTCCCTCATCCAACGCATATTTCGTTTATTAACTTCGGTTATTCTGGTTTTTGGCAGTCAAATTTAATAATTAAAGATCCTACCAAATAACAGTAATATTACACAAACATTTTGATTTAACTTAATTTTTTATGAATCCATAACTTACCCTTATATACTTGATACGTGTTTTGTAACGTCAGTAAAAAGAAATACTGTCGAAATGATTTTTTTATTGGCGCATCGCAGAGGGATTTGATGTTTAATATGGCAAACGAAATCACCTGTTGTATATAGCGAAAAAGTATTAAGAAAGTGCTAACAGATTGCTTGTAGATGGCTTAGATGGTATAGTCAGAAGCATTCCGCATGTGGCACCCGGGGTATTTAAGGTTTGCGTTGATTTTTGTCTTCATTTTCATTTTTATATTATTACATATTACAATTTTTTTTTCGTTAACAGAAACAATATCACCTTTGAACCTTTTTTTAACATTGAAAACATCTGGACCATCATAATATTATTTGAATCCCACCCAAAGCTTTTAAGTTTTTTTTTTCTGCTCTGGATGCTAATTATCTATATGCAGTGTTGTGTGTTGTGCTGATGTGCTTTTGTTCTTTTAACAACGACAAATTGATGTGAATTTTGAAGTGTCGTAAGCTGATGAGCTAAGGGCGGACATCATGACATACAACACAAGCTTATACCAAATATAAGACCGTTGTTATCCATTAGAACCAATTTGACACACAAAAATTGCTGCCCTTAAAGTCACCTTCTGGTCCCTTGTTTTATGTCTCAATTTATAATGGATAATAACACTAATTATATGAAAAACTTGGTAAAACAAAGTATAGGTCGGTGTTAACATACAGATGTATCTTATTCAGTTACTATAGGTACACTATAGAGA
Source organism: Syrphus vitripennis (assembly GCA_958431115.1). Taxonomy (NCBI): domain Eukaryota; kingdom Metazoa; phylum Arthropoda; class Insecta; order Diptera; family Syrphidae; genus Syrphus; species Syrphus vitripennis. The sequence goes on along the minus strand of OY288109.1, from coordinate 32,330,999 downwards.
TCTATGTTGAATTTCCAGAAATGGAATTTATTTTCATAGAATTTGTATAGGGCTTGCTTTTTGGAAGTAGAGAAAACTTATTACCGTAAAATTAAGACTTTTCTATTTTTATTTTGCTTAAATTGTACCTACTGAGAATGTTTTATAGTATACAGGGTGAATCATTTTTTTTGTTAAATAGCTCGTTAAATCTCCCGTCTATAATATAAAAGGCAAGGGTACGAAATATCTAGAATTTCAAGACAAATTATTGCTTCACGGGTTACTGAGTTCTGACCCTTGATCGGCCTGATTACAAGGTTGCTTTATATTTTCAACGAAACCAATGCCATCTCAGTCATGAACCCAATCATTTACCTCGTCGTGTATTTAAACAAAGTTCTTAGAGTTTAAAGGTACAATCAAATATCGGCTTAGCCGATTCCTTGTCTTGGAAACCTAGTGTTACTAGCTGCTGAAAAATCGATTAGTCAGAAATAACTTTGTGTTCTATTCAGACCGTGCTTACTGATTATTGTCGTTTCCTTGTAATTTATTCACTTTCTGGAGTATCGAGTAGATACATGTAAGATTCTTGACAATTCTGGATGAGAAAGCATAAGCATTTCTGCCCTTTAAGCTCCTCGCATACTCATAACTTTGAATTCATCAATATATCCCATTTCATATTTCCTGGTGTTTCGCATTTCCTTGTCAAATTTATTTCAGCACTATTATGGTCCTGGATTGGACACCATAAAACTTAAATAAAAGTGAGTCTAGCTTTTACGAATCTACTAGTGAAAAATTGCACTAACGTATACTTATTCATTTACATAGATCACACCGCAGCTAGGCTAATAACAGCAAAAGTAAAATCATGCACACTTGGCTATCCCTGGTGTAGTAAAAGATACATAAGTCTAATTGTTGGGAGTGGTGCTAACGTTCATTATACAAAATGGGGTAGTAATGATGTCAATGATACTGGTAAGTCTGTTTTCGGTTTGGTTCTAAGTATTTCTGTTATTCATTGTTACATATATCCGAAAAGATGTGTAAAGTACATATTATAACTTAATTTGTCTCCGATACTGATAATCCAACGGTCAAGAATTGTAAGGTCTTGAAAAAAAAGAACTATCTTTCTTTTAGAGATATGATATTATTAAGTTAATACATGAATAAATGGTCTAAAATAAAAATAAAAGGAATTAAAATAATTTAAAAAAATACAAGATCAGATAAAAAAATATATCCTGAGTCAATGATCACACTCTAGCCCTTACCTTAGAAAACATGTTGGTGTCGGGTTTGGGGCTTAATGTAACATAAAGAAAGGACTTAAAGCACCGAAAACGTTTTGAATTGCGATTCCAACAAAAAATCTGACCAATTTATATATTTTGTCAAAATTAGTTTTTGTATTACCAAAAAAAAAACTCCTCCCATTATAAGAACCCTTTTTGTTATAATAAACTTCAATATACCTATACATAAAGTAATTCAATGATTCAAAGATATATCGCTTCACCCTGTTTAAAGTAGGTTACATACCTTTGTGTTAGAATGATGATTTTGCTTCAAGTCCCAAATTTGACTTCTGGTGTGGGAACAGAAACAAGGCATACAACAGGTAATGTAATAGACGTTTGTCAACGTGAAGATTACTCAAGGTTTGACTTGCCTATACCCCCAAAAACATTGGTCGCAAGGGAATGTATTCCATTATCTGTCGAGCAGAGGGATGAATTCGAATCCAAATCCACATGTACATGTACATACGTACGGATTCTAACACACGAATACTGATGACCAACGAACTAGAGAACATCTAAGAGATATTGTAAATGTTTGTTTGCTGGGGTATTTATTTCTTCATAATGAATAATTGAACAAAACTAATGGGCTTGTTCTTGTTCGATGTTAGGAATTGGTGATCTAGAGATACAGATAGAGACAGAGAGAGTTCTGTGATTTGATACCATATTCCTTGTAAAAAACATTTTCTTTGCTTTGCAAAATATAATAATAATTATAAACTGTATTGAAAGTAAATTTGTGTATTCTAAAATAATTTTCTGTATACCTGCTGTTGTACTACTTCCGTCAACCTTTTCATTTTCGTCTTTTGCACGTTTATTTAAGGTCCTTTCAAAACATACACTGTCTATTGTTGCTTCTCCTCTTTGTCCCTTTGTCCCCCTTTTCTTCGTGCATATTATAAAGCGATAACATAGCGTTATTCCTCTAGCTTTGTTTCTGCACCTTTCATAATTATCAACACTTCTTCCATCCTTCCGGCCATCCGTCTACTTCCATGTTACCTTTATCGTTTGTTCTCCTCTATATCTCCACGCCCCATTCAGTATTCCATATCCAACTATTCCCATTATCCAATCGCGTTTTTTGCTTCTTTTAATCGTGATCAATATTTGAGACTGATCTTACTCTACTCTGCTACTTCCAATCCGGGTTTCGTCCTCTTGTTACCCAATACATAATCTTATACCATCTCCTCCTTACTTCCTGTATTCGTGAATTCTCTTCTTCTGATTGCGTTTCCATCCATATCCGTCTTCTTTCCAACTTCTAATCTATGTCGTCGTTTACGTTGCTAACATTAATGTATTTTATGTATAGAGCTTTAATCAAAAAAAAAAAAAATGAATTCAATTCAAACTTAATTATAAAATAGCCAGTTTAACAATCATGATGCTTACACAATTTATTTTTACTAAACTATATTTAATTTTTATTTCAAATTATTTAGCATTTCAAATTGAACTTTTTTCGTTTTTTTTTTTTTTTTTTTTGTTTTGGATTTAATATTTTTTTACGTAAATGATTAAATATGAATAGGCAATTAACCTTTAAATGTTAAAAAGGATAAGGAGCAATTAAAAATATAATCGAAGTTAAAATTCCACAAGAGGCTTAAAGTTTGATCATTTTAAAAAACATTTATATCCAAAACTTTGCATTCCAAACGATTAACACAATTGAAACAGATTACACAGATTGCAAAGTGTGATTTTTTTTTCAAATTAAATGGATATATTTAAAATACATAGTGCAATAAATGTAATAAATTTTTCGCATAGCTAGTCGTAGACCAGTGGCGGATCCAACATCCGACACGTAAAACAAGCTAGTCCAAATAAACATTCACTAAAACTCATTATGCTAAATTGTTTTGTGTGCAAAAAACAAATGATTTATATTTCTAGTTAAACATGAGTTAGGTATAGCGATCAGAAAAATTAATGAGAAAATGTTTTCTAATAAACTTTATAAGATCAATGAAAAAATTTTAGATTTATCGATCAAGTTTTTTTTTTGTGAAAATATTTTAAATCTGAACACTCGTTTTTGGGAGAGTAGATTAACCGCGGTGCCGAGAAATGATAACGGATTTTTGTAGAACATGGCAATATAAGCGTTTTTTACTATGGGAGGGGGTCTATCTCCCCCCTTTTGGCGGGAGGGGCAATTTAAAAAAATATGTACGTTAAATGGAAAAAAAATAATTAAAAAATAACGGCATTACTTACAACTAAGTTTTATACATTTTTTTAAAGCCAACACTTTTGTCTATTAGCTTGTTTTTAAATCAAGTCAAAACTATGCATAATTTTTGAAAAAAATTGATTTAAATTTAAAATTTGGACAAAAAAAAAAGTTAAAAAAGGTTTAAAGTGTAATTTTTCAAAACTAAGATTATCTACTATTGTTTTTTTTTTAGAATTTATTGCTCTTATTTGTTTTTGATCAAAAACTAAAAACTAGATGATTTTGTCTTCTAGTTCTTGAGAAAATTGAAAAAAAAATATTTTAATTAAATTATCTATTCCTTGCTTGAGTAATTACGTAGTCTTATTTTGATATTAATAATCGAATATGGATTAAGAAATACCTAGGATAAATTAATTTTTCTTAAATCAAGCTTATTTAAATGTAAAAGAAACTTTGCATGCACCCTACCTTCCACCACCCCAAATCCTATAGTGAGTCCAAGCAGGGGAGTTGCACCACCCATACACACCTCGGTATGGCATACACCCAACCTCGCACCTACCCCAAATCCTATAGTGGGCCCAAGCAGGGGTCAGCATGCCCCCCATAGCCCATACACAACACACCCCACTGTTGCATACACCCTAACTCGCACCTACCATTATTACTATCAAAATAAGACAACTCATTACTCAAGCAAAAAAAACATAATTAAATTAAAATATGTAGTGGTTATTTTCAATTTTCTCAAAAACTAAAAAGCATAAAATCATCTAGTTTTCAGTTTTTGATTGAAATTAATAAAAGCAACAAATTATTTATAAACTTATGGTTTTGAAATATTAAAATTAAAATTTTTCATTTAACCTACATTGGCAATACAGATCATCTGTTTTGTCTACACGAAGTGAATTCAAGGTGTAAAATGGAGAAATGTCAAGTATTGTCATATCAACTGAACTATCTGCAAAAGAGGACAATGAAGAATTGAGTGAACGTTTCTAAAAAAAATATATTTTTCGATTTTGGAAAATATTTATCAATCCATAGAAATGTTAAGATATTTGCTGGAACCATTTATTTTAGATATGTATTTTCGAGCAGGTTTAGAAGGGTTCCATTAGAGTATGAAAACAGTTTGTTTTGTGTTAAATAATTCCCCACTTTATCTTCAACTACTTACACAATTTAGCACCATTGTGTAGATTAAATCACCTACAATTTTCATGCACACATCACTACCGTCAATAAGTAAATAATTGCAAAATATATGTATTTCCAAAAATATACGATCATTTTAAATAAATTGTTGAATACTGACACTGGTTAATTTAATATTAATGTTCTTTTATTACAAAAACCAAAATAAACTTTTCCGAAGATTTTTTATGTGATCTAAAATTAGAATCTTACGTCAGGTTTTGAGATATGTATGTATGTACCTACAATCATTTTAAAATTAAAAAAAAAAAAAACTTATTTCGCAATTTGTCAAGTTATGTAACAGTGCGGGGCAGTTTGAAAATTGTTTTTTTTTTTCAAATTTTAACCAATTTAAATTTTTCTAATATCTCTTAACAAGGGAGAGCTCCCTATTTGAAGAGTATGCTCACTAGACATGTAGCCCGCTTAGGAATAAAGGAACTAAAATATAGTAGATATTCGGGAGATTTACAGCCCGATTCTGGCAAACCTCACTGACACCTCACAAGTCACAACAACCTCACAAGGTGAGGTAAATATAATTTTGTGAGGTTTTCGTATTCTAACAGCATACTCACAACTTGTGAGCATCACAAGAACTATCGATATTGTGATCTCCTTCAGAGTAGATCATAGCTCACAAATTACGAGAGTTTTGATATATTTGACGTTTGATATATTTAAAAAAAAAGGATTGAATTTGTTTTTTTTTAATTCACATTAGAAAAAAAAAATGGAAATAGAATTAGTTCTGGTGCATCTTATGGCAGAAATTTCATCCGAAAATGAAAAGTAAGATTTTTTCTATTATATTTTTTCTAATTAACTCATTGTATTTTTTTAGATTGCAGCGCCGACGACTTTTAAGATCCTTACGAGACACGAATGATCCTTTTGCTCTCCAAAATAGTATATTTATTAAGTTTTTTCGTTTTCCAAAGACTTTGTGCTGGGATGTGATTCAGAGCTTGAAGCCTCATGACAACCAGCAAACTTCATTGCCTTTTGTTATCCGAGTAAGCAACATTTGTTCATCTCTTTGAAGAAGGTATTACCTACATATTTTCTTATAGTTGCTTTCAGTGCTTTATTTCCTCGCACACGGTTCTTATCAAAAGTGTATAGGAAATAACTATACAATTCCCTTGAGTCAAGCTACTGTGTCCAGAAATGTTACTTATATTTGCAAACTTATAGTGCAAGTTAAAAAAAATGTGGTTAGCTTTCCATCAACTAATGAAGAATTTGTTGCAAAGAAAATTGGGTACGTTGCAAATTTATATCTTCCGTAGATGATGTAGATGATATTTATTAATTCTCTATATTCTCAGATTTTATAATAAATTTGGTATAAAAGGCACTATTGGAGCTATTGACTGCAGCCATATCGCTATGGTAACTCCAAAAACTATGGATGTTAGAACACCTGCGTCATTGTATATGAACCGAAAAGGATATTACAGTGTGAATATGGAAGCGGTGAGAATTTTTTCTCATTTTCTTAAATTTGAATTAATTATTTTTATTATCATCATAGATTTGTGACCATGAATTGCAATTTCTTCATGTAAACGCAAAGTTTCCTGGATCTTGCCATGATTCAGGTATATGGTCAACATCAAATGTTAGAATTAACTTGATGCAAAGTTATAACTCATCGACTTCAAAATGGCTGATAGGAGATTCCGGTTACCCTTTGGAGCCATGGCTATTGACGCCTGTAAACTCGCCAACAACAGAAAAGGAAACATTTTTCAATGTCATGCATATTAGAGCACGGAATGTAATCGAAAGGGCCTTTGGAGTTCTAAAATCTCGTTTTCGCTGTCTATCCAATGAAAGAAAGCTTCATTATGAACATGAAAGAGTTGCATACATATCCTACGCATGTACCATTCTTCACAATATTTTACAGAAAAATAGGATATTTCATGATGAAGCTGCAACAGAAGTTCAAGGAGATTTGCCTAGAAATGAAACGATCAATTTGGGTGAACATTCTGACTATCTTAGAGAAGGAAAGAGAGTTCGTCAATCATACATAAACTCCTTGACAGTACAAAACTAATCGAATTGTGTTTATTATAATATCTTCATTATGTGTACTAAATACCTTCATATTTTGTGGCAAAACATACAAATACATAATTTCATTTACTAAGAATTTGAATAGGTATGCATTTTATTTTTGTCGATTTGAGAAATTTCAGATTTCAAGAGTATTTCGTCGTGCGGATTCTTGGTTCCTCTAAAAATCATTGGAACAAAAATAAATACATTGAGGTGTTTTGAAAAATTAAGTACCTTCGAAGCAGGCTCAAACGTTTCAGCTTGTTAAAAAAAATTTGAACTCAGATATTTCGGATTTGGATAATAATTATTAATAATAACTTTTTTCTATAAGAATAAGATAAGAATAATTCTCATAATAATATAATATATTTGCATTCCAAGAACAAATGAGCGAAGGTCAATCGTTCATGTATGCTGCTTCAACAGTCTTCTGCGCCCCAATGTGGTAAACGATTGTTTTCTTTAGCAGGTTTTCTCGGCGCGAACGCCTTTGCGGACTATCTTGCTGTGTACCACCGATGCCGAGTAGCTTCACTGGGATCCATGACATTTTTTAGAGAATATAAATTTATTAACAAAACTTTTCGTATCAATCATTTTATTATTCCATATGAAAGCTAGAGTAAAAAAAATATAAATAATAAAATACACAAATGGGTCGAATAAACTGGGTTCAATGTTAAATTAATTTAGAATAAAGAAAACAAATGCAAAAAATAAGAATTTCATATGAAAAATCGTAAAATTCATTATTTGAATTGCTAAAATAAGCCAAAAAATGAGTCAGTTCAAAAAATTCCATCTGAAGATACATATATATAGATAAAATGGGAATTTTTCAAAAAAAAATCAAAAATAGCGTATGCGTTTTTAAAATATTGAATTTCAAGCGTTTACTTCAGCTTAATTGTTGAATTCCAATCCAGCTATACCCGGCGTTCACAATCTTTTCTCGTTTGAACAGCACCTTTATCATGAAAACTATTAAGCACACCTCTGCAAAAACAAAAATTATATAAAGTTCTTAAAGTTCAACAATTCCATCAAAGTCCTTATGTCATTTATGTTAAGTGTAAAGCCTTGAAGCTTTCTTAAGCCACCTATATCCACGGGCAAAATTTTCAGATTATTATACAAATGCATTAGTGCCACTTTGAATAAGAAGCAAGCGTTCACGTCAAAAATACCATCTAGGACAAAATACAGCTGGTACTGTCATGTACAAAGGAGGTGCCCTCTGAGAACCCAGTTCAAAGGGGCAATAGCACACGAAGTCAGTAAATATAAATAAAAATGAAAGGTAATTAAATAAATAAACATTTATTGCATTTTTGTAGTTTCACAGCCAACATTACAAAAATTAATTTTAACGTAAGAACTCCAGAGTCCAGACCTACAAATCATCAGCATCACTATCACTTCCATCAACGGTACTTTTACTATTATGTTGTGCAATGGAATCAGCCAGACACTGGACACTTACTCCAAGGGATTTTATGGTCTCTGCTAAGGATTTTTGCACTGCCAAATTTTCCTTGTGCTGTATTACTTCCCTTTTGTCCTTCTCTTGGAGTAATTTAAGTACTTGGTCCAAAACTGTTTGGCTGTTCTTATTGCTTTTTATATTTCTCTCAGAAAGAGGAACAGCAAACTCTGGAAGTTTTTTGGCTGATGGTGGGCTTGGTGGAACCATTTCTGTTTGGTTCAAACCTTTCTGGGCTGAATTAAGATGTTCAACAAACGACTCAGATTCAATATATTCTAGATTTTCTTCATCATCCTGAAATACATTTATAAATAATAATTATTTTTGGTTCAAATTAAACATAAAACTATTATGGATATGTGTAAATTTATTTGAAAAAGGTAGGTATGTATGTACCTGAGATGGATATGTCAAAAAATTATCATTTTCGCAGGTGTAGTTGTCCATACCCAGCGTTGGCAAATCAGGCAGTCCATCAACGGCAATGGACCCAAGTGCTTCAAGGGCTCTCTCCTCGAAGCTATTTAGCTTGACGCTGGAATTAGGGCCGCCACCAGTTGTTTGTCCTTGAACTTTTATCTTTCTGGCTTTCGACCTTATTTGGTGTTTCCAATGGGTTAATGACTAGGATAAACAAATATAATTGATTACTAACATTATGAAGAAGGATTTCAGGGATTTCAGAAATGTTAGAGGTAAGATATGTATAAATATAAAAATGACAATGATGCATGATGCATTTTTTATTACCTCTTTCCACCTTGCGCCAGTCCTTGTCGGACCATTAAAGGAGTTAAGCTCTACAGCTAGATCTGCCCATAATCGTTTTACCCGCTGTGGATTTTTAGGATCATTTTTGTTGGCCATCAGCTCTGGGTATTTTCTAACAAAAGAAATGAAGTGCTCCAGCTGTTCAAGCGTTGTGCGTTTGGCACCCTGACAGTCTGCTACTAAAATGTTTAATTAATTTTTGTTTATTAGTCCTCTTTTATCTTTAAAAAAATATAAATAAAAATAAAAAATTACCTTCCATTAATTCATTCATCATTTCACTTGAATTTGATTCGTTTGTTTTTTTTTTATAATCAGCTGTTAGATTCGAAATAAAAAAAATTCACCTTTATTGTGGTGAATTTGTTGTGAGGTTTCTTGTGAGGATTGTGTGAGAATACGAAAAATGTTATCGATCACAAAAACCTCACAAGAAATCAACCTCACAAGAGCTTGTGACTTGTGAGCCCTCACAACGCCAGAATCGGGCTGTTATACTGATTTCTTGAAGAATTCCGCTATCAGAACTACAATTCAGGTACCTAGTACTTAAAATTTGAAGAAGGCCTTAAGTCGTAAAACTGCAAAACATTGATGAGAGGAATTTTCCAATTAAAGAATCTTTTCTCAATCCTTGGGAAAAAAGAACCAATTTCCTCAGTTTCCTTTCATCACTGCTCAACAAAATAGATAATTAAATTGCGATGACACCCTGATCCTCATTCATCTCAACAGAAATTAAGAGTTAATGCGTAGCTGCGCGCAACTGCGTTACAAAAGCCCTTTTTTATTTATTGTAATTGAAATAAATCTCAGAATCTTCCGTGTTTTCACCAAACAAAAAGTGAACAGGCAAGACTCTGATGATGAGTTTCATATAAAATGAATTCAATTGTTGCATTAAAGCCAACCATTCTTTCGTTAATTAATTGTTTTGCATAACAAATACATACGACGCGATAGTGCTGTCGCAGAAAAACACACTGACCTACGGCATACGCATTTATCGAAGACTTTGGCGGTCTGTGTTACAGGCCCAATAGTATGGTTGGATGTGTTGTGAGTCGTGCGACGAAAACAAGAGGTGTTGTTGAGTTTCACGGCTCAGAGTTTTAAAAATTCTTCAGCATCAGCCTGGCTGGCACGGTCGCTCCTACAGCTGCAGTATGGCTGCATGCTATGATGCATGTCCAATGTCCATAATAATTGACGGTGGTGATGCGACGTACATATAACAAAAATATATAAACGAATATACATTACATTTGAACATATATTTTTACGTTGCGTCGTCGTCGCTACGCTGCGTTGTTGGCTGATAGAATTAAACAAAAGAGGAAATTATTAATGAGTTCGCATGGCAGCCGAACAAAAAACCACTATCGCTTTCAGTTTATTAAAAATATATTTTTACTTTTTTTTTTTTGTTTTTAAATTGATTATTTTAATTCATTGATTATTGATTAAATAATAATAATAATGAAAAAAATATGAGCGACGAAAGCCTTCGCGGATGTGATTGTCGAAATTCGTTAATTGAAAACCAAATCGACTTGGCTCTGGTTAATGAGGCGTTTTTTTTCTGATTGGCAAAAGGCTGAGCAACTACATACATATACGCAACAATACAAAGCCTGCTGAACGTTACCTGCCTTTTGCTAATTAATTTCATAAAGTTGGTCGGTTTTGAGTTTAATAAGTTTGATTACGGAGCTGTTCAAAAAAGATGCTTAAAATTTTTGTACCTACATAGGTACATAAAGATTTGTGTCTACTTGTGTCCAACGCAGGAGCGGATTGGAAATATATGATTGTTGGAAATTAAAATTTGAAGTTCTTTAAATAAAAGACCAAAAGTGTGTGTAGTTTGTGTTTCTGTTAAATTCAATACACATTTTGTAAATCAACTAAGAACATGGTTGGGGTACTGCAATATTTTTGAAAATAAAAAATAAGTGTCAACCGATAACCTAATTTTTTTTTTGAATAATTCTCAAATCTTAACCAAATTCTTTTTAAAGAAATGTACTTACTTTCTGAGTAAAACCAATTAAGAATAAAGGTTGACAATTATTTCTGATCTACGATGATAAGTCGATAACAGATAAAGTGCAAGGCCAGTTACACTAGTTTACAATTTTTTTTTTAACTAATTTGGGGTCTAATTTGGGTTGGAAAGCAGAAAGTGTTTTCTTTCCAAAAATATTTACTTTATGTGAATTAAAAAGATCACTTAGGAGATATAAGTGTTTGGAAAATAGACTAAAATAAACCTTTTTTGTCACATATCTCGAAAACGGTTCTTTGAAAAAAAAAATTAGTGTGGTTTTCGTTTTCAGCGCCCCAAATTAGTAAAAAAAAAGATTTTTTTTTAGGTAGCATCGGTGACCTAAAATTTTGTAAACTAGTGTTATCAGACCGAACATAATGTTTACAAATATAAATAATCAATTGCTTTTATAAAAATTATCGACCATTTAACTTTTTTAACTAAATAAATTGAAATTACATGTACCACATGCGATTGAAAAATGTGCTGTTATTTGAAAAATGTAATAATTTTTTACAAGAAATGTGAAATGTGTCCAAATAACCTATTCATGAAATGTTAAGACTGATATGTTTTTTTCTCTATGTATGGATGGCTATAACTGGGGTAAATGGCAGTTTTTTCTACTGTTTAAAGTGAATTGTAAAATTACAAACAACAAATAATTATAAAAATGATATCTTGCGACATCGATGCATTGAACATTTTTCAATTGTCTCTGAGATTTCATTTGAAATGTCATGAAAAAAAAATTAAATTATCTATTAATTTTTAAAGTGTTTTAAACAAATATTTACACTAAAGCTACATCGTGTGATCGTGTTGAATAAATGGACTTAATTTTTTTTCTATCATTTTTACACGAACCGTAGTGCAAAAAGCATATGGGGTAAATGTGAACATGTTTTTGGGGTAGATGTAAACGGCTATCAATGATAATATGAAAACAATCGCCAAGTTCAATACAACACGAAAGTTATTAGAAATGTTGTTAGAAATGATATACTACCTATACTACACTGGCACAGAGGTCGAATTTTATTTTCCAATAGACCAAGTACCTACTTCAGCGACTTGGAAGTAGACAAAACCTTTTCAGTAAATTATAGATTTGTGTTCAATAATCACTGAGGTACCGTGTCATATGTATATTTTTTTTAATATACCCCCGAAAGTACAGCTTTATTTGTAAGTAAAATGCAAAAATGGGGTAAATGTAAACACTGCGAAATGTGATTTTTTAGGTAAGCAGCTCAAATTAAATTCATATTTTTTTTTTAAATTAATGCACCTACTTTTGCTCCATGGCCATAACGCAGGGGGGAATATGCAAGCACTAACATACTGCATATTTAGGCGATTACTTCCCAATGTACTCATCATTAATACAATTTTTGGTATTTTCTTATACATGTACATTTACATAATATTCGTGTTCAACAGTTAAAAAAAATTACTTTTAAATATTTTTTAATTTAACGGAAGGTTATTTTAAGTGTTGAAGTTTTGATTTTGTTCTTACTTATCTTTTATGTGCTGGGTAATTTTTTTTGATACTTAGGTACCTATGTTGGATGTAAAAGGCATGCTTAATTAAGCTTGGTCAAATAATTATAAATACTAATTAGGAAGGGAATCACATTTCTCCATATTATATTCCATAAAGATTAATGACCTAATTATTCGACTACGAATTTGCCTAATAATATTTTATTTCAATTTCAAAAAATATCAATAAAAATGAAACGACACACTTTATATAATTTTTTTGAATGGTAGATTAAGTTTACGTTCACTCGAAATTTTCAATAAAGATTGTTTAATTTTAAGATTAAAAACCATTCTAAACCACTTATCCGCACAAATTTATTTTTAATTTTCCAGCTGTGAAACAAACTGCCTGTTTACTTATGCAAATTTGATATAAGTACTTAACAAAAAAAAAGAACGACTTGAAAATGTATCCTCAAGGATACAAGCTCTTTTAAATGACTTAACAAAAACCATTATTTTTGTACGTCAGGGCCAACCTTTAAACCAGCGCAATATAGTTTTCAGAAATTAGAAGAAACAAAAAAAAAAATTTTAAATTATATACCTACTCGTACATAACTTCCTAAAGCCTAAATCATAAAATTGCAAATTAACTCAAGCGTTACCTAGAAAGGTTACGTACCTAAAAAAAATAAACGAAACAACGAACTAGCAATGCTTGTATAAGTAGGTACTAACCGGAGTACAGAATTAAGAGCCTTAGTGCAGTTAAAAACATAACAATTAAGAGCTTCTATGTTTTCTTCCGCTCGATGCTTACATAGATCCATTTCAAAGCCTAGTCCTCGCATATAACATTATCCGCTTGGTATGTGTGCTCAGTAGGTAAAACGGATTAAATACACTAGCACTAGTTGGTATAGATAGGTAGGTAAGGAAGGTAGGTATATGTACAGTACATACATATAACATTCATCCATCCGAGATTCCTTTCCTTCTCCATGAAGCACACATACCTTCGCTATTCCAACCCCGTGTCCACCCCATCTCTTCCACCTCAAAGCATGAAGCGTAACGAAACAAAAAAAAAAATAAGAAAATTTCGTCAGAAAATGATAAATAACAAAGTTAACGAAAGAATTTCAATATTGTGCTCTGTGTGTACTTTTTGAAGAAGGTGGAAACAATAAAATTGAGCCCTCGTACACACATCTTCGCTATCAGCATAGTTCAACCGCAAGCTTAACGTTTATCCATTATCCTCTCGCACCTATAAACTTGGCGGTGGTGCCCTGCCCTGATATCTCCCCGCCAACGCAACGTAACGCAGCATTCCCTTCATATCGCACCAGGTAAAAGCAGTACCGTTTCTCAAATCCCCGTACCTCGTTATCCGCCTTTGCCGAAATACCCTCTACCAAAGTTGTTGGTTTTAGTTGAAAATTCATATCGGGCCTGTGCCTGTGCCTGTGCTTGCTGCCTTGTTTTTGTTTACCTCTAACAAGTATTTGTGATTATTAAGTTTGTTCAAAAAGAGGAATTGTGAGTGAGAGGATGAGGGTGAGAGGACAAACAGGCACACATAAATTTATTCCAACAAACAACCTAGTATAACACGGGTATATGAAAACGGTGCCGTTTCGTTTTATTATTATTTTACTATGATTATACTACGGTTATACCATATTATAGATATACTCGTATGTACTAAAGTACCTGGGTTGGTTCGTTAAATTAAGCGTTGACCTTCGTGATATTTGGTTTACATTTGCAATAAACTTACTATGCTCTCATATGAGAGGCTTTTATGCATTCGTGAAAGAAAAATTCTAACTCGAAATTCAGGCATGTCAAGGACGATGCGGGAAGAAACATAGACCTCTCAAATTGGTTATTCTGTCTTTAATGAGCCTGAAGCCTTAACGACTGAACCGTTTTCTTTAAACTGTTATCTTTATGAGGTAGGTTAGTACGCTTTACAGGGGCTTTAGGATTTTATTTTTCGCGGTCAAACAACGATTAATTATATTTGCTAGCGAAAAAAATAAAGTATTTTGCTTTAAGAAGATGCGAATTCAAGAATTTTTACGGGTGGAATTTAGTTAAGGCCAAATTTGAGAGCAAACATCCCCCTGTGGACAAACTCGAAAAATATTTTACGTTATAATTTTTAACAAAAACTCAAAATGTTATTTTTTTTTTGTAGAAAAACTTTACATCAAGATTTTAATTGCAACGTTTGAATGCTTTTTCATAAACATTGGAGCTAATAAGTTTTTACTAGCTTGTGTGTAGAAAAAACGTTAACTGGTTTCTAAATTAGTATTCTAAAGGCTTAACTACATTCAGTTACTTATCGTCAAAATTTTCAAAAAGCGGAAAAACAAAAACATGCGCTAGAGATCTCTATCTTATTTCCTAACTTCAATGGATTAAAGTAACAGGGTTTCAGAATTGCATCATTAGCTGCAATCTGATAGAGAAGACAATTAATAAATAAGTAATCGATTTTATGTCCTATTTTGTGAGCGTCGCCAGTAAAACAGTCATTCCTAAATGAGACATGGAAACTTAAAAAAAAATATGACAAGCATCTTTTGCACTCGTTCAAAAGATGCTTGCCATATTTTTTTCTTGCTCGCACATTGCAGAAAAACGCACTGATATGTTATATTTCAAGTTCAACACACGTTTCTATATTTTGTCCATCCAATTCGTCACTTCCATCGCCAGTGTTTCCACTAAGCTATGCAAATTGTTTGAGTTTACTATTCAAAATATATTTTGCAAGTAGCCATATAAAAATTAAAACAAAACTTTCAATTAGTTCTAAATTGTTATATTGTACGCGTACTGATAAAACAATGGACTGATGGTGATGGGTCGGTATTTCGACTTGATTTTTCCGACAAAAAAAAAGATTGTCGATTTTTTTGTTTTTTTTTTCTACTATTTTTTTCGGCAAAAAATGACATGATTTTTTTTTTGCCGAATGTTATTCTTTTGGTTTTTTTTTAACCATTTTATTTTGGGATTTTTTTTTTGAAGAAAATTATTTTCCGAAAATTTGTTTACATTTTTAACGACATTTTGATAACATCATGAATTTTTTGATTAAGTATTAAAATACATTTTCGTTTGAAAATCCCTTGGAATCATTTAATAAAAACAAATGTGTAATACCATAAGCGGAGTGTAAGAGTTGCCTGAGCGACGTAGTGCCCCCAAACACTGAGTTAACGTTAAAAAAGACACGCGCACCTTAGGTGCGCTTTAACCAACTAATAAATATGTAATATAATATATTGCGGGAGGGGCAGTTTCATGAAAAAAGTACTAAAAGTGGAAAAAAATCATTAAAAAATAACGGTAATACTTGCTATTAAATTTAATAAGCCAATACTTTTAACTATAAGCTAATTTTTAAATCAGGCAAATGTATGCACAGATTTTTAAAAAATGAGTTTCAAATACCGAATTCGAGAATTTTTTTTTACAGAATTCTTACGGGGTCTTGGCTGTAAAACCCTACCCCAAGTTGAAAGCGCTAGAAAGCCCCGTAGTATACCTTACATTTAATTTGCCTAAGTCCAAACGTTTCTCTTACTCCTTTATCGCATTCATTTAATTTTTCCTAAAATTTCCAGCCCAAACTTAACGAACTTTCAAGAACAAACTTTCTTGAGTCACTCGGCGTGTACTTTATATTTTAGACCTTCTCCAACTTGTGAACTAAAAAATAAACTAAATTTTCTACAACAATAACAACAACAACAAATTCTCGTTATTCTTGTATGATTTTGTTTATTGTCTTGAATTGCACATAGCGAGGTTAAGCTCTGATGCGAATAAAGTTTTTCGGCGAAGCATGTCTCTGAAATCTCTTTAGCTTAACCGCAACGGCCTTAAAAAGCTATTGTGCACCAGAAGATGGCGAGATGGTGGTGTTGTGATAGTTGTTAGAGCTGCTTAAGCATAAGAAAATTGTACTCATGACTAATTGCGAAGGGAGATGCCGCCACTGCCATTTGCCAACGCTCGCTGGTTTCTACCGCCTTTGCCGCGCAAAGTTAAGAGGTGTTCTCAACATTACCCCCTAGCAATTTGTTTAACACCCCCCATCGCCCCAGCCACACTCATTTGCCTATACACAATACTGACGAAGACAACATAAAGATGAGCACAAAGTTTATCTGGAACTAAATGGAAGGAGATGTGTCTAAAAGTGTTAAACGCATCTCTTTCGTATACTAGTATATTGCAAAATACCAGGGTTGGGGGTGTGATAGAAGGACCACATAGACCCCTTTTGCCTGCTTTTATTCTTCGACTTATTCTATTTAAGTCGTTAGGAATATTCTGAGGGTTTTATTAAATTTATTTCTGCTCAGCATAGGGAATAGGGATCTAAGAAAAGGATACGTCTGCCAAACCATCATACCAGCGCCGCTATCATCCCACATCCTATACATACATAAGCTAGTATGTAAGTTTATATGAGAAGATGAGAGGACGAGTTAGCTAGCGAGTTGCGATGCGTCGTCGACCGACAAGACTATATGACTATAATGTGGAAGAAGAAGAAATGTTTTATCTGCAGAGGATGTTTGAACAATTCTTAGTCCCGCATGAGCAAATGAAAGTTTCGTGTAATTTATTGTTGCGAGGGTCCTGTCAGGATCATTCGTGAGTTATTGTTTAGTACTATAAGACGTCGACTGGTGCTATTAAAACGACACAACGACGACGAAGACAACAACAAAAAACGACGCACGATAACAATTTTCTAGCGTTGAAAAGTTAATTTTCTGGTTACTTTACCCGCAGCAGCAGCAGTGTTTAGCAGCACAAACGAAATTAAACAAACAAAGCAAAAATATTCTAAATATCCTTAAATACGCACATATTGGTACTTAGGTAGATATTTTCGTACTTATTCATTAGATTTGTTATGATTGAAATAAACACATGTGTGTGAAAGACCAAATACACTCCGTTTCAATTGGTTGCACACAGTGTTTTATTTTTTTTTAAAACTTTTAAGTTAATGATTATGAGAGACTTTGAATAAAAAAAGTGATTGATTAATGAAGCTTAGGCAGGGATTAGCCAGAGAAAAAAGGGACTATAATGTTTTGACAATGGGTACCCCAAAAGTCTTAGACTGAAAGACGGCAGTAATTATGATCATCGACCTGGCATGGCTAGGTTCTTAACATTGAGTTCGGCGACTCCTGCTCTTAAGCTTTGGGTTAGCTACGTGCCCAGGATTAGTTGAAAATAAATATATTATAATCTAAATGTTTTAAAAATTAAAGAATTAACGAAATCTAAGAGTTACAAAAAAAGTGTTAAAAAACTTCGAAATGTCAAACAAAATAACATGCTATTTTTCCCTAAAAGAATGAAATATTTGACAATAAGTTTCTAACGTTTTCAATTTTTTTCGAGCTTAGGGTAAATAAAAATCACAAAAACCCCAAGGATTTCACATAAGAAACTTCAACATCTGCAATAGCGCCATCTACGAGTAACTTCTAAATAAAAATCTGAACTAAAGTTTTTTTTTTAATTATTTTGAAAAAGTTTTTCATTCATCCTCAAAAAAAAAACTAAATATTCTTGAATAAACTTTGTTAACAAATATAAAGTAACCCGCTTTAAAAAAAATAATAAATTATCAAAATAACGGATGTCTGGAATAAGCCTGTGTGCAACACATGTCCCCTTACAAGTGAAATGGAGTGTATGTATACGTACATATTTCCTTTTCGAGGCAATATAATAGTCGTCCTTATTTCTAATTCAATAGAATAGCTGATTATTTAAGTAGACAAGAGAGCTTGAGTAATTATTTTATACATCATCATCCACATAAAGGTAGGCATACCCCGTGTATACATCATAATCACACGTGCGTTATATACCTACCTAAACATGTGTATACAAATTGAACTATATACATAATATGCGGTATGTAGTATCAATTCATGTATTTTCACATCAAGCGCCTTAAACACGTGGGTGTTTACCCCATATGGTTATAATTAATACCCAGACCTCACATATAATATGCAATAAAGCTTCCTTCTTTAATTAACTCTCCCTGGCCAGGATATATTATTTGCTTTGATAAACAGTATTAATATATAGGTACAATACATGCGTACATACATTCTCCTACATACACTTGTTCACATGTGATTTGATATGAATTTAATTCGTTTTTAATTTCAGGTTATTGAAACTGCAAAGATATTAATTAGGTTTTATAAAATTAAAAAAAAAAAAATTGACTTCGATAAAATATGTATGAAAAAATAATAAGGATTTAATTCAATGGTAGCATCAAAAATTGCTTCCTGTTTGTTTTGTATATTTAATTTTGTTTGTTTTTGTTTTAAGAGTTTGGTGTCTGATAACACAAACAGAAAATTTAAAATTAATTTCCTGGATGTGAAAAATTCAAAAATAAAATAGACTTGATTTTTGTTGTGGTTTCTGTTATTATGTTTTCTATTGCATAAAGAGAGTAGAACGAGGCGACATAAGCCTGTCATATACTAATAGAACCAATGCCATGGAGAATTAGCTATAAAACAAAGTGAATTTATGACGGGTTGACACCTGTTAAGTAACTCAAATATACATGAACCACATATTTTTAAATTCTGTTTAAATATATTCGGTTAAAAAAATGTATTCAGTAGGAGCGATGGCGGTGGCATGGAATAATGCCTAAAGTGTTGCGTAAATAGTTTATATCTTTTTTATCGCGATCACTTAGGTTTTCCCGAGACTTGAAGGATTCACATTTTTGTTTGTAGTTTTTTAAAAAATCAAATTAACGACGGGATGGCAGATCGTAAGGATTCCTACACTCTTAAACGACTTACTCAATAGGGGTGATTTTGCAAGGGTAGTGCAGTAGGTATAATTTAACTTAATCAAGGAAGAGGAAGAACACCTTTGAAAGAACTTGGATCTCGGATTGCGTTTTTTTTGGCGGCACGTTTGGGGGGACTTAAGCCCCAAAAATAAGAAATGTGCCTTAAATTACAAAATAATACATAAAAAAAGATCATATAGAATCCTGTCAAATATTTTTAAATTAATTTTTTAATTTATTTTTTCTGCAGGATTCCGGGATTTTGTGCCACGTCGTTTCACAATTAAGAGAAGATGTGCATCAAAAGTACTGATGATCATTTTCTTACTTCTATAGACTGTCTTTTTTCAATGTCAAAAAATACAACCGACATTTTATTTCCGATGCACTTTGTTTATAATACATCACGATAATGCCCATACTTGGGCCAAAATTGAAAAGATGAATTTGAATTTGTAAAAAGATGAATTCTATTTGCAGAAGGATGAATTGGACAGATTCTATTTGAAAAGACTGTACTTCATTAATAACAGCCAAATATAATTGTTTGCCAGGTTTTCCCTATGAACAACACAATGGTCAAGAAATATATCTGCAATTGTAGAAAAATACCAACGATATAGATTTTACAAAAAAGAAAAAAAAAAAAAAACGTGGTGCATCATAATTTTGAATTGCCTAAATTGCCACCTGCAAGGCGTTGGTGTCGTGTTGGGAAACACTGATCTAAAAGATTAAAACGATCCAGATTCTGTCTATACCCTAGTCTAAGAGATCACTTTTAGTTACACTTCTTTCTGCCTGCCTGCAAAGCAAACATCAAGAGTGTTTTATTATTTCGCGTTACCTTTTTAAATTCTCTTTCCAACATTATCTTCTGCAGAAGGCTGGAGAAATCAGCCTCATATGATCGTTAGTTTTTAAGTAAAATTTGGTCAGTCGACTTTTTATGTTATTTTCGTTAACTTGTTGATTTACGTTTAAAGTTTAATAAATAAAAGATTTAAAAAACAATATTTTTAATTTAATCAAATTAATATAACCACATAACTATATACACAGACTTTAAGACTATTTAAACTATCTTAATTATCTAGACCATATACATTATTTAGAATTCATATTTTCCTAGGAATAAGCATAACAGCAGCGGAATTAAGATGTCTTTTAACTTATTACTTATGCTACTATACTATTTTATAAATTTCCGTGCTGCTATAATAATATTTCGCCGTGGTTAGTCAATTTATTGTTTGGAAAATTTCTCATCGAGCTGGAATTTATAAATTTACCCCTTTCCGTTAATTTTTATTTTAAAGCACGTTCTCAATATGTAGGGTGTCTTTGTTTTATTGCATTTCAAAGTTGTATACATCTGAAGAAAACATCGTGTATTTAATGCCTTACAGTACAGCTAAACTTTAAGTGCTTACATTTAAATGCAAATTTTGTAAATAGCACTTTTTTGAAAAACAAGTTACACGTATTATAGCCAGTTGACACCAAGCAATGCATTTTAAGCAACATATTCTTTAACAAACGAATTTGGAAAACTACAATTTAAGGTGTTTAAATGCAACCTGTTTTAAGTTGTCTATTTTTAGCGAATAAATAATTTAAATCCTCCTCTGCAAAGCAGAGAAATGTTCCAGCTACCGACTTCTTCTTTGAAAATGCATCTTCTTTACAATAGACTTACCTCATGACCCAAAAAAGTTAAATATAAGTTTATACCAATAGAAATGTACTCTGTACGTACTACAAAGCATATACCTTTACAACTATTAACATGAAACAACTACAGTTGTGTAGGTATATAAATATATTTATATTATCCTGCCAGCTTCTTCGAAAGGAAGACAATAATATCAAACAATATATCTTGTGCCTTCTTCATTTAGTAAGGAAATCTAAGAAGAAGAAAATATTACGTCTCTCTATTTAATTTCTGCAGCGCCACTGTTTCGTCGTCTAAGTGGTGCCTTGAGACTTCCTGGTATAGTATGGAAAACGGAATACGAGGAAGCAAACTATTCTGGTGGGTAGGTTAGGTTAGGTAGGTTAGGTTAGGTAGGTTAGGTACAAGTACAACATTTCAAAATGGATTTACTTTTTTTGTTGTTGTTGTTGCTGTTTGTATATAAATAGGTAGGCGAAATGTTGCTCACAACCCGACACTCGTATCCCGTACTACTACAATACCCGTCAAAGAGAAGAGGAAAACAAACGAAAGCCATGGTACAACCAAATGAAATCCTCAAGTGACAATAACTCTCTCCTTGGCACCGACACCATAGCATTTATGATGTTCATGGACCATGTAACCAACAGATTTATGGAAAACTTTCTGCCTGATGTATCCTGAGTGGCACAATGGCATCGGTCCACTTGAGCCTATTGTTTCTATTTCTTCTCTCTTATATTTTTTTATACTTTTGTTTTTGTTTTATTTTAAATAACGTGCATTTCGTCTTAGCATAGAACAGAATTGGATACTTTGAAAAATCTATCAAAACAAAAACAAAAATAGTAAAGTAAAAAATAAAAAAGAAACCGAAGCCAAATAGCTTAGTAGACGAACCAATTTATTACGATAATACAATTCCTTGATCCTTTTAGGAGCTGCTTCTGATTTGTTTACAATTTTTTTTTTCCACTTTCTCGCAACAACACACATATGTTAGAGAGCGATATTATGTAGAATTGTATGGTCTATAGGTACATACATCTAAGCATTATCCTTTTTGCTGGAAAGTGCGTGTTTTTCGATACGGCTGGGCTGTAGATGCTGTATACTATATATGGGGACCATATGTTGCCAAAACTTATTTATGGATTTGATTTTGTTATCCTTCGACCTGAAAATATCCTTTTTGAGTATCAATAGGATTCTTTTCATTTAACGCTTTATATATTCATAGGATATCCCCTGAGCAATGAATTGGATGTCCAACACTGTTTTTTTTTTTTTTTTTTTTTTGAATTTATTTTTTATTTGCGATCGAAGAAACAAAAAAAGAAGGTCACATCATCATTGTGTATGGTGAAACATCTGTATAATGATTGTGAGAAATCTAATAAAAAATATTATAAGGTAAATCAACACAATTTGTATATAGGGTTGCCCGGGCAAATGCTGGCTGGCAGAGTTGTTAAAGTTTATTCGAGACACCATGCATTCAAAAAGGTATATTGGGTACATATATGCATCTTCAATAAAGATAAACGATGGATTTGTTTAATTAAAAATAATAATGGTCCTTTTAGGCCGAAATAGAGAGCAAAGCTGTTTTTTGTTAATACGAGTATATATTATGTATACAAATGTGTGCCTTATGGGGCTTGGAAGGTTGGGAAAGGATTTATTAGAATTTTGCATATCGTAAAACTTGTGGCCTTGCGAGGGAAAATATAATATTATTCAATATTACTTGTGGCAAAATTTTCCCTGGTATCTTCTAAACCTTACCAGTTTGAACTATAATTTGAAGTGTCAAAAGCAAGGGAACTTATATATTTAAGCATGGAGATACGGTTGGGCTTGAAAAGCCTCAAGATGTTTTACAGATATCTATTTATGAACGCTTGCAGTTTTTTTGTGACAGTGGGATGTGACTTTCTAAGTGCTGTACTGATTCAACATTAAAGACGAACTTAATTGGGATTCAACATTAAATTTGCTTGGTCTTTAAGCTGATAGAGTTCATTCTCCATATTTTGAAAAGCATTCCGAACCCAGCCTCTGCTAAAACGATTCTACTGTTAATATTTGGTTAGGTTCCACAATCAGTGTCAGTGTATCCACAATCAGTAGATACAGGTTTTACAAGATACAAGATATTGAAAATTTTCTTACATTCGAAAAAGTCGTCCAGAAATATCTTTTTGAGCAGATGAGGAAGTTCCAACGCTGAACATTTTAGATTTTGATGTATTGATCCCTAGTCTTTCATTTCATTTTGATAGAGATCCGTGATTCTATGATAGAGAACATACTTGTAAGTCTTTTGCTTTGGCAAGGTCTTTGAGGTATGATTAATCACCAGCAGGAACAGTATTTTTGATAGTGTGCACGCACGTGCAGCCTTGTAGTCTTGATAATAGCAATACATTTTTTTAGGATGCCCCTCCTGCATAAAGCAAGCCAGAAAATTCTCATATTAACACTTTCTAACGCCTTTAGTAGGTAGAGTGGTGATTGATGGTCAACGCACGATTAAGTTAATGTTGTTCATACAGGAAGATCCAGTGCGGTACCGTGCTTGTTCGGCGACGAGGGTGTCTTTTATTTTAGCTGCAACATGATTCTTGCTATTTACCTTCGCTGCTTCAGGTAGCTAGCAAATTCTTCTCCAATTTTTACACTGCGTAAGGCCTCTTTTTTCTTTGGGAGCTTAAAAATTATTCCTTTTTTTCACCTTAAAGAAAGCTGTACTTTTCGAAGATCACTAGTTATTCTTTGCTGCCGATAGAGCAATCATAAGAAAATCGTACATCTATGAAACAAGCTCTTGATTCAGTACATCTGTTTGAATGGAACAGTGCTTCCCAAATTCGAAAGCTTAAAATATCTAAAGTATTGGCAGGCAAAAACTACCAGACTTTCACAATGTTGGAAAATGTACAGGGCGTTTCAAAGAAAATCGAATGCAGTTGAAATTAAGATGCTTTGAATAACATTAGCTGCGACAAAGTTTGATCGAATAAGGAGCAAGGAAATTTGAGAAGCATCAACATTAAGAAACAGAATTACTGGACAAAATACAACATGCCCAACATTACTGGTGGCGTCATTGCCACGTGCAAAGTAAATACCCTGAAAACTCAGTTCAAAAAGCGATAACTTAGGCCCATTTTAAATTTATCGAGCGAAGCTGGCAGCATTTCGACAGTCTGCTGCCAGTTCACTATTAATGGTTGTTTTTAGGCAGTCAAAAAATTTGCGAGAAATCAGTCTTGAGGCGAAGTAGTGAAGTGGGAGAGTTATGGTCCCAGTAGTGATAAACATCATTATGATAATTGTAGTACACAAAATTTCTAAATTTCTATATGTATTGAGATATATCATAAGAATTAAGATTAGAATTGCAATTATTTATAACTCTGCTCTTTAAGAGACGAGACTTGTCTCAACTGGACCTACATACTCCACCAGTTTTAAGCAAATCACCCTGCGTTTTCTTTTTATCTTAAATGCCAGAGGTTTTGGATAAATGTGCCTATAGCCTCGCGTGGAAAGCTCTTCAATAATATATTTTTATGCTTAAAATCATTTTAATAGTTTTACCTCTTCATATCACCGGCAACCATTTAAATTCAAATTCAGTTTAGTTGTTTTTATTTTGAGTTTAAGTTTAAACCAACCCTTACCGATGTCTTTCAACTCCAACCACCCCCATCCCTCTTCAAATAAGTTAATCATATCGGTTTAAAACGATTTCATAAAAAAATACTTTATTTTATGTTTTTTAATAAAAACAATGAGGGTCAGTTTGAAGTTAAAATATAAAAATATGAAACAACAAAAACCTCTCAGACCAGAACCCCAAAGGCAAAAGCAGAAAATAGTGCACCAGAAAAACCCCAACAACAACAACACAAAAAAATTAAAAAAAATATAAAATCTGGAACAACAACTCTATGCGATGGGCTACCTCTACCTACTGGCGTCCAATTATAGCCGCATAAAATACTTCTTGTTGGAAGGCAAAAACTATGTTTTTGGGTTTTGCCATTCAGAAAAGTGAACCTGGCCATATCAACTAACCAAATAGGTCTTCAGCTCAACACCATAATACGCTGCTGGCAGGATATGTGCGAGTGGCCACTATTTTGGGTTGCTTTCTCGGTCAGAATATTCGAGTTTATGGCGTCGTACAATATGTTTGTCTATACATCACCCCGGCTCGACTCTGGACTCGGTTAGGTTCGGTTCGGCTCTGGACTTGGCTAAGGTTGGACATTAAAGCGAAAAGTAGACTGGGTAGCATCAGCTACCCAAATCTCATTCCCATCATTCCCCCTTTTTGTTCTCGTTGCCGCACCGTCCAAATAAAGCGTTCATGGTGACGCAATGGACTGTTTACCCGAACATTATGTCCAGCAGGGATTTTATTTTCATTTGTGTTGCTTTTGCTGTGGGTTGTGTATGTTTTTGTTGGATATGAGAGTATCTATGCATTTTTTTTTTTGGAGTTTCATTTCGTTAGTAAACTTCACTATAGCAATTCATAGTATAGCGTTTATTTTCTCTTTTTTTGGTTCTGTTGGGCGGGGGCGGCCGGGCTGGATGACATTGGCCGGTGGCACTACCACTAACAATGTCAGAATGACCAACCACTGTACTACTACCGGTAGCTCTCTCTAACAAAAGCCTCTCTCTGTATATGAAATAAAATATTTTTGCGGTTCCACAAAAGTAGGTACGATTTTGGTCACAATGCGGCCAGGCATGTGCTGCTTTTCCAACCTACTTAACCCTCTGCTCCCGGTGCAGCCCTCCCTCCAATGTATCATTCCTCACGGATATACCTCTTCCTGCAGCCAGCGTTGCCTAAACCGCCCGCTGGCCTGTTAAAATCACAGGAATTGAATTTTATTTCTGTAATTATGCATTTTGTGATTGCTTTTGCAGTTCGAATTTTGTTGTCCGCATTAATTGGTTATGAGATATAAAACACGTGAACGTGAAGTATTGAACCTCTAATTAAGCATTCATAAATACCTAATATCAGCAGTTTGAAATTATGTTCTCCAATTAAACACCAACTGATTCTCGTGTGTAGTGAAAAAAAAAAACATGAACTTTTATAAGAGAAAGAGGGGGAAGTATTATGTATTATGTTTTGGGTTATGGTTCACAGAATCGGTTCTATAATATATAAAAGGTTCAGTTTTAAGTTGCCTTGCTGATGCCTAGAGGAAATTTCGTTCTGGCTAACTTTAACAAATTGAACTTAAAAATAAATTGAGAAAGTTTAAAAAGTTGTTATTTAATCAAAATGGCTGTGTGTGTGTATATACGTAGATGTATAGGTAATATCGAGTTGAAAACTGGGTCAGTAAAATACATTTTACGTCTAATGCTTTTCAATCAAATCAAATCAATGGGAAAACACTTTTCTTGTCCTTCTGTTTTGGAGTAGATGTTTTCTATATACCCTGCAGCAACACTCTTATTCAACGCCATACAGTAGCCAATAATGCTTTGATCATTGTAGTAAACTGCAGAATTGAGAAAAAAGACGGAAGACATTAAAAGAGAAATTATAAAAATTGAAAATATAATACTAAAGAATACTTGCTAGGGTAGTTCAGGTTCAAGGAATTCAGGATACATTGAATATTTATTATTCGAAAGGTTAAATTCAAAGTTTTTTTTTGTTTGAGAAGGTTTCAGACAGAATAACGAGAACCAAACTACATGCAGAGAATTGTAAATTCTGAAAACCCATTACTTCGAAAACTAGAAATCCTAAAAATCCAGGAAGTTCAAAACTCTGGAAACCCAGAAAAATTATTCAGATAAATAACAACTACGAAAAAATTGTATTTATCTATGATTTTCAAGAAAGAAAAAGATCGCGTAAAAACAATGAACAAATACTTTTTGATCAGTTTGTTTAGTTTTATAACAACCTGGAAGTCTAAAGTATCAAACCAGCAACTCCCCCTTCCCCACCATTTTGCCCCTTTTTTGTAATTCGCTTTATTTTAACTCCTGTTAATTGAGAAAAAACAGGTTAAATTCGAAAATATTCGAAAATTCAGTGAGCTATTTACCTTATTTCAGTAAATACAATTGCTTACAATATAAGTATTTTAAATGGAAAGTAATGCCACAGCCAAATAATTCAGTCACCCATTGCTCTCTCACGGCTTCTAATATGACTTATAAAGCCAGCCTTCTCACTAGTTAAAGCATGCGATTTAAACAGGTTAGTTTGCTCTTCTGATTTATCTAGCTTCCTGGTTTTTGGTTTGTGTTATTATTTAAATATTTTTTTTTTCGGTTTATTAGTTTCCCCTTTTTCATTTGAAATGATTTTACCCGATTTATTCCTATTTTGCGATATATCTTATCCCACTGTACGTCAAAGAGCTTTCAATTGTTAACCACAGACAGATGATAACATTGAAAGATTTTATCTTACCCTGTTGTATTAAAGGATAAACATTTTTTGGTATACTTATTGTTAAACAGGAACTGGGGATATTCGACAAGGAATTTTTATATTTTCTTCATTGGATAAAAATAGCGTTGAGCTGAAAAAAATTTACTCGAGTTTTTCAATGCCTTTTGGTAAGGGTGCATTGTGTACAACAAAAAAAAAATAATTTAAAAGAGATTTCTACAGTATTGTGCAATTTTTTTTTTTTCAAATTATCCATGGTTTTTGTTATCATAAGGTTTTGAAAAAAAAAACAAGACAAAATTTTCCAGACTGTAAAATTGTTAATTTTAGGCATTTGATGTATAAAAAAGGATTACAAGTGCGATAAGCATTATGTGTTAGCGATTCAATTCATTGATTTAGAAACATTTTTGGATGAAAGCATTGTTGAATGTAGATGAAGTGGGTAAACGGTTCAAGTTGGATTACCGAGAATTTGACTGTATTTTTTTATCGTATTTGGTTGTTTCTTTTGTTGGTTTCAATTACCATGCGACATGCTCTTATACCGTAAAAAAAAAAAACATTTTAAGAGAGGCATAACATCAAGTCAAGTTTTTTTCTGGCAAGAGTTTTAAATTTTAATTATAAAATCGGGCCACTAGTCTTCTTATTTTCCATGGTAGATATAAGGTAAACATGGTGTTGGTAGCCCTAATAACAATGGCGAACGCTTATTGATTTCTGACACCAACCACCTCATTATTGGAGCAACCATGTTTGAACACAAGATGTGTCACAATGTCAATTGGGTGTCGACGGACATACAAGAATCTTTCAACCAAATTGACGACTTCTTGAAACTAAATGAACATGTTTTACATGGATTAAAGACATGGAACCCATCTCCTTCGAAAATCATTGGTGTGTTCAGAAAAATGTTTTCATATCCGGTGCTGAAAGCATAGCTGAACGTTCTGAAGAAAGCCATATTGCTTGTTATCCCCGCAGAGCTCTTACTAACGGCGTCAGCATTATCCTCTAATATTCAAGGTAAAAGCCATAAACATCTGGAGCGAATAAAAGACAACCTGGAAGAGAGTCTTGACGCCTACTATTCATCGACCCGAAAAAACGATAATGTCAATAGAGAATTTCTCTGGCTTGCTTTGCGAAAAGGGTCCTCCCAGATAAATTTATTGCTATCATCGAGGCAAAACGTGAGATATGGATTACATATCTCACGTTCTGCAAAAAAGAATTACTACACGGATGACTTATGTTTCATTTTTCATAGGATCATGGATCTCCATCAAATGACAACAAAGGTGTCGAAAGGAGTTAAAATCGTTGTTCAAAAGCAAAAGGCTGAAAGATCAGCCTTGGAACATCCTCATCTTTCATGTGAATATCTCTGGACAACCAATTGAGATGGTAGAAAATGCCCAATGTCTTGGAGAAATCGGGAAATTAAAGGCTGCATCCGAAACTCTGTTTGAAACAAGTAGAAACAACTCTATAAACTCAAAGGTCTACGATAGCTCCGCTTAAATATCGAATTCGTGCTTCTTTATACTAGAAAATGTCTGAAATGCACTGGTTCTATCATACGAAGGTCGAGTGATGCAGTAGAACCCTATCACCAAGGCAGGAAAGCGAGCAGTTAGACTTAGAACTACTTGGTGAAGAACGGTCGGGGAAGAGTTGGAGAAAACTAAAATACATATCCAGGGACTGTACACGATGCCGCGTAGGAGTAATGAAATCCTCGCGAGAGGAAACTGTCCGACATTGTACTTCCGAGGACCTAAGTAATTAAGTTAAAAAATTATCGAGTGTGTGCTACTTCTACTTCAAAAGCTGCTGTACTGTAACTACAGAAGAGCTTTTAAGCTTTAACAACAAAACGCTACTTTAATTCACATATGAATTTTTTTCAAATAATGATAAACCCATGTTTATACCAGCTTTTCTATTTAAATAAAACTTATCGCGACACCTACAGGAAAGATATTTTTTAAGAATCATACTTTCTTTTTTAAAATCTCCCTGCTGTCACGTCCTTTGGAAGTTAAAAGTTCTTAGAACTGATTATTTGTCTAACGATGGAGCATTTTCTTGGGGTATTTGCATCTCTATTTCAAGAAAGAAGGATATACAATTTGTGTTTTAATTGAAATTTGACTAAGTATATACACTTTTTTTTAGAGCTCGTTGCTGGTTGTGTTAATGAATATCCGATCCATAAGGTTAGATAAGCTCGATATATGAAGATATATGATGGCGGTCAGCCATCAGCCGAATAGGGGGAATAACATGTAGCATACGAAAACATGCACGTGCCGTAACTATTCGGGACTGGTGGAAGTGTGATCATAGCCTCTTCGCGGCGGCCGCTAGAAACAAACCTCTAAAAGGTTTGGCTAATATGATCAGGCTAGTTCCACAGGTTGGCAACCGGTTGATTCCCTGTTCCGTAAAACAAACGAATCACGAGACCTGCAACAAGCCTCGGAAACGGACTGATCCCACGACGACAACCAACGCAACGAAAAAGGAAAAATGATTTACGAATTTTCTTATGGAACGTACGATCGCTCTATAGAGCTCGAGCTGCTCAGCAGCTAGCCGATACCCTGTCAGAATATAAAGCTGACATAACAGCATTACAAGAAATTAGATGGACAGGGAATGGTGTTTTACAGAAAAGAGAATATGACCTATATTACAGTTGTCATACAAAACACCATGTGCTCGGGGTAGGCTTCTTGGTCAGCGAAAAAATGAAGTCTACCGTCATCGGCTTTAACGCTATAAGCGAAAGGCTATGCACCCTTCGCGTGCGAGGCAAATTCAAGAACATCAGCCTCATTAACGTTCACGGACCTACGGAGGAGTCCTCAGACGAAGAAAAAGAGACTTATTATGAACAAGTCGAGAGGGCCCTCCATGCCTGCCCAAGGTATGATGTTAAAATCATCCTTGGGGATTTGAACGCTAAAATAGGTCGGGAGCCGGTATTCAGGCATTACGCAGGCACCCATAGTTTGCATGAGAACACTAATGACAACGGACTTCGAGTCCTAGAATTGGCAGCATCGAAAAACATGGTCGTTGCGAGTACCAGGTACCCGCGTAATGATATCTACAAAGCCACCTGGGTATCACCTGATGGAGTCACTCGTAACCAAATTGACCACGTGTTGATAGACCGTCGCCACTATTCGAACTTGATGACGGTACGAACGTACCGAGGTGCCAATATCGACTCGGATCACTATCTTGTTGGTATGGTTTTCCGAGGGCGGATTGCCTTGCGAAGACGTATTGCATCCGCCGATCAGGTTCGAATCAACACGGCTGCACTACGCAATGAAAATACCAGTAACACCTTTGGACATGCGTTAGGACTCGCCCTGGAACCACTCGATCCAGGGAGAGTAAGTCCTGGAGCCAGTATGCTGGGCGTAGATGAGAAGTGGACACGCCTTAAAAACACTGTCATTAGTACTGCCAACTCCATCTTAGGCAGCAGTCGTAGAAGTCGGAACGACTGGTTTGATGATGAATGCAAGCTAGCGACTGAACGTAAGAATGTTGCGTACCGAGCAAAGCAACAATCTCATAGAACGCGGGCACGCGAAGATGAATATAAAGAGCTCAGAAGAATAGAAAAACGGCTTCACAGACAGAAAAAATCAGCCTGGGAGAAGAACATAATCTGTGAATTAGAAAGAAGCCGAGAGCGAGGCCCGCACCAGGCGCGGAAGTTCTACCAATCCGTCCGAAACATGACGCAGTACACACCACGCTGCACCTACTGCAAGGACGGAGAGGGAAATCTGATCACCGATCCCCAAAGCATACTGGAGCGATGGGAAGTGTACTTTAATGAATTGCTAAATGGTCAGCTCACTGCAGAAGTAGAGGCTCCACTACTTCAAGAAGATTACCCTATGTTACCGCCACCAAGCATAGAAGAGGTTGAGAAGGCTATAGCCCGGCTTAAGAAAAACAAAGCCCCGGGAGCCGATGGCATACCAGCCGAACTATTCCACCACGGCGGGCCAGCCTTACGCCAAGCAATTCATGATATTATAGTGCACGTATGGGAGCAGGAAGAAATGCCAGAAGACTGGCGAAAAGGTATAATTTGCCCCATACATAAGAAGGGAGATGTCACAACGTGCAGCAATTATAGAGGTATCACGTTGTTGAGTACCGCCTATAAGATACTCTCCTCTATCCTACAAGAACGGATAGCCCCATACGCTAAAATCATAATCGGCCAATATCAGTGTGGTTTCATTCCAGGCAAATCAACAACTGATCAGATCTTTACCCTTAGGCAGGCGATGGAAAAATGTCTAGAATTTAACATCCCAACATACCATCTGTTTATAGACTTTAAGGCCGCCTATGATAGCATAGCCAGGGTAGAACTTTACAAAGCCATGAGAGAATTCGGCATCCCAAATAAGTTGACACGACTTTGTAGGTTGACCATGACCAACGTAACAAGCCAAGTAAAAATAGCCGGATTGCTATCCAGACCAATCAACATCTTTAATGGACTCCGACAAGGGGATGGTTTGGCCTGCCTCCTCTTCAACCTGGCGTTGGAGAAAGCAATCCGTGACTCTGGCACGGCAACAAGAGGGACCATCGTCAACAGGTCCAGCCAGATACTGGCTTACGCAGACGACATTGACATCATCGGAAGAACCGAACAAGCTGTACACGATTCCTTCATCCAGATCGAGCAGGCGGCACAAAATCTGGGGCTGCACATTAGTGAAGGTAAAACAAAGTACATGGTGGCGTCGAATGCGAGAAGAACAGTTGGTCAAACAATCAAGGTAGCGGAGCACGAATTTGAAGTGGTGCAATCCTTTAAATACCTTGGGTCAATAGTAGCAGCCGATAATAATATAGAAGAAGAAATACGCGGGCGGCTGCTCAATTCCAACAAAGCCTACTATAGTCTGTCAAAGCTCTTCAAATCCAGAAATCTCACCATAACTTCAAAACTGCTGCTGTACAGGACCATGGTCCTGCCAGTACTCACGTATGGATCCGAGACTTGGGTGCTTAGCAAAAGACACTCCGACCTCTTAGCCGCGTTCGAGAGAAAAGTCTTAAGGAGAATTGTTGGCCCCATATGTGAGGAAGGGCGATTCCGGAGACGGTACAATCATGAATTGTACGCAATCTACCTTGAAGCAGACATAGTGACAAAAATTAAGCTCGGTAGACTCCGGTGGGCAGGGCACCTAGCTCGCATGAGTGAAGAGGAACCTGCTCGGAAAGTTCTTTGTGGTACATTCTATGGTAGACGGCAGCGTGGTAGACCATGCTTGCGCTGGAGAGATGGCGTAGACCAGGACGCCCGAAGCCTTGGGGTGCGCAACTGGATGGCGTCGGCTCAAGACCGGGATAGGTGGAGAGACTTGTTGAAGGAGGCCAGGACCGGACCCCGGTTGTCGAGCCGATGATGATGATAACAAGGTTTCCTATCCTGATGTAGGTCGTATATAGAAATGCTCATATCCATCCATACTTCAAGTTTGAAATGTGAACTCGCATGAAATCTAAAACTTTCATTTACTTCAACAAATAAACGATACGATTATCGACTTTAGATTGTAGATTGTATAGACCTTTTATTAAACTTCGAAGAAATTGAATTACAATTTTTTTTAAAGGATTATGTATGGCCCCATTTTTAATTTTGCTTTCTATAGGCCTTCTTATCGTGATCCCAAAAAAAGAATACAGAGAAGAGAACTCACATTTAAAATCAATCCATGCCTTGGCCCTCTGTTAATTCCCAACTAATTTAGATACAGGAGATTTCATTGATTTATGGATTTCATTCAGTTGTAATAATTTACAGTATCCTTGTAACTGTTATGCTATATTTTCGAGACTTGAACCTCGGGTGGAGTCGAATCGAATTGAATCGAAATCGGAGGGCAAAAGTAAAGAAGAAGAAAAAAAAATGTGTGCAGAGATAAAGTGTGAGTATAGCCTTTTCTGCAGAACACTAAATAATGTTTTCTTTCCTCCTATAAAATGAGGAAAGTAATCCATCCTGAACAAGGAGCAACATTCATCCTTTATTCCTCCCGTCTTCCGTTTATCGTCTCCTTCTTCGTCCCCCGCATAAAAAGGGATACAACAATGATTCGCAATTCTCTTTGAATCGTCAGATTCTTTATTGATTTGTTTGCTGTTTGATTGAAGGTAGAGGATGGATATATGAGAAGATGAAAAAAAAGAAAGAAAACGAACCAAAGGATATATAACACGTCGGTCGGTCGGGACTCGGAACAGAACTCAAGATATAATTTATATTTGTATGGCTATAGAGAGGTATATGTTAAAGCTCTGTATCTGTATCGACACTCCACTGTGTTGGGGTCTGTATTCTATTCTGTTCTGTTTAGTGTAGAAGTGTTGGGGTGCTCTATAAATAAACATTTTTAATACCGGTCCGACACGATAATCTCAGAATGTGATTTTCCTTTTTGTTTATTATTTGATAAATACTTCCGATTACGCCTTATGGTCTGAAGATGTTGTTTGTCATATACGGACGTTTCAAAAGGTATTAACTGAAGATCCTGCCTTTTTTGCTTTGTCCTTTCGAGTGGGTTCGATTCGAAGACACTCTCTTGAGCTTAAGGAGAGGTGTTCCATACACTCGGCTTGACCTTGCCATCTTACAGTTTGATAAATGTGATTTAATTTCTTCTTGCTGCTGCTGTTTCTTTTTTTTTCTCCATTCTCTGTTTATATAGTTCAGATATTTATTATATAGATATTTTTATTTCTTTGTGATAATTTGACTTCTTTTTCTCTTGAACCACAAAACCCCATCAACGGAAATCGGATGAGGAATTCTTTAAGCCATATGATTATAGATTATATGAATTTTGCAATCGCTTACGAAATTCTATAATCCTGAGATTTGCAATGAATTTGTCAGCAGAAAATGCTGGAAAATAAATATTTGAAAGAAGGGTGTTTTAATATTAATATTTTGACCAATATCATGCCTGCAAGTGGCTTAATATTTATTTTTTTTTCTTTAACTTTCATTAAATAGAAGCCTGTGCCTTAATAGTACTGCAATCGCCAAAACAAAAAAAAAAATATATCTCCAACCAAATGCTTAGAGGTTTACGGCTGGTCACGATACATGACCAGGCAAGACGTTTGTATGCTTGGTCTCGATTGCTCATATCGCTTTAAGAGTTTACACGGTAAATTTTATTCCATAATGCTCGTCTCAGTCTTCTCTTGAACGCTAATTAGTAAATTTCTTCTAGTCTTTCAGTACCCCGAAAAGAAACCAGTACATGGTTGGACTTTTTTAGTCTTGCGGCCAACCCTAAAGAGTTTAATTCTGAATAGACGTGTATTTGATAATTAAGGGCAAAAATAATTGAGTATCAAAGCTTCCAATAATCAACAAAATAAGCTTCATTAAGTTGACCATTTACGACTACTTTGGAACCAGAATATGGCTGGCTGTCCTAAAGCTTCACTGCGGGTTTTTGCCAAAAGAGTCAGACAAAATTGGAGACACACTCTCTCTTAAACAAAAATCAACTATGACTATGCAACGTAAGTTTGCACTTAGGATCTTGGTCTATTCCGTCCCGCAGATGGAACTTAAAGTATTGTATCTTGATCAATCAAAGAGGGCTGAAACTGTCCTTGACCTAAATGAAATGCATTGGTCGCACGGATTTATTACACATAATCTTTAGACATCCAAACTGTGATCGATTTCTTAAAATAAATGTCTGCAAAATTAATCTTCCTTTACAGGCGATTGTCACATTCTCAAGTGGGATCACAAATTTCCAACTGCACCACTTAAGCTTAAATTGTGAGGTTCGCGGGTTGACCTCAGAAAACGTCGACAGGACTCCCGGTCTTAGATTGTTCCATGTCTGAGGCCAACTGTTTAAATGGAGTTGTTTTTGCAATTGTTTCATCCAGGAGTTTTTGCTGCTGCCCTTTTTTCTGCGTAGTGTTGAAACATCTTGTGCTATTACTTTTTGAACTTTGTTCTCTGGACATCTTTCTTTTACTTGACAATACCTGCTAAGGCGTCAGTTATTGCTATCAGGAAAACGAAACAGGAAAAACTTTCAAATGGATTATTTACGATAACAAACGCTACACTAATCAATGGCAATTAAATCATAGAATTTTTTCTCCCATAAAATTTTCAATTGAACAATTATTTTTTGTTTAAAATGTATTTATGTATTTTCAATTCGTTGTCAAATCAAACAAAATAGAACAAATCGTTCCAATGATTTTAGTTCCATTTTTTCCTTTTCCACTGACAACCACTGAGAGATTTGCGGACGAAAAAATTTTTCCGTAACCCATTTTATGTGAACAAAAACAATAAACATGATACATGGGAACATTGCACGTTTTTCCTGTCCGCTATAGACGATCATCAAGAAAAAATATGCAATGTCACACTGTTTCAACTTTTCCCGATGGGTTTTCCAGATCGCTACAACTGACGCCTAAGTTGGTCATGCTACAGTTTTGGAAGATGAAAGCCGTAAAGGCTTTTCCAGATATTCTTGCTTTTTATTCGAACACTCTTTGTCACTACTCAAGTCCTGTGAAGCATCTTCATTTCGGCCACCATTAATTTACTCTCACACTTATATTATTGTACATTATTCAACACTGTGAACTCTACCATTAATATTCCAATTACTATGTTTACCCTGAATGAAATTGTCAAATTCTCTATTCCAAGCCAAGTTACTTCAAGGAGTTAAAACGATGCAAAAGCGCGATAGAAAACTTTGACTTTACTTCAGGAACTATCCACGTCCTACTTGGCTAAAAAAAGAGTATTTTGAATTAAAAGCCAACAAATTTGCTAATTACAACAATGCACAGATTATCGGAAGTCAGCACATAAAATAAAAGTATTAAACCGAAAGTTAACATCGAACTGCCTGTTATAAAAAAATTCTAGTTTAGAGCGTCGATTTTTGAATTCTCAAAAGATGGTGTTCGTTATTCAAACCTGGAAGTTAAACACGTTGCTCGTTTCTGTTGAAAGATAGGCCTGAATTTAACCTATATCTAAAAACTGTCTTCAGTGTGGCCCCGTTTCTACAAAAAAATATTTTTTTGAAATCGAAAAAATTAGTGCAAATTTTTTCAGAATTGAGAAAAATCGTTATTCAAGTCTGGATCCTAAACTCGTGGCATGTTCTGTTTCTGCATATTTTTTCAAAACAAAAACATTTTTTTTCAAAAATACCTATATTTATAAAAATTGCTTCAATTAAATATGAATTATTTTACTACTAGGTATTGGGTATTTGATTGGAATATTAAAGATATTTAAAAGCATTATTTATTTAGGTATTTATAATCAATTTTATTTATTAAATTAAATTAAAATACATAATATGAGGTAGTTGTGTCATAAACTTTTGTAGTGTTACTTATTTATTTAAAATTATAGGTAGAGTATGATAACCGGGGCGCCGAGAAATGATAACGGATTTTTGTAGAACACGACAATACAGACACTTTTTACTTTGGGAGGGGGGGTCATCTCCCCCCGTTTAGGCGGTAGGGGCAATTTAAAAAATATGTACGTTAAATGGAAAACAAATAATTAAAAAATAACGGTAATACCTACTTACAACTAAATTTTATACTTTTTGTTAAAACCAACACTTCTATTAGCTAGTTTTTGAATAAAGTCAAAATTATGCATAGTTTTTGTAAAAAAATTGTTTTAAATTCAAAATTTGGACAAAAAAAAATTAAAAAAAGGTTTAAAGTGCAATTTTTCAAAACTTTAGGATTATCTACTATTGTTTTTTTAGAATTCATTGCTCTTATTTGTTTTTGATCAAAAACTGAAAACTAGATGATTTTATGTCTTCTAGTTCTTGAGAAAATTGAAAATTTCCTAAAAAAAAATATTTTAATCAAATTATTTTTTCCTTGCTTGAGTAATTACGTAGTCTTATTTTGATAGTAATAATCAAATATGGATTAAGAAATACCTAGGATAAATTAATTTTTCTTAAATCCAGCTTATTTAAATGCAAAAGAAACTTTGCATGCACCCCACCTTCCACCCACCCTCCACCCACCCCAAATCCTATAGTGAGCCCAGAAGGGGGGTTGCAGGGGGACAGCATGCCCCCCATACACACCCCACTGTTGCATGCACCCAAACTCGCACCTATCATTATTACTATCAAAATAAGACCACTCAAGCACAAAAAAACATAATTAAATTAAAATAGTAGTTGTGGTTATTTTCAATTTTCTCAAAAACTAAAAGGCATAAAATCATCTAGTTTTCATTTTTTGATTGAAAATTAATGAGAGCAACAAATATAAACTTATGGTTTTGAAATATGTATTGAAATAAAAAAAATTTTTTAACTCAAATTTTGAGTAAAATTAAATTTTTAAAAAAGTATGCATAGTTTTGACTTGATTTAAAAACTGGCTAATAGAATAGAATGTTGAATAGAATAATTTGCGAATAAAATTTAGTTCAAAAACCTAATAGGTACATTAGGGTACATCCTATTGCATTATTTGTTCTTAATTTTAAAAAAAGAAAAAAATGTTAAAACTATTTAAATAGATTGACATCAATTTCGAAATAAACAACAACGGTACAATGTACAAATTAACCGCACACACTAACAGACTTCTAATTTTTCTTTTGAAAACATTATTCCCACTATCTTAAACTACCTACCTCCAATTAGTGTATTTCTATCTTAAATCCTCTTATTATAATGACTTCATTATTCTCAAATTTAAATCTCCAGCAAAACGTCCCCTCCTTACCTCAAGTTTCTCCCACCACCTCTACCACACCAAACATGAATCACAATCTTCGCCCAATCAATTTGACTTTTGACCAATTACTTTTAATAAATTCATCATTTTTAATTGATTATGCATCTTAAAAGATCAACATTTAACACAAACAGACATCAAACAGCAACAACAACAAAGATTACAAAAAAAAAAAACAATCAGACACATGCGTACACCGTATATGCTATGCTATGAGTTATTTTTAAATAATTTATATCAAAAAGGAAATGAAGAAGAGTCAAATATCATCTCTTAAAAAAAATGTAATAGGTACATAATCCACAAGTAAAATATCCCCCAATTGCATAAACAGGAAACAAATTACCTGACGAAACAGGTACACACTCGATTTTTTTTGTGCGAAAATTACTTCTATTCCATGTAAGTACACACACTGTGTTTACAGTAAAGAAGATGAACGATTCTACCTATATGCCTATTGCCTATAGTGATAGATGTATCTCTCAAAGGCTGATATAAAATTAACCCTTCTTGAGCAAATCTATTTTGACAGAACGAACCAAACCAAACGAATGAACGAACCAAAAAAAAAAAACAAAATCCCGCTTCCGCTCTTCTCCAATCCCCCCTTGTGTTACAACAAACATAAATGCAAAAAAAAACCTGTAAGGGCGACAACGAGTATAAACGATGCTTAGATGCCTATTTCTCAGATATTTTGGAATAGATAAAAGTATCTACGAAAATTTCAAGAAAGAGAACAATCATACAATTTTCTCTTTTTAAGTCTTTTATTTTTTGTTAGATATATCAGCACTTCAGCAGATACCATCGGAGTAAAGTGTATCTCATAGATACATAGATAATAAAACAAAAACAACAAACACAAAATATAAATTTTCTGATATAAAGAATAAAAGAAGAAAACGGCTCAGTCAAATTATCGAAACTACCTTATGTTCCTTATGACGTACATATATATATTTTCGAATTCGAATTTTTCTATTTTTTTTTTTTTATTTTTTGTTTTTGTCTATTTAAGGGAGCCTCCCAGCATCATCAACAGCATCCGAAAAAAGAGTATTTCTTATAGCTGAATTCATCCCATCTACGAAATACGAATTACGAAATTATTGTTTCGTTAAGTTTGTCCGATGCTAAAGAGCACGAATCTCGTGGTTGGTTCTCTTTTAAAATAAATTCGAATTAAAACCGAACAGATGGTTACAAAAAAAAAAAAGAAAGAAAAACCCGTATCTATCCTCTTGATTCTTGGATGCGGAGGCGAGTAAAACCTGAAAATTGAAGTGCTGCTGGTGTAGAAACAAAAACAACAACAACAAATATACACAGGTCTCTTCAACTTTTGTGTGTCGTTCGTCGTTGGTCGTTTCATTTTGGACTCTGGCAACTGGCATTATGGAGGAGTACCAACGGAGTTTCCATCTGCACTTGGCTCTTTCGAAAATATCGTTAGTTCGGTTTTGATTCTACAACGAGAGTGACGTATTCGTGCGGATGCACTCTTGTTAAATCTCTATACACATCCTTTAGCCATCATAGATACAAAAACAACACAAGAAGAAAAAAATATGGAATTTTTTTTCCATTTGAATTCTAATACACATCACAAACCTTGAGAGATACGCACCCGCATTTAAACGGAATAAATATAAAAAGGATATTTTTTCTAACTTAAAAAAAAAACTCAAAAGCTTGTGAATTTAAATAAATAAATGGCGTTTCTGTTGCGACAAAGCAAAGCTTAAATAAATTTTTGCTGTTTTTTTTTTATTTATTTTATTTTTATTTGGGAGTGTGTGTTGAAATAAAAAGAACAAACCGGGACGATTTATTTTTTCTTCCTTAAGACGGTCGTCGTGTAGTTGTAGTAGCAGTAGCAAATTCCGAATTGGATACACACCTCCCGCTGTGAATACTCTCAAAGTGCCACAAGGGCACGCCAAAAGCTACCCCACAAAGGACGCTCACTCACTCAGTTCGTTCGCTCGTAGTTTTTTTTATTGCAGTTGTTGTTGTTTTCTTTATGAATCTTAATAGTTTATTTTGATATATGTAATATAATTGCCCCTCGGAAGCAGGCAAGTGGATACATTTATAGCCGCACCTGAATTAAAAAAAAAAAAATTGAAACAACAGAAAAAAATATTTAAATAAACAAAAAAAGTCCTTCGTGGCTTTTTGCTTCGGAGAACAAAAAATAAAAAATAAATTTTCCTCATCCTTGTTGTCGTTGTCGTCGTCCTCAGCAGGAGCAGCAGCAGCATCATCATCATTATCATCATCAATGTTGTTGTCTGTCGTTTGTGTATTTTGTTATGTATAGTTATGTGGTCCTTGTAGTTCTTATCTTATAATCCCATGTGCTGGTTTAAATTCAATTACGAAAAATTTATATAAATAAATTAAGGATAACCAATTATCCTTTTTAGTTTTGCTTATACCTATGAATGGAATTAATATTGAATACAGGGAAAATTATATTTTATTCATGAAATACAAAAAATAAATTGTGAATACTAAAAGTATGCAATAGAATTTATATACACATCTAATGCGGATATATTAATATTTTATAAATATAAATATAAAATATCTTAAAATCCTTTTATGAAACGAAATTTTTAAAAATATACAAATAAAAAAAAAACTAAAAAGAAAAATATTTATTGTGGTTGTGTATGGTGAAAATCACTTTGATAACATAAAGAAAAAATATAAATACAAAAAAAAATATTTAACAATGATAATATCCTAGTAATTGGTTTAATATTTTATCAAACCCACGCGCCTTTCCCCTCTCAGTAAATTCAATAAAAAATCTTTCCATCGAAAAGGATACATTTTAAGCTAATTATGGACTTTAAACATCAAAACTCATGGATTAAATTACTATTTTGTGGTAAGTTTAGTGTTAATGTTAATAAATATAAACAAAAAAAAAAGTATTTTAATATGTTCAAATTTATTCTGGTAGAGAAAAACAAAAGAGGTTCTAATTATAATCCAAATTAATTGGAAAATAATCTTTTTTTTTTTTACAAAATTTACTAAACAAAATAACTAAATGATGTTCGTCAATCAATCTTTTGTAATTTAAGAATCTCAGAGATTATAGATGTTTAGGCAGTACATTTATTTTCTTATTCCTTACCTTGGAAATATTTCTCTAATAAGAATTTCATGAATTCAGTTCCTATCTACTTCGAACAAGAAGGGTAGGTAGGTAAGCTAATCAAACTTAAATTGGGTAAAGTTTTGCGGTTGATAGAAATGACATAGATTGACTTCAGAACACTTGCACCTAATCCAAAACAACAACGGGTAAGATTAAGAGAGCTTACTAATTGGTTTTTGTAAAGTAATCTTCCAATATTTTTTTAGTTTTTTTTTTTTGAAATTGACGTAACTTGTCGATGTTTTGAAAGTATAATGAATTTATAATTGTATTAAAGGTTGTAGGTTTTAT
Organism: Syrphus vitripennis; assembly: GCA_958431115.1. NCBI lineage: Eukaryota > Metazoa > Arthropoda > Insecta > Diptera > Syrphidae > Syrphus > Syrphus vitripennis. The sequence continues at coordinate 32,289,059 of OY288109.1, read as the reverse complement.
ATTAATCTGTGTTGTTTTAATTGCAGTTATTTTCTATTGGGCATTTTTTATTTGAAATCATCAATTAGAAATCAATTCAAATTAGAGTGATCGAAGGTATTTGAAATGCTTATGACTTAAATGAGTTTGATAAACAATGAAAAAAAAAACACATTAGGATAGAGCTGATCAAATTTAAACCTATAAACGCCCCCTATTAACTTGTATTATATAAAATTAAAGAGGAGGTTTATCTACTTTCATGACGAGCTTAGATAACTATTAAGTATAACTTAGGTTTAAGAGCACATTTCGTCTAAATTCCAAGACATAACAAAAGACCGGGGATACCACAAGGTAGCTAGTGAAGCCCTATTCTATTTATTTTATGTGGTCTTTTTGTTAAAGTGATATCTATATCCAGCTATTTATAGATTAGGCAAACAATTAGGTTACAATATTTAAAACATTATCAAAATATAAGCAAATGTGAAGATATTCATTACCAATGTCCATAACTTCAAAAAGATTTTTAGAAAAAATATTTCTTCCGACTATTTATATTTCTTCTCTTTGACTTCACTTAAAAGCTCCACTTGTGAGGTCGACAAGCCTTCAGTCCTTCAGTTCAGTGTTATGGTATAAAATACCATTATATGAAAGTCACCGGCGGCGTATGACTGAGAGAATTTACAGATTCAGTTGAGCAATGATTATCTTCTCGGATTTGTGCCGTTGATTTGCACAATTCTGTTTTGCCGAACCATTTCTAACGGGCGGAGAATATTGTATGACATGTGTAGGCATTTCATGGAAAAGTCAAGTGTCGAGGAAATTGTTTAACTGAGAATTGCTAGTTCGGCGAAATTAAGCTAGATTTATTGGCAAAGATTTCATGCTTGTGTTCGATGACACGCTACGCTTAAAAGGGTCAAATGCCTAAATGAAGACGCTCATGCCACAATGGACTAGGCTTGTCTTGTAGCGCTAAGTCCAAACTTAAATTGTATTAACCATTTTTAGAACCGGAAATCCAGTTCCTGTTACAAGGAATTGAATGATCTCCAAAACGAATTAAAGTTAATACCGCATTCCGAAGAGAAAGTAAAAAATTGTTAAAAGATTGTAGTTAAACTAGGGCTAAGGGCTAGCAAGTTATAAGACGTAATTGAAAAAAACATAGATAAAGCGACAAAAAAGCTAAAATTTCTTCGTCAATTTTTGTTCACATCCCTTAAATCTTTATTAAATGTAGAACTTTTTTGAGCCTGTATCCGTATATATTTGTCTATGGGGCGAATACAATTTAACGGCTCTTCATAGACATCTTGTATATGAAGTATCAAAATCAAAAACGTAACTGTCTTGGATTAAGTAATCTATACAGAAAGACAAGAAATCAACCAATATTTTTGTTTGCTCGAATAATATCTTTTCATGCAAGAAAGAAAGAGTGACATACCTAGTTACACTGAGAGAGAGAGTTTTCATTTAAGCAGAATGTCGTATTGAAACAATGGAGAAAATCTTACTCCCCAATTAAGAATGGTCGCCAGAAAAAAAAGGTATATTTTTTTTGACTTAGTTTTATTACATTTTTCTAAGCATCAGTTCTTTATTTCTTCTTTATTCTCTTAATTTTTCTCTGCGAATTGGAAAATGAGTAAACTTTTTACAACGCATTATTGTTGTAAAAATAATACTAAAATCAACCTATTTTCCAAAGAAATTAGTGGGAAAATTATTTGTTCCGTTGGTTTTAATTTCATTTTCTTTGTGTAGCAGATATTTCAAAATATTTATTACACCGAAGTATTACTTACAATTTGATTTCTGATTTTTTTTTCCCTAGTACATATGTACTTCATTACCTTTCATTTTTATTATTATATTTTTTAGAAAATATTGTTTCTTAGAATCTTTTCAAAATCTCATTATTTAACTAACTAAATTCCATTTAAAACGTAAAATTTCTTGAAGTCATTAACATAAAATGAAACAAAAATCTTTAACTTTTCTTATGAAAAGCTTACGGCCTATTATAGGTATTTATGTACATATATTATGTTATGTTTATCTCTCAGGATTGTTTTTTACCTGTTGAATACATTCAAATAAAACTCTTAATAAGTTGGTCAAAAAGAATTCAAATGTATCTCTTTACCAATTACTAAAATAATAATTGTTTTCTTGAAAATTTAGTTAAAAGTTTTATTTTTCTTTTCTCTCTTTTACGTATTTATAATATTTTTATTGAAGGACGTTAAGGTACGATTTTGGGCGAAACCTTGGATGCACTTGTACACTTGTATGTAATATGTGTACTTTCAAAAAGTATTGGCATCATGACAATTATGGAAGACAATATGGAAGAAGTGCAGGGGGGAAGATAACTAATTTAAAGAAAACAGTACTTTTTTTTAAAATTTGAGTTTGAATATTAATTTTTCGAAAAACTTATCACTGGAACAACTGCATACATTTCACTTTAAAAATGGATGGAAAAGGGAACCACTTTCTATAATGCGATAAGGTTCTTAAGCATTGACCATTTAATCGATACCACAGGTATCAAATACACACCATTTAATAGTATTGGTAAACACCCCTTCCCTCTCTCTCTCATACATTTGTGATGGGCGAGGAGTAAACGAACCGAACATAAAATTTTTTAATTTTTCTTTTCTTCATGTCAAAAAAGTTGTTTATTTTGTAAAAGAAAGAAAGCGATGTTTTGTGGTTTTCCAACTTTTTTTGTAAGCATTCTAAGATTTTAAAGATATTGTTGATTCAAAATAGCTCTTATCTGCCTTAAGTCTACAAAACTTTAGCGTTTCTCACTTGCCAACCTGACTCGGACTTTCAGTTAATAGTGAGGTGCTTTTTAAGACGCAAATTTTTGTTGAATTCAGTTCATCTTACATGAATAAATAATTCAACAAGTCAAATTAAATACGTAGTGCTATCATCTACTTGGCTCATTATTTTCAGTAGTATTTCCGGCAATAATACGCACACTGGAATGGTTGAGAGTTGTAAGGCCCTAGTTTTTCATGGACTGTCGCACCATCAAATTTATCAATTTTTTTTTATAGATTTTGTATTATAAAGAACCCTTTGTACTCCATTTCCTACACCGGCATTTTAGCTCTCAAAACTTGTTGCCAGCCTTCAAAAATACCTACATACGTATACATACATATTGATTCTTTTTTTAAATTTTAAACAGTTAATTTCTGCAGGTTTGTCGAAACCAGGTCCTATCTCATATAATCATAGACGAAGTAGCTGTAAGCTCAAAGAACTTTTCTACTGTTCGTCGCTACCAAACACCTTAATCATCGCTGTTTCTTCAAACAGCTTGATGAAGATCATTTGGCTAATTAAAGATCCTCCACCGGCAAGACCAAGAAAGATAACGTCAAAGCTGGGGTCAGAGGTGTTGAATTCTATGGTAAATACAGTTGTTTTATATAAACGACTTAACATTTAACGTAGCGAAATTCTACACTCATTTTATTCTTTTACTCATGAATCGGAAACTATTATGTACAGTTGAATAATTTTTTATTGCTTATATAATAATTATGTAATTTTTTTTTTTGTGATCTCTTATGATTTTCGAAAAACTTACACCCTTTTAACGGTTTTCATAAAAATTCTTCTAATTTTCTTAAAATTCATAACGTTCTGCATCATTTTCATTTACTATATAAAATTCTCAGAATTTTAATAGTTTCAAAGATCAATTTGACCATTGACAACCGTAATAGGGTGTTACATTTTGTAGGAATAAAGTTTGTTGATATCTGCTTAGTTTCCGAAATACATTCCTTCAAGTTTACAAAAATACGGCTCAAAGTAACATTATCAGATAACTTTGAAAGACCGTATTTTGAAAACAATAGCAGATATCGAGAACGTTTGTGCATATAAAATGTAAGCCAATCGCTACTCAATTCATAATACAGAATTGAGTAAAATTGTGTTAAAATGTATCGTTTTTAGCCTATGGCCTTGATCATATAATTCTATTCCATAATTGCAATATGTAAAAATTGAATCAATTAATAATTTTTTGGTTCAACTAACAACAATAAAAAAAAAAAACTTCCCTTTAACCTTATTATATTTATCTGGTGCACAACAAAGTATCTTCTACTGAATACCAAATTCTTATCTGTGGATAAAAAGAAAAAATCGAACGCCCCCAAAAAAACAAATTCTAGGTACATAATATACATACATATTCTTCTTCTGTAATCGAAGCTATAAATAAAATATGCCCAATTAAAAGTTCGATCTGCAGGTCCCCCTTTCTCAAACGCCCTCTATCTACTTTCGGTAGAAAAGCCCTTACCCAACACCCCAATTCTCCTACTACACCTCTCAATCAGAACTTTTCTTTTCGACTACGTCAGTTCGAAAAAAAGATTGCACTTAGTATTCATTGTGGCGAGTTATTTTCTTTGTATGACAACTTTTATGCGGAAGTGTGGGCTAAGGCCGACGACGACGATGATGAAGATGGTAGAGTTGGTGGTGGTGGCTTGGGTTGGTTCAATGGCCTGATTGATTGCATATGAATATAATATGAGAAAAGCGATCTTGGAGGAGTGTTGTCTGTTTTATTTTTTTTTGTCATTTTTTATTCTCTGTGGTTTTTTTTTTTATTTCAAAATTTATTCCTCTAGACACAAACACGTAGGTGCATATTTAATACGCCCCCTTTGACATCCGATTCTCGTTTTTTGTTGTTGTTGTTGTTGCTTTATCAGCATACCACGCAATGGAAATAAAAATACAATATCGACTTTTGGTTTATTTTTTATGATTTTTACGTATCTTTTTAGCCTTTGTTTCCGGTTTATTTCTTCTTATTTGTTTGTTTGTATTTTTTTTTTGTGACCAAAATAATTATGTGTATATTTTCAATCAAATATTAAAATTTGATTTTGTCAACGTACAAAAAGGTCCTCACGGTAGCAGCATTTTGGACTTGTTATGTTATGAACTTGTTGCGCAAATTTAAGTCCTCATCTGGAGAAATAAAAAAAAAAAGTTATATGTAAGTTAATGGTGGAGAGCGGTTTGATTTGGTATAACTTCGTTGCTTGACGGTGAACAACACCGCCTACTCGTTACTTTAAAGTTTTTACACTCCACATCACTAGATTGAATAGTATCAAATTAAAAAAAAAAAACTGTTATTATTATCGGTTGGTCCTCAAAAGCCAAAAACTCTTAATATACTTTCAATCGCACATTTTTGTGCTCTTATACCAAAAAAAAATTCTAGAATGAAAAGGTGAAACATTTTTGGAAGATTTAAGAGCACACATTCAGTGCCTCATTTCATAATGATGACATTTAGGCATTTCGAAAATAAAATTTCCCGAGGAACTATAGACTTTTATTTAAATATGTCAACTTGAGCTTATAAGGAGCATTGGAAAAGGTTTCCCATTTCTGAAAATTGCAAAAATTCTTAGAAAAATTTTGCTCCCGATGGCCATAAATATGATCTTTTCAAAAGGCTCCGCGAAATTAGGCCCCAGGAAATAAGGCCCCACAAAAAAAATGAAATAAGGCCCCAAAAAAAAGTACACAAAACAACAACAACAAAATTTCTCAAATTTTGGGGTCTTCATCTTTCTTCTTTCAACACGAAAGATGAAAACCGTCAGGGAGTAACAGAATAACTGAAAAAAATCGCGCGAATATGAAAAACTAAATTGGGGCTTTATTTCATTTTTCTAAAAAAAAAGTCAAAACAAGTTGGGGCCTCAATTCATTTTCTTGGGGCATTTTTTCATTTCAATGGGGCTTTATTTCATTGGGGCATAGTTTCATTATGAAAAAATACCCCAATTTGGGGTCTTATTTCATTTTTTCTTTTGGGGCATTATTTCCTGGGGACTAATTTCGCGGAGCCTTTTCAAAAAAGCATAGCTGTTGTGGAAGGTAATATTTGATTAATTATTATTGATCACAATAATGCTTGGTTTTAAAGTTCTTCGAATATGTACTTCACCGCTCTACTTATACTTAGCAATCCTCTCTCGAGCTCTTCCCAAGTTGTGCTGAATCCTTTTCGACCACTTGGAAATACGGTTGGGCCAGAAAATCCTCAAAAAATTCGCAGACATCTATCTAATGGCTACTGGTTGAAGGGGATGTTTATGCACCCGTAAAGAAGCACGGATTCAACATTATCTATTGTTGTCACGTGATGGCGATTCATGATCTTATGAGAGAGTAAGCATACGTCGGAGTCGTCCGGAATAATTGCAGAGTCCACTGAATTCCTCCATTTCAAGTCGACAAACCTGTACGTGTACATCACAAATCACCTTCCGGAACAATATTGGTTACTGTCACTAGCCCTATCTTAACCCATTTTCCTCTGACAATTTGCCTTTATGCAGGACTTGGCATTTAGATCAATCATATGAATACTTGTTAATAGCAATAAATTTATCTGTGATGCCCCTACTGCGCAAAGCAAGACATTTAAATAAAGGTGGCCACGGCGGCGCAGTGGAGATAGTTTTGACCCTGGATGTGTGGGTTCGATGCCCAGTCTATTCTATATTCCCTCAACTGAACGCCACTCCTGGGAGCTAATGAGATAATCGAAACCTAATTTCACAATCCACTGTGCCAACAAAAATCTGTCCTATCCTTCTATTCCTTCTAACAATGCCTAATTTAAAAGACCCTAGTTCTTACTGGCGTACATATGTTTGTGTTTTTTAAATTCTCAACCTTTTCGATGTCAATTAACGTACGATTAGATGCAAGGTGTTAATGTGGTCCACACAGAAAGATCCGGGAGGAATCCTTATTCGGCGTCGAGTTTGTCTTCGAGGTGGTCTTTTATTCGCGGTTCTTGGCTACTGCAGTTGTCACGCAAATTCTTATCCAATTTTTGCACTGCTTAAAGTGCTTTCTTTGAGATGTTGGCATTCATTTCTCTCCCAATTGAATGTTTGCAGTAGCTCACTCGATGTTGATGGCGCTAGTCGTAAGAGCTCTGGGGGAATACCGTCAAATCTACCAGCTTTTTTTTGTTCTTCAGTGATGCGGTTAATATTACTTCTCTTGAATCAGTGAATAACTCAATATGTTTTGAATCTACTAATTCTTGATTTGGTTACAACGACCGCAGCTCCTAATTCCTTTTTCTAATTGTCATGCTAACCAATTGAATACCGAAAACAAATCTTCGAAGTCGGGCGGTTTATCTGTGAATGGTAGGAGCATTTTTTAAAGGTATCTAAGAAACTATTTGATAAAAACAGATCCGAAGGTGCTTTTATTTCCGTAGATACCATTTATTTTTAGTATCATACTACTTCAACGTCAAATCGACGTTTATAAACCGTCACTTATATGGGTGCGTTCAATTTTATTGTTAAACTACAAGTAAGCAAATGTTTAAATTTAAGAAAACATTAGAAGCGTGTTAAAAAAAAAATTAGCAAATTGTGGACTTGTAGGCACCATGCTTATCCCTAACACAACTTATTTATTTTTAGAATCATAAGGTAGATAGATCCCGCTAGTAATTAAGGATTTATGAGAGCATAATCAAAAGACTTGAGGTGTAGTTACATTTATAGTAATAATTTTTATTTCAAAATTATGGAAATAAAAATATATTCAATTTATGTGCCTTTATTACAAACACATGTGTGGGAACTCCGATTAGATATTTTATTTTTCAATTTTATTTATTTCACGTGTAATTTTGCAGACAGAAATTATTATTATCGTTGGTAAAGTGATGCCTACGCATTTAATTCTGTTTTGTATGGACTTTGTGTTATTGGTGTCTACTATACTCTATACGAAGTATCTACGATAAATTAAGGTGGAAGAAAAACTTGTTTTATTTTTATAAATATTTTTTGAAGTTTTATTTGGCCGACTTATTTAAGTTAAGTATATTACGAAATATTGAAAGAGATAATATTTCGAATGGGCGTTATGTATCTTGGGTAGGTATGTACTACTGGAGGTGTTTTTTTTTTTGTTGATGAAGTAAGAATTATTGTTAGAAAGTATAAAGTTAAGTTGATCAGAAATCTGTGTTAATGTCAAAAATGTCATATTAAGTCATATTTTAAAGGACCTGTTTGTAATAAATATGAATTGTTAAGATAAATGAATAAAATGTCAATAATATGTACAGCGTTTCAATTTTATTTAAAAAATAAGTCTTCATTTTGACTTTGTGTGAATAAAAAAATGTTGTTTCAAAATTAACTTAGTAAGTTTCGTCAAGGATAATAATATGAGAAACTATTAGATACTTGTAAAATACAAAGCAAAAAATATGTTCCAAAGCCAAATATTAAATTTATTTTACTTAAGTATACCCAAAAATGATGTTCCAATTTATAGTTACCAAATTAATGGACACCCTGTATCGTCCTTAAGAAGGATTATAAAGGTAAACGCATGCATAGCAGATATATATATACTTGAATTCATATATGCTCAACTTAAAAAAATAGGGATAACGTTTTTTCGCCTCGGAAGTATTTCGCTTTATCCACATTTTTATGGTGGCCAATGGTGGACTGCTTAAAAAATGTATTCATTTATTATAAATATTTTCATTTCCTCAAAAAAAGTATTAACATGTTGCGTATATTTCCTCCAAAATTATTCAGTATCCACCTTACCACCCCACCCCATCGTATTACAATCACAGGATGGGGCTTTTGTGTAGCTTCAAAGATTTTTCTTTTTATTTACCTATCATACCCAGGTGTATTTTGTGTTATTGTTATTTTTCTCCAAATTTTATTTAATCAGAACGCCCGCCACCCTGGAGAAAATATTGTAAAATGATTGGATATCTCTCTCTACCCTACATCCGCACAGAATAAGTTATATATTTTTTTTTTTATAATGAATATTGATTGTTTCTTCAGAATAGAGACATCAAACGACACATTTTGGTCCTTAAATAAATCAGCTTTTGTATATTAAAAAAAAAATAGAAATGACAGATTCAATATTGGTAAAACTCTTGACTTCCACCTTAATCGTTCGAATTCGTTAGAAAATTGTACGTGAACTATTTAAGCGTAATTGAATTTTTTGGCATTATTTTGAACACAAAAGTTGTCATGTTGCACTTTTCCATAACTAATAGAAAAATAGAAAATAATTCGGTTAATGGGCATTTTGGAAAATTACTGTGGAACAATTTTCTGATGAATAATTTTATTATCGTTCGATTTTAAACAAAAATTCTATTGAATCCCTTCGATGGAAAAACATTGAGTTTTTTTATGCGAAATCACATTTTAAATTCCAGCATACTTTTTTTTAAACTGCTTAGCTATAATGCAATTCTATCAATGTATAACCTATTATAAATTTGTGGAAAAAAAGGAAGGTATACAAAAATGTGCTTATTAATTAGACATAGAAAATAATTAGTCTTAAATATCCACAATTAAAACATCATTAAAAAAGGACAAATTTTTGAATGTAATTCAATCGATTCAAATTGTGTTCTAAAAAACTTAGTCAGCACAAAAACATACAAAAAGCTTAAAAGCGAATAAAAAATAGCTTTGTGGTTTGAAGTATGTATGTATGTCGCATTGCAATTATTTCATGTTTTTAGTATACCTTGTCACTAAGTTAAACACTGTGTTACAGTGAAAAATTACATAAAAGGCAATCTATCTATTGCTATTGTGACCTCTAAAGTAAAAAAAAAAACATGATTTTTTTTAAACATTTTAAATTTTTGAGAAATGAAAAAAAAATTTATAGGAAAAATAAAAATCTGAAACATAAAAATCCCATGTATAATGTATATATGTATAAGAAACTTCAACCGCTGCGGCGAATTTTATCGACAAAATAAAGATCTGGAAAAATAAGTAGATTTAAAAAAAAAATACTTGTTCACTAGATCCTCAAAATAAAAAAGCAACTTGAAATTTATTCTCAAAAACCCTTTCTTTTAGGCGATTTTTAGCAATACCTATCAATTTTGTTAAAGTTTTGAAAAGGTAATATTTTTTTAGAAACATAAACTTCTATGTTCCTTATACCAAAAAACTGCTCATTTTTCACGTATTTGAAGACCGTTTTAAGTGCATTGTTGGGTTTTTGGGACTAAATTTAATAGTAAAATATTTATGTTTTAAAATATAGAATAATATTTTTAATCAAAACATTACAAAAGATTTTATTTTATTTTAAAAACATTATTTCACAACTTTGTTTTTATAATTGGTGTTCGAAGCGTTTTGGAGTGTTAACTCCATTATACAAAGTTTTAACATTAAGCAATGATATTCACATATTAATCTAAGAAATCTCCTTAAAGCAATAAAACAATACTTAGTTTTCTCAAATAATTCTACAGAAAAATCGGATTGATCTAATGAAGAAAAACTTACTGAAATTTAGTAAGATATAATTTAAGAAGAATATTACTTTATACGAAAAACTTATTGTTTTGAAAAGTTTGCTTATAAAACTTGTTTTTTTTTGGATGAAAACCATAATGAATTTTTGCAGTTTTTCTTCTATTTTATGTGTTTTAACACAATTTATGTATTTTTTACTCTAAACAGATTTAACGGCGCAATTTCAGCAAGCGCACAAAATTCAAGATTTTTTTTTCTTATTCCAAAGAGAACCCATTTAAAGTTTTTAAGATAACTGCAAAAAAAAGTGTATTTATTAGCTCAATTGAATTTCAAATTCGGTTCATTTACAGCAAAAAAATATACAATTTTTCCACAAACTAAAATACAAATACATACAACTTCTCTTCTTAGCAATTAATATTCATCCCCCTCCCTCCGCTCACTTAAGGACCATTTCGACTTACTTAAAATCTGCATTTTTGTTTCTCTCCCATTAAATTCTTTGAACAAAAAAAAATTATTAAAAAAAAAACGCACTGAGCAATGAGCATACAAAACTTTCTCTAGAGAAAAAAAAAATTACAAAACTCACTTGAATTCAAGATTCAAGTAAATTTCAAAAAGTGAAAAGTATAATTAAGTCAAGCTGTTGCCGTTCTTTTAGCACGTCATCCTAAAAACTTTAAAAATATGCAATTCTCTTAATAAAAAAAAAAAACAACAACAAAAAAACTGAGAAACAAAATTGAATTAAAGAAGTTAAAAAAGCTCGATAAGGGACCGAATTAAAGCACAAGATTCTGAATTCCGATACATTTTTTCAAACCAAAAAAAAAAAAATAAGTGGATCCCTCATTATTTAGGCTTTACTTCAATATTTCTATCATATTTCTGCCCTTTTTAATAACCTCATTTTTTTCTATTAATTTCGTAAAGGAATTTAGGGTAGGTTTTTTTTTGGGGAAAAAGAAAATATAGGTTTTGGTGTAGATGGTTATATCAAGATAGATACGTCTCTTTTGAAAGGAAAAAACCGAAAGTACATTAAGGTTGCACTAGAGCAGCATCCCTTCTTCTAAGCACTCGACTTGCTGCGCTGGTGGTGGACTACTTTTCCATTTGCTGCAGCAGCATACTTACATAGCTACGTTTTTTTTTTGGCAGTAGTGATGGTGTATAACTGCAACCAACCAATATACTGTGTACATTCTGAACAGGCGTCGTTCGTCGTCGTCGTCGTCCTACATAAAGTCCTTTCACAATGCTCTAATATCCAACAGGCCAATTTGTACGATTTAAGACAATTTAGATTTCCGCAAAAAAAAAGAAGGAAAAACAACCCTCTCGACCACACCCAACACCCAGATATTCGCTCTTTGAAAAAAAAAAACGAAAAAAAAAATTCGAGGCCACCATGGACTTCTCTAAATGGAATAGAAGTGAGATTAGATATGCCATAGGAACTCACTCAGCACCAGCTGCAGAAATAATTGTGGGTGCAAGAGGACGACTAAGGCAAGAGGGTAAATGTACGAATAAAGCTCTATATTGGACTTCTTTTATTTGAATGAAGAAGAAGGTTGCGCTAGAATGCATCTAATTGCATAATTTTTTGAAAAACTCATACTGGAAAATGTTTTATGTAACTCCTGTTGATTTTGTGGTGTGCTTTGAATATGGTATATTCTTCGGAGTTAGGCAATAGTGTATGATGGTGCCTAAGGAAATAACGCCCACATCATCATTTTTGTTGGGCAGCAACGCCCAAAAAATGACAAACAATTTACTGTAGTCGTTTGTTTTTGGTATGTTGTAGATATAAATACCTAACCTACACAAAAGAGATGACCTGGAATGAAAAAAAAATGTACATATATAAATATTACGTAGCTATGCGATAAGACTACCTTTTGAGCTATTTATAGTTTGTGTATTATCTGTTTGTTTACTTATTTATATATATTTACATAAATGAAGGTATGCAAAATATTAAAATTATAACTTAATATTTGCCCATAAATTATAAAATTATCTTGGTAACGAAAGTCCTTAAAGTATTGGGTCTTTAATTTTAAGTTTTGATACAGGATGTTCCTTAATTTGGAAAAGGAAATAGAGAAGAACATTAGTTTAGCCTTTTCGAAGTCGATGAAGAACAGCTTAAGTGTTGATCGATATTCAACGCACTGGAAGATCCGTTGTGGAATTCTGCTTCTTCTTGTGTCTTCGTGGTGCAGTGTTTGCATTGCGTAAAGTCCTTTACTTGGGAACTTGACAATCACTCCTTTTTTCACCCAACAGGAAAGCTCAATGAGTGGGTGCAGTAGCTCATTTGATGTTGGCGCTGCTCGAAAAAGTTTAGCGGAAATATTTTCATTTCGTGCACCAACGTAAACTTTAAAGGACAAAAATTATTCCTGTTCCGGACTGTAATTTACTGATTTTTTCCTATCTCCTGCTGCAATTTAGTGAAAATAAAAAATCTATCTATCCGATTGCAATTTAATTTTAGTCCGTGATTTAGTGATTTTTCGTATCTATGACTTTTGTAAATCGATCTCCGATATAGTGATTTTTGATATAATGTATCTGACTAAAGCTTAGTAATATTTTAAGTTTAGTAATATTTCTTAGATCTATCTGTAATTAAGTGATGTCTGCTATCTCAATCTGTGCTTAGTGATTTCCTTTACTCTGACTGTAATAGTGCTTAGAGCTTAGACTGTAACTAAGTGACTTCTGCTAGTCGAGATTGTAGTCCAGTACTATTTTTCATACAAATGTGATGGGAATTGAATAATAGTTCAGAGATTCTTTGATCTCAGTTGTAGTTTAGTGATTTTTCCTAATTTAGTTGTTTTTATTTATTTATGTACTACTATATGAAATTTTGCTATTTCAAATTTTTTTTTAAATGCATTTTCTATCTACGACCGTGTGACGCTCTGCTATTTCAGAATGTAATTTAGTAATTTTTTCTTTTCTCTGGTTCTAGTTTAGTAATGTCATCTTTCTTAGTGTGTAGTCTAATTGTAAGTTATTTTTCTTATCTATGAATGTAGGTAGTTAGGTATTGACTAATGCTTCAGACAGTATTTAATTAACAATAACTCTTTCAGACTGCAATTCAGTTTTTTTCTATTAATAATGGTCATTTTGTAACATTTGCTATCTCAAACTGTAATTTAGTTATGACTTCTGCCTGTGATTATAAATTATTGAACTCTGGTTTCTGTTGTTTCTTAAGGACGTCTTACTCTAAAATATTCACCCCTGTTACAGAACTCGGCGAAAGAACTAAACTGTCAGTTTCAATTATTTTTGAAACATTTGGTATTACCAAATCCGACGAAAGAAAGTTGAACGAATGTCGGTAACATTCCCTGCACCACCGATATTTTGTTCAATTCATCTGGTATTACTGAAACCGCATTAAATTCGCACTCCGTACAATTTTAATGATCTATTATTCGCGCCAATTTCGAGACGAATTTAACAAGTGGATTTTTAATTAAACAAAAATAAACAATGGAAAGCTCAAAAATGTAAGTTAAACGTTTATCATAATGAATACTCGTACTTAGGTGTTTAGTTAACATTTTTTTATAGAAAATGGAGAACTAATAGGGGTCAATTTAGAGGAATGGTTGAATTTATGAAGACTCTACCGGGCATAGCGAAAAACCTTACAAAAAAAAAATCCAGAGGAAAACCAAAAGTTCTGGGAGAGAGTCCAGAATGATCTCAATGCCTTAGGTCCACCATTTAAAATTTAAAGAGATTTCGGAATAAAAAAAGGTAAAATAAAAGAATGTATGATTTAGATGGCATTGAGGCTAAAAAATCCTTTACGTTTCAAAAACAGGTGAGCATTGTCACCAGTGGGTTTAAATATTTTGATGTGTGTGTCATCAATACACATAACCACGCTAGGGATCTTGAATTTTCTGTAAAAATATGCTCTAGCCTCACGTTTTTTCTCATCCGTCATTTGCAGGTTGACACTAAATGTTCTTCTAAAATCCCAAATACCTCAGCTCTGAACTCAACTAAAAAAGTATTCTGAGCCTGAGCCATGCAAATATTCAAACTAGAAACAGACAGTGTCGATAGGAAAGTTCAGAAATGATAAGGCAGTTTTAAGAATCGACAGTGTAGTTCATTCGGCGAATTTCATAATTAAATTTTACAACGAAAGCGAAAGGGTAGCGGATCGATCTGATTCAAAGCGAGTAAAATTCTAAGAGTTCTGTAATCGACATGATTAATTCAGTAGCTTTTCTTATCTCAGATTGTAATAACTATTGTCTGTTGTCTCAAAACATAATGAATTGAAAATATGTATTTGAAACTGTAGTGAAGTGACATTTCCCAGCTCAAACTGTAATTAAATGATAATTGCTGTCGCCGGCTGCATTTAGATAGCGTATGGATGTCAAATTGAAATACTTCTGCTACGTTTTATTGACGTATTTTTTATATATTTTATATTTCTTTTAAATATTCCGTTTTCTTTGTACTCCACATAAATATGTACATAATTTCCTGTTAATTTTAAAGTAGAACTGCAAACAAAATGTAAGTCAACATCCCATTTTCTTCAAAAAAAAAAACATCTTTTGAAAGAAAAAGTCCTCAAACTTAATCCTCTCTAATATAATTTTATACTTAAAAAAAAAATGTTCTTCAAACCCTAATGCAATGCAACATCAACAACAAAACGAAACAAAAATCTTTGAAAAGTGATAGAAATAAAGACATCCTGGGTTTATCGGGAGGTTGTCGAGCTCATACAACTTGATATATGCTCAAGTCCTTTTTAATTTTAAGTCAACACGGTAGACAGCGATCAAGTTGTATTAGAAGAGCATTTGCATCGTAGTGATGTCTTCCTCAAATACTTGTTTGTAGGTAGGTATCTGAACGCCCTCGCTGTATTGTGTCGTTGTCGTTTCATGGAAAAACTTTTCGAGTGCATTGTCATTTCATTGCAACAAAATGTCTTTTACTTTCACACAAAATAACATTTTCAAAAGTTTTCATATACATACACACTACACACACACACACTCAAAAAAAACTTCTTCACCTTAAAAACTTTTCGTTTATCGATGAGTAAGTTATAGTTTATGTAACGCAAGCATTCACCTTCCAATCCTTCGTTTATATCGGAGAAATACCGAGAAAACGCTAAGTTTGCAAAATTTATTAGAAAACGGCCGTCACACACAATATAACGTGTGTATATTTCCTAAAGATTGTTAGTTGAATATCTATAGATACAGTTCTTCTCTATAGGTAGTCGTTTGTAGAAACCACAAAATTGAACTTGAGCCATAGGACGAACCCCGCATCCGTGAAATGACGTGTTATTATAAGGCAAAGTTAAGAAGTTTTTTTTTTATCCACCCCTTTTATGAGTTTTCAGCTTTTCCTATAAAGTTTCCATCCAGTTGCTATGATGTGATGGGGGTAAAATGGAGGAAGAAAATGTTGCGTAATAGTCTCCTATTGCAAATATTTTTCTTTTCCCTATTTAATAACACAACATCCTGTGAAGCTCAAGAAGCGCATTGAAACCACCAAAGGACCGCCCACTCTCTGGGAGCAAACGAGAAAATACGAGACAAATTATAGTGCGAGCCTATACTACAGCTTCTACCTATCTACTAAAAAAGGAAACAAAACACCATAATTAAAAAAGTATCTGCGAACAACAACCTTTTCATGATGATAATCCAGATGAGATGAGAGGAGAGAACTTGGTATAAGATCTTAAGTAGGTATACATAGGTAAGTAGTAGTAGCTTCTTGTGATTCCTTGATAGCTCTTGGTTGCCTAGCGAAGGAATATATAATTTTATATGAGAAAATTATCTTTATTTTTGTTTTTGTGTTTTTACTAAAGGTTCCCACACACCTTGTGGGAAGACGAAGCCGCAAAACGAAATGAAACAAATAACCGATGTGTGGTTTTTCAATAACCCCATTTAATACCTGTACGTTTACAAGTGCGAGTCAACAAGACGGACATGAAAAATCGTTCGAAGCTGATGATGTTAACCCCAGCATTTGGCACATCTCAATTTTAAAAATAATAAAATGAAAAAAAAAAAACGAATTGAATGAAATGAATAGAATGGCTTTGTAATTATATCCATTCTTGCATTGAATCTGCAATATGTGTATGCCGAAGAATTGGAGGCTTCGTATTACCACACGACACTATATAACCGACCAAACGAAAAAGGGTGCATGTTTCTGCATGAAGACGATTCCAAACATGGGAACTACATATTGTAATATCTTTACTCCAAAAGATCGCAGTTTGTGTTGACCATCTATGGGAATATCTTATTGTTTGTAATTTTTAAAACATCATTCAACAAGTGGGAAAAGTGCACGTCAAGGATGACTTCTTTTACGTCTTTTAATGTAAATAGTTTTGCTTGTAGGCAAACATATTTACGAAGTTCCTACCTTTCTGACGCACGTATGTATACATCGTCAGAATTTGAGACTTTTAAGTGTGAAGGGAAAATTAAGACTGCGTTTATTTTTTTTTGTAAATTTAACCAGCGCCAAGATTTTTTTTTGTCTCAAGAAAGGGCATAAACTTTCTTTCTTTCTTAGCGTGTTCAATTTTCTGCCATCTTGTTCAAAACAAACATCAAAGAAGAACATGGAACCTTTAAGCATTTAATTTATTATTAAATGAATGTTGGCTTCATTACATTAGACATGTATGTTTAATGTTTACATTTATACTAAGTTACAAAAAGTCCCTGAAGATATTTTGAATGTCAAAACTCAAAAATACAAAAAAAAAAAAACATGCAAGGGAAAGAACTCATCGAAACATAAATAGAACATGTAGCGGCGGCGCGGCGCGGCGGCAGGGTAGATGACAGAAGTTAGAGGTAAATATTTAATTTTTAGGAAGAAAAAAAAAAAAGTTGAAAAAGTTTTAATTGAAAAATTAAGAGAATATACTTTAAACATTGTTTTTCACTCATGATTAAATCAACAAAAATATCAAATGTATTTCTAGTGGTGGGGTGTTTTTTGCGCCTATGGGTTATGTTACCACAAAGGCAAATTCAATATTGCAGAAAATTTAAAATGCACAAAAATGGCTCACATGTGGGCATGAAACTTGGGAGTATTTTGTCAGTTCAGATTTTAATTTGAATTAATTAATACTGTTTAAAAATTAATGATAATTTCGGCGATTTTTTTTTAAGTTCGATTTTGATGATCGCTCAAAAAAGCAATACAGTATTGGAATTAAATTTAGAACATAGTTAGAACCTAGAAGTAGCCTGCCTCACGGTCAGCCTGCAGGATTGTCATGTCAAGGTCTTACAAGGGTGTGTGGTTCCACCCCTAGATATGGTTGCGATTTGTAAGTGACTCAGACATTTGGTCTTCATGGATATCGCGTCGCCAAATTTGCTATAAATTGAACATTCATTGTTGGAACACAAGGTCATGAAAATAGGCTTTTATCTTTGAAAACAAAAATTGTGAATATTTCGATCACGCAAAGCATAACAATGTGCATCCTATCGTCGAACAAGAAAAAAACCTACCTTACAAATAAATTGAAAACGTTATTTATTTATGTTCCGAATAAAAGAGTTTCAAAATTAAAAGAGATTATTTAAAATTTTTTTCCTAAATACAGAAAAAACATTTTGATAAATTTTTGTAATAATTAATTATGATAAAAATTGAAGATTTTCTAAAAGTGTAGCGGACTGATTAAAACTAGTTATTTGCTCAAGTTTTGGCGCATACATAAGACCAGTATTGTTTTTTGTACAATTAATGGGCCCTATCATCGTATCCGATCGGAGAAATCTCCGATCGGAGAGAAGTTCCGATCGGAACGTTTATTTTGTTCATGGTATCCGTATCGGAATAACGAAATAGACGCATACCAACGCCTCTAGTTGACATGTGTCTAATTCATAAATTCCATTTTATTTGTTTGCGGAACTTTTTTCACAACAGTTTTGCTGTCGGCGACAATCGGAACTTAAGCATCGCGTGTATTTCACACGCGTTGCTCGGATTTTGACATTTAATCGCTAGGCATCGCATGAATTCGAGACACGTTACTTCGATTTTAAAAGTTTCAACGCATATTTCAATTTATTTCGTAGGACTGTCCGATTTATCAATCGAAACAGCTACCATGATACAAAATTCGTACATTTCGTAGAAATCGGAGAAAGTTTCGTTCCGATCGGATACGATGATAGGGCCCAATAGGCCAGTGACAAACTCAAAAAATAATTTCCATAATACAAAATTACCTATCTCAAATTGAATAATGAATATGGATCAGTTCTTACTTCAAAATAAAAATGGCTCGGCTTTAAGTGTTAGCTATCATTTTAAAAAACGCATTTCATATCAAATATTGAAATATCATGCAATGCGCCTAAAAGTTTACTTATTTCTGTTGAAGAAGATTTGACAATTTTCATGTACAATAAAGACGCGTCCTTATTTTTTTTAAAGCTTAAAGTTCATGCCCATTTTTAAATACGTAAATATATAAAAAAACTAGCTGGTCTACCCCGGCTTTATTCGGGTATTCAAATTTAAGTTTCGTAAAAATTAACAAACCAACTTTTTTGATAAATAGTGATAAATAGATAAAAGTGGCGCACCTTAAAAATTTAAAATAATTTCTAATACATAAAAAAAATGTTTTTTTAATACAATATTGTTTATTAACATCTAACATAAGTAATTCATATAAAAAATAAAAATAAACGGGAAGGACCTTGAAATAAAACATACAATAACGAAAATGGGCAAAAACTTCATAACTTAACATTTTAATCTTTTATTATTTTTTTTTTCTAAACGAGTTTTTGTTCCCTTAGTAGTGGGTCTTGCCTCCCTTAATATCTATCAAAGCTACAATTCGCCTTGGCATACCTTGAATAAAGTTTTTTAGGGTTACATCGTCCAAATTATCCCACTCCTCGACCAGAGCAAATCTCAGCCCACTGAGTGCCTCGGGAAGGCACTCTTATAATGACTGTCTTATCATTTTTCCCAGCACGTCCTAAACATGTTCGATGGGATTCATGTCCGGAGCATGGCAGGCCAAGCCATCACATCGATTTCCACTTCTTCGTAGCAGTCCGTAACGCCCCTGGCAACGTGAGGTCTACCATTGTCGTGCATCAGGAAGAAGCCTTCACCAATAAATGGTGCCAACGGAAAAACATATTCCGATCCTTCCGCGATGCACAGCTCAGTTTTTCCGTGCATAGAAATTCCTGCCCACACCGGGACGGAATCTCCCCAGAAATGTTCCCGCTGGGCAACTGTTGTCGAAGAGTATCTCTTATCTGATCTTCTTCACACTCTGCTACGTCCATCTGGTGAGCATAGACAAAACCTGGTCTCTTCAGTGAGACAGCGGTCGCTTGTGCTGTACCGTGAGTCTTGGTACACGAGAAGTTCTTCTTGATCTCAGGCCACTATCCGCTAAACGCCGGATCTGATTGAAGTCTGTGAGAAAACATTAACGGGACTTCGAAAGGCAAAATTGCTCTAACAAATGATTATAATGTGGTTTCCCTTATTATCACATGGAAAATGTAAAGAGAACGGGCACAAATATATTGCTAAACTAATAAAAATAAAAAATGCAAAATCATAGCGGCATATTATGAAAATAACACATCAAAAAGTACGACTGCGCACTTTTTAGGGATAGATAGATTAAGTATTTTGTTTGTAGTTCTATATGAAGTGTAAATAAAAAACAAATATTTTGGCACCTATGCAACTTTATGGAAGGTGCATAACAACCTCATATAATAATGCACAAACAAAAATGAACCAAATCGATCATCAACAAACAGCATTTAAATTTTATTAAATATATTAATTGATGCATTTAAATAGTTTTGATTTAAATACGAACAAATGTCAATTATAACAATTTCACAAAATAGAACAGATTTAATTATTTCCGCTAATCCAGTTAAAAAACCAAAACCACACAAGCATGCTCTCTTAATTTCAAAACTTCCAGTGAATAATTTTTGTTTGTCTATATTATTTTAAATTAATTTATATTACGTGCATTTTAACATGCCCACAAATGACAATTGTAGGTATTTTTCATATTTCTTTTATTCTTTGGATAGCTTACATAGTAAGATAAAATATCTTTTAAATTATGAAGCTTAATATTTTTAGTTATTAAAACTGTGCATAATATTTTGAGTATATCTCAAGCATTTTAAAATTTAATTTTTGTTTTAAAGGAAAAGTGTTTTCCTTTTCTTCTTTTTAACTGAAATTTGTCATGATCCAGAGTCTCCTACTGAAGCCAATACTCTTTCACCTTACCCCAAGAATCCACTTGTGGGGTTCTCCTTTTCGAATATCTATGTGAAAAAAAAAACTGCTAACCAAATATAGGTGCATCTAACCAACTCAAGCGCACTGTAACCAATAAAAGAAGTCATATTTCAATAAATTTAAAACCATATACTAAATTGAGTGCATTCGGATTTTTTTGTTGTGTTTAAAGAAATATATATATAATTCCGCTAATCTATAAAAATAAAAATCTTTTTTTTTTTAATATTTAAAACGATATCTGTTAGCACAGAAGGCTTTTTTACTTCATCAACCAAAACCACTCGACCAATTTAATTAAATTTGTATGCAGCTAAGTGTAGTCCCCAGGTGATATGAACGGATGTATAGATCAAAGTTTTCAATGCAAAATAAAAAGAAACATTTTTTTTTTCATGAAAAAAATATATGTACAAACAAACAAAAAATAATAATTATTCTGCAACCAGTTTCACACTTTATTAAAAAAAAAAAACTTTTAAAAAATATTATTAAAACTAATGGATCATAAACCTGAAGTGATGTCAATTAGCAAAATTTTCGTTATAAACCTACCTACCTATGTATGGAATAAAACTGTTTTCATGAATAATATGGATGAATCTGTTTCTGTTTTGCTCACGCAAATTAACAAAATAGTGTTAGGAAAAAAAAATGAAAAATAATTGAAAAGGTAAAACGAAAAATATACGAAAAATAGACTCCATGGAAACGATTTGAAATATGATTTTTTTTAAAAGCAATATTTGAGTTTTCAATTGATTATTGGAGTGGGTTTTTATGTTTCTACCATTGCAGGTTTTCTTCCTACAAATATAGGAACCTTTTGAATTGTTTTTTTTTTTATTGAAAAAACGTTTGTCATTCAGAAATCAAAATTTGTTTCTCAATCAATTTTGAAGCGTTTAGTAATGCAATTAAAGTAGAAAAAAATTGCAATCATTTGATCGCAATCTTTGTAAGGTATTGGAATAATTTTGAAGTATCTGTATATTGGTCCTTTTAATTTCCCATTGGAAGTTATTGCAATTGTCAGATATCGACTTCTGAGGAATTTTATTTTATAAATTAGACTGTCATTACGAAAATGATGTACAACTTAATTTAGTTGTGTTAAGTTAATCCCAGTACAACTTTAGATTCGAAAATTATGATGCTTAATTCTCGCTAAGGTTTTTTGCAACCTTTTTTTTCGCCGTGAAGAAGCTAAACTATAATTTTTTAAAATCTTTTTCGGTGGTAAGAGAATTTGTTTTTACTTGTTTAGTTAAAATTTTATATATATGTAAATCATATACAAAACAAAATATCGTAATATCTTTTATAACTCTGAAAATTAAAGTCAAACAAATACTATGTTATGAGCTTTTTGTTAAAAAGTTCTTGCGGTGTTATTTTAAAAATTTAATTTGTCAAGTAATTTTTACAAAATTTGTACTAGTTTTTCCTTAATTCAGTTTAATTTTACTGTACTATTTTTTTTTTTTTTTCAAAATAAAAATCCATTGTTTTAAATCCTTTTCTCGATTAATATTTTTCTATTTCCTTTATTATATCTCTGTAATACAAGGCTTTTATATCAGCATTGCGTTATTAACTTTCAAATACGTGTTGGATATTTCCTTTAGATTAAGTTGTACATATGTAGTACCATTTTCCAAATTGGAAAAGGACACAAAAGAAAGAAAGGACTCAATAAAAGTACACTATAAGAAAAAAAGAAGCCTTTCTTTTTTCAATTAATTGTTTCGATTATGCAATTTCCTTTTACATCCAAAAACATTACATCACTTCCCTTCATTTATTTCTATGAGTACCTATCTACAGATATTTTCTAAAAGGATATCTATAGGTGTACGTATATATATTTTCCTTTTAAACCTTTCATTCAATCGAAATGCCTTTCTATACGAAGGTTATAATTAAAAGAAAACAAAAAATAAAATTGAGTTTAAGAAAATCAAAGAAAAACTTACGTTGTGTAACTTACTAAGGTGACCTTATTTTCTTTTTTTTTAAGGAAAAGAAATTTTCTTAGAAAAAAAAAAGTTATTGATCTAGCAACACGTTTCTGTTCCTTATTCCTCCGAAATTGCATACTCTCTTATGCATAGTGTATCCAAATTATATTGGAAATTTGATTGAACATTAACATCAGTGCAAAATATTATTGAATTTTTGTTTTTCATTCAAAATGTTTTACACCTAGCACTTGACATTTACCGTGTTTTAAGTGCGTTTTCACATTTGGTACATTAAATACCTGCTGCATAACATATTTTACTCGACAGAAACAAAATTGAACTACGTTCTTTTTAAAATGCGGGCATTTTTTGAACACTCTTACTTTTAAGGAACAAACTTTAGAGGGTCGGGTTTTAAACTAAATATTTGCTGCCCGTCCACTTCTTCCCTGCGGCCGAAAAAGAACAAAGATTCACATAAAAAAGAATAAAAACAGAAATATTTCTTAATTATATATGCATCCAAGAAGAAAGTCATATGAAAACCATACCTAGAGATAATCTCATTGACCGTTTTAAAAAAATGACTCAGCAAATTTTTGTTCAGTTTTACAACTAGATTCACTTACTATTTTTTCCCAGTGTCAGTTAAATCTTTTTTCACTCTGAGTATTGAACCTGGGACCTTCCGATTACCAACCAAGCACTCTATTTCTATAACAAATGTTAATAACGTTAAACCACAAACCAAAAATCTCTGTCTGTGCTTGATAATTGCATTTGCATTTGTATGGAATGAATTTCATTAAGTTAACTTTTTTTTAAAGCTTTTCGTATTATTGATGTACATTTTAGGTGATTTCTTCTAAAAATGATATAAAAATCTTATTCAATTTCAAAAAGTTTTTCTTTGTTAAATCAATACGATTTCTCTATAAAAATATTTGGAAAATATGAAGAAAAAAAAAATGTTGTTTTGTGGTGTACTCAATTTGTGCCGCAATTCGCTTTATACACTTTGTACCTCAATAAAAAAGAATATGTCAGCTTTATTATCCCATTATTATAAATTAGAATTATTTTAAGAATAGTAAAACCCAAATGGTCACACTAACTCAACTTAACTGCCTTAGAACACAAAAAAAGATACATTTGAAAAATATGGTATCCCATTCAAAGTTAATTAAACTTCTTTGGGGATTTCGAAACTGCCTCAATATTATCATTTTTTTTGTGTCAGAAAAATTCTTGAGTGATATGTGCAAAATGATAAATGAAAACGGAAGCAATAGAAAGATAGCGATTTATTGTTTATATTGCCATACACATTTAATTTCAAATAGACAAAGATCTCTCATTACGTAAAGACAGATCCGGGGAACATTCTGTGCACAATAAAAATAAACTGACACTACCGCATTGCATAAAGCTTAAAACAAAAAATTGAATTTCCCTCTCAAATGTGTACGAACGAGTACGTTGGCTTTGGCTGATGAGGATGGCAATGAAGATGGGTGATGACGATAGTACGGGCATAGTAAGTGTATGAAGCAAATTTTACAGCCCCTAACCTTCATTGCACTCGTCTTGTAGGGGGTTGAGTGAGAAATGTGTGTAGCCAAGTACCCACCTATAAAGGGTATGGAGTCCTCTATATATACACTACATACCTTCACCTATACATAAGTATACATAGGTATGTTGTTTTTTTTTGTATAGGTATAAAAAATATCGTGCGAGAAAGGAAAACACTCAACCAGGCAAAGTAGGGACAATTCTGTATATTCTTATGCGAATATACAAAATTACACACCATCCAACCAAAAAAGTCCCAGAAGCCATAATTATTTTGCAGCAACGAAATACGAAAAACCAACTCACAGAAATTGCAGTCAGGAGAAAAAAAAACCGTTAATACAAAAAGAAAATAAATAAAAAAAAGATGCAACCGAATATTGTTCGGAGGAGCAAAAGGTATGGCAGCATACCTTCTGACATTATCACAGAGAAAAGGGATGCCCAGGTTGTCGGTCATGCTCTGCCTGTAACGCTGTGGCATTGAGACTTGAATCAGAAAACCGCCCTTAATGTTTAGTCCTTGGTGTTATCCAAATGCTAAGGGAAGACGACAACGACGACGATGAACATTTACGTGCTACATCATGGTGTGTAAGTACTTGTTCCTAGGTTTTCTTCATTTTCTTCTTCTCAGCTGGATTTCTGCTAGCCCTGAGGAATGTCGTCTCCAGAATGGTTATGAACCATCATGATGCTGTATATCTACTCTAGGTATACTGATGATACTACTACTGCTGCTGCTGCTGCTGCTGCTGATGTAACTGCAGGCTAACCGATCCGCTGCTGTTTGTCGAAAAAACAACAGAATTTCCTCTTGTCCCTTTTTATATATGTAAGTCGTTGGGAAATGAAGCAGCAGCAGCAGATGCAAAGCTATACCAACCAAGCGCAACCAACACACCAACCAACCCACCGGGGATACTACATTATAGTCATCATCACTTTTAATGATGATGATGATACATCTTTCGTGTGTTTTTAACTTTCAAGCACACCGCGCAACGTATAAATACATGAAAACAAAAATTCTTCGGAATTCCGAAGGATTTTTTTTTGTTACTTCTTTTTTAATTTTTATAAAGCCACCTTTTTGTAATGAAACTCAACTCTCATTCTTCCTTGATGATTTTGCTCCTTGTATAGGTAGATACTGAAATGTAGAGCCAGTCAGTCGCCTCCTACCACCATTGAGTTTCATGGTCCAACAGTCAAAACCTCGTTTCTGCAATTTATTTTTTTTACGGATGAAACATAATTTTTTTACTTAAGGAATTTCTAAATTGAAAACACATATTATTGATAGTGCCTGTCTGATTATTATCTGACTCAGCTCTTTGTTTTCCAATTTATTTTCCTCAATTCTAGTGGAATAAATCGAAGACCATAAGTATGATTTTCGTATTTCAAAAATGAACCTTTTGGCCGTTGCGTTAAAATCTCCAATGCTAAAATTAAGATTTATATTTAGGCAACCTAGATTGCCTAAAATCCCAAATTCAAAATTTCCGAATAGACTGTATTTTTTAGTATTCTAAGTATTGTTCACATTTTGACATTCGAAATTCGTTGGCAGGTTGGCAAATTATGAATTCAAATTTTTTTTTTGGAAAAAGGTATTCATTTCAGAAACTAAATTCGAATGTTTCCAAGATGTTTATTAGATTCTTATTTTGTAATGCCAGATTTTCAGCATTCGAGATTTTGATATTCGGGATTATTAGATTCTAAATTTTAGGATTCGCTAATGTGACCTCTGAACAATCAAATTTTTCATTCATTCAATTAATTTTTTAGTTTTAATTACATGTAAAAATATGCAGGTTTTGTAACAAGTCTTACTATTTTAATTTTAATCTTAACTACAAACCAATAACTTAATAATGAAAAACAATATCTGCCAAAAATAGACTTTGGCACTGCCCAAACACAGTCATTTCTTTCAACGCAAAAAAATAGTTCTCTAAATTCTGTCTCTCGGTGTGTCGATCTGTGTTTTTCTGCACCTCTCCCTACAGCCTAAACTTCTGAAGTGATTTTCTTCAAACTTGGAACTTTACCTACAAGCGAAATTGAATGTTTTTTAACTCCGAAAGCAACGATACTTGACATAAAACCGTCAAAGCAAAATATTTTTGTTTAGAAAACGGCCCTAGGGGCTTTGATAAATTTTTATTAATTGGGATTTTTATGTAACTACATTTTTTAGTAAAAACATATTTCAAAACGAGGCACGTGCTGATCACGAGAACAGACTTGTGAAGTCTCGTATCGGTGTCGTCAAATTTGAAAATTTCAATTTCGTCTCATTCTCTGAATATTGTGTTTTCTTGGTTCCTTCGGTTTAACGCTGGAAACAACAAAATTTTGAAATTTGATTTAAATTTTTTTGATTCATCACTCCCTAAAAATCAAAATTAAAGAAAAATTTGTCTTCTGTAAAGAGAAGGAGATCGAAAATTAAGATTTTACCCTGCGAAATAACCTTCAAAATTTCAGCGCGCCCCTTAATCGCGCCATTCAATCAATAGTAAAAGGCCTCTCTTTACGTATACCTATTAGAGCTCATAACCACACAATTTCATATACGGGTATTTGATTGTTCAGCAACGATATTCACGCAGATAAAGGCACTTGATGTTTTTTGTTAATTCAGTCATGTTAATGGATATAGTATGTATAGTACATATACACAACACATATCTATCGAAGCAACGTCAAACTTTAAGATAAAATCTAACTTTTAAATGTTTTATTTAACTTAACGAAAGCATCACAAAAAAATCACATTATGAATTGAAGCACGTTCTGCTTGTCCACCTCCTAGATCCACCCACCACTTCTACGCCCAATGATTCTCCCCTGTACAGCGATAGATATACTATGTATGTTCTAAGTTTCGATAAGGAGTAAATTTTCCAACGTTCTTGACGAAAAATTGACGTAGGTATAGAGATTGAATTGAAGTAACGACGACGACGACAACGTCGATAGAAGGACAATGTTTTTATATTGTCCTTGTAGTCCTGGGATGTCCCTCTTGTCGTCATTGGATTTTTTGTTGTTTCTTTTCTTTTTTTTCGTTCTAAAAGCAACCGTAGCAAAATCTCAAACCATTAATTTAGGGACAGTAATTGTGTTCACTAATTTTCATTACCTTACCATTGATACATCTTCGCTTCGTATATGGATGTCTAATATAAAAAAATGTTAATAAAACAAAAACAGAAAACAATTAACTTTATTTTTTTTTCGGTTTCACTTTTTCCTGTGTTTTGGGGAGATTTATGTTTTAAGATATTTTTTTTGTGTTGAGATAGAAAAAAACTGGGAGGAGTTTGAAATAAATCACCCGCACATCTTTTAATTAATTTTTTTTTCTGTTGTTTTCTTACAAATGAACATAGCCACTGGTTGTTGGTGTTCATTTTTTTTTTTTTCACTTTTTCTGACCCATGAAGCTTTATTCAATTAATCATCGTTCGTTGGTAACACAATGTGAGGAAAACAGCCAAAAAATGTATGTAAATACAAAAATGAAAAAATAATAATTTTAGCCAGGAAGTATCTTCTTTTTTAACACATTTCTAAAAAAGAAAATAAATTAAGCACAAAAAATTAACTGTCATTTTTTTTAGCTTGACGTATCATTTTTTGAATGTGGCCAATTATGCTTCTGAAAAAACTGTTGGCACAACGATTACTGTGGGTTATTTTTTTTTTTTTGGAAAATATACGATACAAACATTTGCATGATGTAAATATAATATTTATATTTTAAAATATTTTTGTGAAATGCTCACACTAAAACTCAATTTAAGGAAACAAAAAGAACAACAATTTAAAAAATGGACATAAAAAATAATATTAACATATCATAAAATAAACTTAAGTAAATGGGAAGGGTGGTATTTGGACCATTGGGCGATACTAGTATAAATATATTCAAAAATAAAAGTGTTCTTATTATCTGAATGGATTCATAAATTAAAAAAATTTTTCAAGTTGAAAAACAACTGTTTTTTTAACGGTTTAAAAAAAAATACTTTCTGTAGAAAATGTTTAAATTACATAAAATACAACCGAAAAAATATGATTAAAATAGCGCTGTTTTCGAGATAAATAAGTTTTGCCGTCACGATCAAATGGCAGGTAAATGTATGCAATTCCCTAAAATCCTTGTGTCCAAACTGCAGATCGATGTATTGGCAGTAAGACCGACAAAAAGAGTTCAGGGATCCACTTTTTCGCTCATAACTTAAATATTAAGAATAATGTGGAACAACTTTCGAAACAACCCTGACATTACACTTTTACTTCCTTACTTAGGTCCTCGGACTTAATGATGGTCGTAGGTTACCCCTTGCTGGGCACAGGACATCCACTATTTCTACGCGCCATTTACTATTTCTGCAGATGCATTTCAGTACTCTGTAACTCCAACCAGTTCTGCTGATTTCTTTTTGAACATTCTTTCTCAAGAGCTTCTAGGTCGGCCTACCCGTCTGCCTGCCTGCGTAAGACAATTCCTGTGCATTGAGCGAAAAAGTCGAAGCTGGGTTTTTAGGCTCATAGAATTGTTTCTCCATATTTTGGGTAACATTCCGAATAAAGCCTTTGCTTTCCCAATTCGATTGTTATTACCTATAGTTCGCTTCCGCCAACAGTAGAAATAGAACCTACTACAAAAAATAGTATTAACTGGTTGTCAACAAATATTTACTTGAACAGGTGAGGAAGTTCCAAAGCTGATCCTTTTTGTTTTATCCATGTTGATCTTTACCACAACGATTTTGCTTTTCTCTCCACCTTTGTTGTGACTTGATGGAGACCCGTGATGTTATGAGAGAACAAGCATGAACAATCTGGGCCCCTCTCAGCGTCTTTCTGGTTCTGTAAATAGTCCTTCTGTCACGTATACTTGCGGCCACTTCTGCTTATATAGCCAATTCGTTAATGTGGTCTCAGGGCTGTTGGTGTAGCTGCTGTAAGTTTTGAACCAGTTTTCCAAAACAGTTCATAAAAATCACTCAATTTGAAAACAAAATGATAAAATTGACATCTGACTTTAAAAGAAGTTTATATTACTTTGGCCGGTTTTCACCGCATCATAAGTTTAAGAGACTCTCCTCCGCACCCTCTAAACGGTTCAAAATGACCCTTTTCCATAGTAAAAATTTCTTGTTTTTAACTGTCCTACAAAAACCGCTATAAATATTGGCGCCTCAATTATCGAACTATTACCGCACGTTATATCCCATAAATACGAGATTGAGATCTTGCCATCCACTTTTCCGTTCTTTTTATTTATATAATATACAGTACAACACGCTTATAAGAAAGTCTGAAAATCCCGGACATTTCTTTCTTATATCCGAGTTTTTCTTATATGCAAACAACGGATATAAGAAAGAAAATTTCGGATATAAGAAAAAAAAATTTCTTATAAGGAACTACGGATTTAAGAAAAAAAAACAATGCATAAAGTTTTTGAAAATGATGACCTCAAAAAAAAAAACAACTTAAAGTTTTTATTTTCAAACGTGAGAATATTTAATATAAAAAATAAAATAAATAAAAATAAGTGTTTGCTTCAATAAGCAAAATATTGCATACCTGCACATTTAAATTTAGAGACCATACATATTATACAAGCTTCATATTTATAGGAACTGTTTATATGTCAAACAATCAAATATAAAATCAAAATGTCACAATTTTTAGACCACGGAGTATTCACGCTCTTATCAATCTGACGTTGTCATTTTTATTGAAAAACTGGAAGTTGTTATTTAAGGTGGAAACATATTGGTGCGTATGTGTAAACACATTTTTATTTCAATCAAATGGCGTTTTTCTTTTTTAGTTCAGAGCTGAGCACTGAGCAGAGTCTGAGCGAACAGATTAGAGTAGAGTTGTGTTCAGCATTTTACTCCGATTACTCTGTTCTTTTATTCTGAGCTCACAGAACGCGCTATGAACATGTTCAGAACTAATAAAAAAAACACGAATTTGAAGCTCTGAACGATCAGAGCTCAAAAAGAAACACAATTATTTTTTTGAAAGTTCGAGCTCTGCTCTGAACTAAAAAAGAAAAACTCCAAAAGTAGAGCTGAAGTTAGTTTCTTATATGCGTACTTTTTTGTTCTTGAAAATTTGTATTGTGCAGTAAAAGGTATTTCTTATAAACGTGTTTTTCTTATATGCGAGTTTCTTATATACGTTCAATTTCAGAGAGAAATTTAGGAAAAAGACATGGTGTTTTGGGTTGCGTTTCTTATAAGCGAGTTTTTCTTATATCAGTGTTTCTTATATCCGTAAAATACTGTACATACATAAATTATTTCTGCCATCAGAAACCAGTAAATTTTACCGAAAATTATTCTTATATTTCTTAATGTTTTGAAGACCTTCCTTTTAGGGCTACCTTTAAGTTATAAGTATATGTGTATTCAAAATCGGTCAGCTAACTTTCCCCATAAATTGTATTATTTGCTATCATCAGAACTAACAAGTTTGACCTTGTCTTAAAGCAGAATGATCAAAATACAGAAGGTCCAAAAACAATAATTTCAAAATGAGTCCCACACATCAAACGGACATACATCCCAACCCTTACCCTTAGACAATGTTTTTCTCCATCTTTTATTTATGTATATGATGTTTAACGCCGCCGCCGCCACCACCACCGGTATGTTTATGGGATTGGAATTTTAATATCAAAACTTATGCTTATATACATACTTATTTTTGATGATTAATGAACATTTTTCTTTGTTTATACTTAAATTCCGAATAATTAGTATAACAAAAGCATTTTTAACTTTGTTCTGCTTTTTGTGTGTTGTCTCATAAAATCCTCTGTAAGCCCATATCAACAACAGAAAATAAACACAAAAAAAGCCTGAGCTACCTTATACAATCGTTGTATAAATGGTGTAAGCATATTTATATCCATTGTTGTATAGTGTATACCTTATACACACTTCAACTTTTCATTTGAAATATAAAAATAAAAAAACAAAATTCAGTCTAAAATCAGTGGCATTAAATTACACACTGAAAATCCTTGGTCCTTCATCAAGATACCGTTGCCATCAACAGCTCTAATACTGTCTATATCTCTTTCTTTCTGTTAGCACCCTCTCTCTATCTCTCCCTCTCTCTCTCTCTTATAAACACTCTGGGTTTTTAGAGCGAACGAACCCTTTGACATTTTAAGAATGAGTTCGGTTTTATCTTCTTGAGATTTTATTGACATTCAACCCGTATGCAATATTAGATTACCTAAAAGTACAATAACAATAACCAACGACGCACCAGAGAGGAGTAAAATAGGTTCAGAAACTCGAAAGGGTAAAGTTTTTCAGTCCAAATAAATAAAGTGCTAGAAGAGGTTTACGCAATAT
Organism: Syrphus vitripennis; assembly: GCA_958431115.1. Taxonomy (NCBI): domain Eukaryota; kingdom Metazoa; phylum Arthropoda; class Insecta; order Diptera; family Syrphidae; genus Syrphus; species Syrphus vitripennis. Next base: position 32,257,325 of record OY288109.1, on the reverse strand, counting down.
AACTTTTCACAAGCAATGAATGTAGAGGCATTTTTGGTTTGCTTTTCTTATATTCTACTACGTCTCGATATAAATTCTAAATCCATAATGTCAACGCGTGCCCTATTTTATGTAAAATACTTGAATATATACAGTACAACAACCCCCATCATCTCCAGAAAGTGATGGTGGTGCCGGTGGTGGTGGTGGTGGTTGGTTACCCCTACCCTACCCAATACCCATACCCTTCAATTGGTATAAAACAACTTAGATGGGGTAATGTTGTACGAGTATACGTCTCTACGTATATATATAAAATTTTAAATATCCACCCTTTTAACGGTTTTTCTAGTTAACTGAACCATATTAGACAGAGATATAGATTAACAGCTAGCGCTGCAAAACAGAAAAAAAAATTGGGCCTCGAAAAGTTTAATTTCAATTCACATTCGGATTATCCTTCCCTCTAGATATATGAGAAAAAGAAAAATAATGTCTTCAAATAGGTCGCAGCAACTGGATTTTTTGTCTGATGGTTGTAACGGATGGTTGGCTAGTAAATGTATGAAGGTAATTAATTGGACATGGTTCCTAGAGATTTACTCTAGAAACCAAAACTTTTGTCCTACTTTTACCTAAGTATGGTATCTATGGTATGGTAGTATAGTATCTCAATAAGAAGAAATATTTCAATGCGTATTTTGTTGATTGAAGGGATAAAAAAAAAGGAAAGAGTTTAAGAGATTCATGTTTTGCAAGTGATAATACGTAAATGATTTTCTTAATGTTAAATGTTTTATTAATTAGATATTTGTCTACTTGGACACTGTCCAATTTCTTGGAAATAATTTCGAATTTGGTGGGAATAATCTTTAAAAACTTTTCTGCTCCTACTTTTTCCAACGGAGCTCATGTTTCAAAGCCTCCTGTCGGGAAGACTGGGACCACAACTGCCCAACTTCACTGCTTTAAACTATAGAGTCACTCGTGGGGTTCGCTATGTTGAGTGTTGAGATCAGGCAACGCAAGGCGACGTCGACAGACTTCCCTGTTTTGGATTGTTCAATGTCTGAGGCCAACTAAACGCTGTCTCGTTGCATTTATTTGATCCGGGAGTTTTTGCGTCTGCCTTTTTTCGGCATATTGTTGGAACATCGTGTTTCATTGCCCTTTAAATTGGGCTCTTAGGGTATCTTCTTTTTACCGGCTAAGTTGGACAATCTGTTTTTGTCCAATATGGTATTTTCTTTCTTGCTTCTTATCACGCCTTGTCGTTCCTGTTTTCATGCGAAAGTAATTGAACATATTTCCCAATGTAAGACAGCTGTCTTAAGTATAAATAAGACCATAGACATGACACGAGAGATGAGAACTAAGGGTCAATCATCCAGCAGATCTTAAAATGCATGATTAGATGAATAAATAGAATAGAAGATCCAAGTGTCCAACTGTGTGAAAACATTACCGGCTATCAGTCAATATGCCACTCGTACAAAAACTATGACTTAAGGTCAAACCGTCCAACTTGGGTAGCACAGCAAGTAATAGTGTGACATCTGGGTTCTTGCAAGGCACCCCTGAAAAACTCCAAAGAATTTTAAGTCCAGAGAACCACTATCTTTTTAACATTCTTAAACTGAGTCCCGAAACTACATCTTTTAGAAAAATTTAATGTCCTGAGTTGCGTTTGCGCTGTTGCTCTGTTGAAAACGAATGCCTTTTTTTTTAATTAATGGAAGTTGCATTTGTTGATTCCGAGTCTAGGTTCTCTACAGTTCAGTAGTTCGTGTAAGCACCTAGTTACTGTCACACCGAAGAAGCGTCGGCGTCGTTAAAAAATTTAGACCCATGACACCTCTAACGAAGGCGGACCATGCAATCAACTCGAACCTCTTCTGACATGTGTTGGAAATAATTTCGGTCGTTTGAATTTTTGGTGTTTTGAAATTTGCCCTGGAAATGGGAAACTATTTCGAAAAAAATGATTACCTGTAAACAATACTGTTCTGCTCAATTTAAGCCATATATTGAATTGAAATTCCGCCTGTATTGAGTCAGGTTTCTTGGCTTTTGTATTAAGAGGTAGAGTCGAATTGCAGTAACTTTAAAATACCAAAATAAAATGATATGATACTTCGTTTTTGTTGTTCGATATTGTTACGCAATTTATAATATAAATACCTTCAATAATATTAATAATAATAATTGTGTTTTTTTTCCGGAGAAAAATGTATTTAAAAAACTCAATACACAATATATTTTTTTCAACTGATTCTTGATGTGAAATAGCTGTTGTATTCTTATCATGCTGTTGCATCAATCAAGTAGTAGACTTTGGGCAATTTTAATTTACTTTTTGTTGCATACTTTCAGTATAAAATTTCAACAGATATATGTATTGCCAGATTGTTACTATGGTTTCTATAAGAGGATAAAATGAATAAAATAGTATCAAATAATTTGCATTAATTAAGTTCAACCACAACGTTATTATAAAGGCTACATTTATGATGGTTCCTAAAGGAAGATTGCCAGGAGAGCTTAAAATCCAAAATGAAATCATTCAAGGCAATATACTTTCACCAATAATGTTACCGTTGTTGATAAGTTGTGTATTGGAGTTAGCTTTGTCGTGTCGACTGGAAAAGGAAGAATTCTGCTACCACTGCACCTCAAACAGGTATACAGTTATTTTCGAATATTAAAATAATGTTTGTTCAAAGTATTAAAAAACCGTTTAGTAACAAATTTCAAAAACATGTATCGAACGGATTTGCAAATATTTAATTTTCAAAACAATAATTATCTTTTTTTTTAAATTTAGATATTGAATACTTTAATAAATTTTAGATGAATAAAAATTTGAATACTATCAGGTGAACTGTTTTGAAAAAATCGAATATCAAAAAATAAATGGGAGGTATCTCCCACATTTTGGAATATTTCATTAAAAGTAATCCAATATCTATTTAGATGTATTGATTAAAAAAAAAATCGGAGTAATTTTCGAAATAAATTGACTCCAAAATGACTAAAATAAAATATATAGCAGGTTTAAAAAAAAAATCAATTTTTTCACGAATCCCAAACATGCCCTGTACCTAAAGTCGCAAGTAAAAATTAAAATGTTAAAAAAAAATTGAAAAAAATTAAAAACCAAGCAAGAAATTAACCTAACGCATTCTCGCTTATATGCATGTAGGAGTACGATTGTTTATATAAATAAACCGCACACATATATGTATATGTACCAACAAAAGTAATATTTAAAAAAAAAAGACTTTGAGTAGGGTTTCCATATAAGCCCCTAACCGCTGCCCATTAGACTAAGGGCCACATGTATAAACCTACCACTAAGCCCCCATCACACATCATATCAACACACAAATGTAAATATACATATATTAATGTATTTTAACTTTCCGTTACTTTATTTTTTTTTGTATATCTAACTGCCACAAGGTTGTGAAAATTTTAAATAAATTTAATTAAACCGCAAATTTTCGCTGTACCTACCTTCCTTTCAATTTTTTTTTTATATTGTATATCTATAGAAAAAGAAGGATATAGGGTTATGTACATATCTAGAATATGATTCATGAAACACATTCCTCATTTTCTCTTAAGCCTCGAATATACCCAGTTACTGGATAAGTCGTAAGCTGATAACTGCGTTCTAAAGTTCGCTATTACCGGAGAATGAAACCCTTTTTTCATATCCCAGGATCTTGAAAAGCATTCATAGATAGTCCTTTTATACACTTTAAATGCCCTCGTTTGACGTATATCGTGTATACCTTTAGCTTAAGCTGGCCTGTATGTGGCTTTTTGGTTAGGTTTTTTTTTTGTTTTTCATTTTTTTTGTACGAAAGACCAGGTTTGTATGTCTGTATGTGCGGTTGGCAGAGATGATATTTTGTACTTATTTCAAGTAATTGATTATCCTTTTCCTCCCATATTGTGCTAGGAGAAAAATTTACGACCCACATGTTCTATAGTTTCGTATTTTTTTTTTTTTGTGGCATAGGAGTCTGATGGTTGACACATTTATAACTGGGTCTATCTGTAGGTATAATAGCCAGTTAGGTATGTACCTATACGTTTTTGAAAAAAATAAAAATATTTTCCAGCTCGCCAAATTTTATTTTATTCATTTCTAGTTTTTCTGTATATTCTTTTTGTTCGTGATGGACACTGGACATTTTATAGGGTTTTTTTTTTATTTAACGAGAAATGACTTCAAAAATTCTTAATTTAATTTTATTTTTCTAGAAAATGTTCATCTCATATTTCTATGGCCGAAGCATGAACATTGCGTTGATGCGGCTTTTACTAAATATGGTCGTTATCGGCTCCCCAGAGCGCAGTGCTTTGTGTGCTTTCACTTGGAAAAGGACTTTTTATTATACCTATAGACACTTTTATACTATACCATACCTTTTTTTTTGCCTACTCAAGGGAATTGACTTAGTTTGTCACGTAGTTTGTTATTGAAGGTTTCTAGAGAAAGATAAAATAAAATTAAAAAATGGACTGACTATACGAACTGGAACATAAAATAAAGAATGAAACGCATCTGTTTTGCTTTTATTCATTTTTTTTTGTCAAAGTAAAAATGTGTAAAGTTTTAATGACTTATGCTTCAAAACAAAAATATATAGAGATACATAGAAAAGTTAAGGGTTTTTCGGTTCGATAAGTTTAATTAAACAAAACATTTGGGCTTGTATTTTATATATTATGTCATGATGTTTAACAATTAAGATGGTTTAATGGTCTATTTTGTTTCCATCCATAAAGCAAAACATTGGTTTTTAGAAAAATCGAAGGACAAAGATCACTAATAACATCGTTATGAAGGTTTAGTGTAAATAAACAATAAAAATAAACTTAGTGGCCTTCAGAAAATCGAAACACCAACCGTGAAATTGTGAAAATGCGCTGTTAAAACATCAGACATCATCATAATCATTATTTAATAAAAACAAAAAAGTGAAGGCGTTGTTCCAGCACGGTAATCTTAAACAAACACAGCTATTAATATCAATTTTTTAAATATAAATAGATAAAGTACCTTTATTTAATAATTGTATATTAAATAAATTTTTAATATTTTATTTTTTAATTTAATTGGGAACAATAGCTCAGAACAATTTCCCGTGATCCAATAAAAGTTTTAAAATCTCGATCTATCCTTTATCGATAGACTAAAAAAAATATTAGTTCTATTACTTGCAGTATTTCCATTTTGAATTTTTTATATTTTAAAGACAAATAGCTCTTTAAAGTTTCCATAAAAATTGTAAAATTCAACTCCAGCTTTTGCTAAATTTACCAACATTTCTGAAATATTAAGAATAATAAATAATCAACGCTTGTACTTTTTTTTATAGTTCAATGCTTTGCGAAAATTGCTAGAAGCTTTGAAGCCGATCTGTTAAGTGTTTTAAAATTTAGATTGAATACTTTTTTGTTGTTGCATTTTAGCAGGGTGGTAAGCCCCTCACCATCAGTAGGTATTGCCAACTTCGCAACATATCTTAAAATGAATCTATTAGTTCTACAACTGTACTAAGGCTCAACCCTTCAGGTCGAAATGAAATGTTTGCCAATCTCTCTTTTGAATATTGTTTAATTTTTTTTAAATGCCATAAAGGTCCCTTAATTCACGCTGTGAATATTTACTGTCTCATTGACTATATTTAATGTGGCAACGTTTGACCGTCTTCCACAAACAATTATTGATTATTGGTCTTGTCAACGATCAAAGGCTGGGACGTTTACAGTTGAGTAGGTCATGTGATCAAAGATTTGCATGTCAACGTATTGGCACCAAAGAGTACAGAACGCATTGACACAAATAAGTTTAATGTACCACGTCAACTTTGGCAGTGTAACGAAATTTTCATTGATGATAAGAAGTCAAAGCATTGACCTTTTATAGGGATACCCCTTTCCCATAAGACGAGCAAAGTCTTACTTTCCTTCCGCTAAATTAAGGGTATACAACCTCTAAGGAATCGAAGGTTAGAAACGTGCATTAAAATTAAAAATTAAAAAAAAAATGTCATCTACCTATGGATCAAGTTTTGCATCCTTCTATTTTTATGAGATTTTTCGCTAAGTGTATATCTTTCGAAAACAAATAACCTTTTCCCTCAAAAAATAGAACAACAATGCTAACGATTATAATAACAATAAAAGAGGTCAGTTTTCCGCTTATTTATCACCCAGGTATAAGAGTATAAGTGGTTGATTTGATTCCAATAGCATTACTAGCTTAAGTAACCAAACTAATATATTTATTTTACACACAGTTTTATTGCAAAAACATTTTCAGTTCATTAACCAAACATGTTCAGAGTTAGCTATTTATTATTATTATATGAGGACACAAGTTGTGTTGTGTAGTTTTTTTTTTTTCCTTTTTCTTTTTGTTTTATTTTTGTTCTATTACTTCTCTTTGGTTATATAATCCAACAAAAATGAATGAGGAAAAATTCTTTGTGCTTTTGTGAAAAAAGGACGAAATAAGTCAATACTGAAATACACACTCGCTGAGTCAGTGGCGGATTGCAAGAATCCTTGAAGGGCCAAACCTATTTCGAAGTTCTTTTCATATGATTTTTTTTTTTATTTAAAAAAAAAAAAACTATATCGATTCGTGCTTTTCTATTGCAGAACTCATGGTTTTATAAGGTTACCAACACTTCATTGTTAATTGTATAAGTAGAAAATTTAAATGTTTGGATTAAACTGCAACGAAACGAGAAAATTTTGTGACAGACATGTAGCACAAAGTGCTGTATAATAAGGTCTCACGGGAAGGAGTTTAAACTTTCTCCGTAATATCTTATTTATTCTTTCAGTTAGTTTTTTGTCTTCTCTTTTGTTTATAAGAACTTGAAACTCAAGGGAGTGTTTCAGTTTGAATATATTTTTCTGATTTCCTTTTTATGTTTCTTTGTTTTTTTTTTGAAATGAAACAACTATAGAATGACGAAAGGACAACAAATAGGGATTGAGCTATCACCTAGATTCTAGTTACTATTAAAATGTGACAAAAAATATCCTTATTTTTGAAACTACGCTCCATCATTGAAATGGTAGGCAAAAAACGTACATTTGGACATTTTATTTTTCATTCCAAAAGTAGATCCTTTAATTTTGAATATGCGAATTTAATGCATTGGTATAGTCGCTGTCAGCGTAGTCTATAAAGTGTTTCTTATTTTTCTTTACAAGCATATATGAAAAGAAGATTTGTGTGAGGATTTTTATTCATTAAAAATGAAAAAAAGCTGAAAATATTTGACTATGATTTCACAATCAGCACATCAAAAACCTTCTGATAAATACGAAACTTAAGGTCAGCAAAGTATACTATAAAAAGTACTTGAACATATAATCAGTATTACAACATCTACATACGAGTAGTTGATTGATATTTTCTTCGTTTTGGGTTTAAATTCTCAGTTATGGAAGAGAAACACTGCCTCGAATGCTGAGGGATCCTTCTACATGACTCAGCCATTGTCGTATTCAATGAAACTAAATTAAATTTCCCTCTAAAAAGGTCTTGTTAATATTTCGCAAAGAGCGATTCCCTGTAAAATATCAACAAAATTGGGAAATCCTAAGGTTCTACAATATTGTCTTTTGTTGGTCACTTAACCTAGAAAGAATGGATAGAGCAAGGATATATGGATTAATGGTAAATTCAGTGAGGCAATAGGAAAAAAAGGAGAAAAATAAATGATGCGGTTGGGTTTCAAAAATCCTTATATAATATTTGTATTTGATACAATGTTTTATTTTTGTTTCAAAATAAAAAACAAGGTTCCTTCAAATTTAGAAGTATAAAGCATTTTTCCAAGTGACTATGTCAGTACTTACCTTCTGGCAAAACTTCCTTCCTGCTACGACTTTACTTCTTAGAAACTGATGTTCATCTGTCCTTTTCTGTTCCTAGAATTAGGGATCCTCGCTATGCAGGGTGCCTGCCATTTCATTTGCTTGTTCTTGTTGGCACCCAACTTCAAACAAGATTACTACTGATTTTCAATAGTTGATGCTAGCTCAACGAAAAAGACACATTTCTAGTATAAGCAATAAGCATCTCTCACATTGGTTGAATTCTACAAAAACCTTCAAAATTACTTGAAATTCAGGTATTATACGATAATAACAGTAGAAGTCGACCGTAAGGTTCAGTGGGCGAACGTTGAAAGTGAACATCTATGAAATCCAAGATGTTCGACATCCTTTCGCCAAACTTTTGTCTTTTGAGATAAACATTAAAATTCTAGTCGTGCCATAAGCGATTTCAAAAACATTTGCTTGCAGTCGAACTTGTTTTTTTTTTTAATATTTTTGCTTTTTAAACTAAAATTTTGCTTGCTCAAACGAAAATTAGAACTGAGACGAATGGGTCAGAAATTAAACGAATTATTTTAGAACTTTTAAAATTTTCTTGATCGGGCTTAATCATCATAAGAATCACAACTAATTTCCCAATCTAGAAAGATCAAGATAACTAAATTAGAGCCCTCTGAAGGTTAGGACGCCTCAAAAACATACTCACTATGCTTATCTGATAATCCAGAACTGCCAGGAATATACACATAGATAACTATGACTGAAACTGCTAATAAAAATTGTTTTACCCCAATAATCATTCCGATGCCATTAATTTTCCGTCTGACCCATCACGAGGACTTTTACTCTCGGATCATACATCGTACACACATTATTTATATCTCCTTCCTAAGTTTTTTTTTTTTTTTTTGCTCACCCTCTACAGAGATCCAACGCAGAAGGTTGGGGCTGCCTATAGAGTATAAGGATACGATATAATCAATGGATGGTAGCCAATTTGAAAATATCTTTCTAGTCCTTGAGTATATATTTTTCGTGTGTGTCGTTGTGTTTCCTGTGTGATGAGGAGAATGTTTTTGTTCTTTTTTTTTTGTACTTTCTATAGTGTCGTCCTTTTATATCTAGGTATCTATGGAGAATGCCTTTAAATTTTCTATATGTTCTAACTCGAAATGGAGAGGTCTAGCGTTAAGGACATTCTACGAGTGGAAGCCAAAAATTATTCTGGCAAGTTTTACTCCATAAATACAAGGCATCCGTACAGAATGTGCAATAATGACGTTTTGAAAGTATCGCAATTTGCATAAACGCAGTCGATGACTTCATATATGATTGTGTGTATGTAGTTTTACTCCCATTTTAGTGCTGAATTAGAGAGTGAAATGATGTTTCATCCATTCACTCATTCATATATAGATCTATCCATATGTGACTAACTATAAATATATATGGCTAAGGCTACAAAACTATGGATATGATGATGGCATCAGAATCACATTTCAAATGGAACAAGAGTAAACATATGCCCTTGTATGCTTATGTAGGCAAAAGGCTCTAACAACGTATAGCATAACAACCCAACGACCGACCATTCGTCCGTGCGTCGCAATGTGTCAGAAGGGGGTGAGGTTAGTTGGAATATTTTCATCCATATACTTATGTTATGCTTTTGGAATGGATTTTGTCTGCCTTTTGCATATGTACTTATATGTACCTACCTACTCTAGAATTCCAGATCCAGCTGTTGATGGGAAAAGAGTATGTATACCTATATGTATCCGGGATGTTAGAAGTTCTCTATCAAAAGATATGCTTAAACCTACATACATACTTTGTTTTTCCTTTTAATATCTCCTGAATCACTGATGCATTCATTTTAATACATACGCTGAGCGAAATGAACAAAGAAAAAACAGAAGAAGAGATTCCCCACATCCTATTCTCCACCCCCCCCCCCCTTAACAAAAAAAAAAATATTAATTTGATTCAGTATATTCATCATCTCTAGAAGATACCTAAAATAACGCGGTGTATTAATAGAAAGATGGACACACACAAATTCGTACGTACATAGAAGTTGACAAAGTTCTACAACAGACAATGATTAATAGCTTCCGAGTTTTGTTAGAGAAACGAATAATAATTGTTGGAGCTTCTGTAGAACTTGAACTGGAAAAAAAAAACCTTTCCGGAAAAGTAGGTGGTATTCAAATGAGGGTGGTTCTAATATAAATATTTTTTTCATTGCAAAAATCAAGGGCGATGCCTACGCTCCATATTTCTTTTCTAGCAATTTTGTATTTTCAACTTTTATTGTCACTTTTTAAATGAGGTATTAGTTTTTAGTTATACATATAACTCCTTGGGCTATTTATGTTTATCTCTTTTTTGAATGCATTAAATGTGCTTCTTGCTCGAAAAAAAACTAAAGTAATAAATTATTTCACAATATCAGAAAAAAATGCTTAGTATCTTTTTATTGTGTATTAAAAAAAGTTCATAAACAATTTTGCTTAAGACTTGCAGTCAATTTTTTTGACAAAATTTCAATTAATTTGGTCACCTGTTTCTGAGTGTCAAAAATGGCTGCGCTGTTCACTCTCAATTACTGTTTGCATGCAAACTGTTTTTCCAAATCTTGTGAACCAATTAAAATAAAATAATTGTTAGCGCTTAATGACTTTCACCTTCAAGTCTCGAGCTTCTTATACAAACCTAAAGTTGGTACCAAAATTGTTCTTAAAAAGTTTTTTTTACGATTAAGTGCAGATATTTTCTTCTAATATTTCGAAATACAATAGCGCCTTGTTGGAAAATTTAAATAAATTCCGATAAATAATTTTAAAATTAAATGCATTTTAGTTTGATTTACTCATTCAACAAATTCAATTAACTATATAGCCGATGTTAAGAAAATTTTAAAAGCCTTTAAAGTGTCAAAAAGTAGGGGAAAGGTTGAAACAGTGAGACAGTACTAAAAGTGAGACATTCTATTTGCTTCCTTCCCAAAGACAGACACTGACAGAGGAAAATAATTTTTTTTTGTTTTTAAAATGTGTAAATGAATCAGTTATTTTTAAATTGCTTTCTATTATGTTTCTATTTTTATCAAAAATTATGAATCTGTTTTTTTTTTATTAAAAACACGATTTAAAAATATTTTATAAAATTAAATATAATTTTTTATTCTATTATTATTTATTTTTTTTTATCTTACTTTATGTTTTTTTACGTTTTTTATTTCTTTAAATTAATAAATATCATGATAAACAAAATATAATTCATGTATGTATGTACATATGTATGTTATAAATAAAATTGTTTATTAAAATTATAGTACTGTTTCACTGTGCCTATCACCTTCTTTGTCTCAGTCTTGGAACACCCGTCAAACAGTGAGACAGTTAAACCTTCTTCAACAATTCAACTCAGGTTTTTTTTTATTTATTAATTATTTATTTTATAACAAAATGCAAATCTATAAATATGTCGTAGAATACCATTAATAAATCAAAGATTTAATCGTTTGAAAAAAGTGTCATTGTTCCAACCTTTTTCAAACTTAGATCATAAATTATTTTCTTTTGGATAATGGATCAGAAATTTGTTATCACAAAAAATATATATACATATATATATTGAAGAGTTTCCATAAAGTTATTGACACAATTTAAATGAAATCGGTATTGTCTTGTCTTTTTTATTTTGAAGAAAATTTTAAATCTGCTTAAAAATGAATAAGTATTAAAAGTGTAATAACGTCTTTATTTTAAATATTTTCTATAAAATAGGACCTAAGTCCCCGAACCGGAATGTAAGACTGTTATTTTTGAATTTTATGGCTATCAACATTGCTATGATCAAAGTTTCGCTCATTTACCAGAAAAGTCGAACAATAATTGGCCAGCTCTCCATTTTAAGGGTTTATACAGAAATAGCTTTAACCTAAACAAATAAGAATTTTTTCATCTGAAACTGAAAATATTGCAGATAAAAAAAAAGAAAATGTGTGTTGTAGTTTTTATGTCATACTCCTTATGAACCACCCTAATATCCGTACCTACCCATTAGTATAGAAACTCTAAGCCAAGACCTTTCAAATGTGATAATATAACTTTAAGTCTAGAATCACAAAAAAAAGATGAATAGATAGGTATTATTATGTAACAACTTTTTAGGAAACTTCTTTCTTCTTCTTGATGTTGACGTTTTTTTCTCTCTTTTTTTTAGTATATTCTCTCTCTCTCTCTGTCTCTCTCAAAGCCTACTGGCCAGATTTATTTATCTTCTGTGATGTGATGCTTTATGTTGCAAGTATTAATTTTGCTTTAATTCAACTTTAACGCTAAATGGATAGGATTTATATATTTTATGACAAGGCTATAAGCATGATGGTGGTAGTTAAAAAGATAAAAGTAAAAAAAAATATATATATCCGTATGTACGTAGGTATAGATATAAAAAAATTGATGGTAAACTGGACAATAAAAAAAAAAGCTGGACGAAATTAAATGAAATACTTACGCCTCCATACACACCGATATCGTTATTTTTGTAAGGATTTTACTTACGTATTACATATATATTTTTTAAGCTCGCATAAGAGATTTAAGTTTATACTTACTTATTTGTTATGTCATAAAGAGATTGTGTTTTTTTTTTGTCTGTTGGTAATTTAGGAAGTTGATGTTTATCTAGTGCCTTTACAGTAGAAAGAAGAAAGGACTTATAATAAGTTAAATGAAGCAACTAAATCGGTATTGACTTACTCACGTGACAAACAATACATTATGTTTTCCAATGAAGACTACCAATACGACGTATTTTAAAGTCAACAAATATCATTGAGTGTTTAAAGTAAAGAAATAATTTGTCTCGATTTAAAGTACCTACTCTTGAGTTTTTTTTTTGTTTAGTTTAAAAAATCCTTTCTGTGACAAGTTTCGCAGATCTCTTCGTATTTCAATAAAATTTAAGACAAATAAAGTTTTAAATACATAATTAATTATAGATTACAACCCAGGACTAAATTTTGCCTTGGTTGATAATAGATATATGGAGTTAGTGAAAAATTTGATAATACAAAATAAAATACAATAAAATTTTACCCTTAGTTTTCAAAATATTCACAAAAAATTTCAAAATTCCCCCATTGCATTTACCTCACGGCCCTAAGCTAAGGACTTTGTGTATATATAATACCTGGGGGTCATTCCTACAATTAAAAAAAAAAATAGAAGAGCCCTTGTTTTGCATTTCGTTTATGAAAACAAATTATATATCATTATGTATTAAAAATAGATTTATTGTTCCAAGCGAAATACTAATAACTTTTTATTATCTACTTATTTCGCATTCTGAACCACTTGGCAGTTTATTGCTTCAGAAGTTCGTTGAAATAATGTATTGTACATTTTTTTTATTGTCTTTTATTGATTTAAGAGTCATTTCTGAAGGATCAAAGAATATTTTTGGTCTTTATTTGGCTATTCAGCATCAAATAAAAACTGATTTAATGTGCAGACAATTTTTAAATAAGTATAATTGTCACACTCGTCAAAACAATTATTCCATAATAAAACAAAATACAAAAAAGATATCAAGGTTAATATATTTGGTGAACAGTTTAAAAAACATTGTAAAACAAAATTTCATTGAATTTGAAAGTTATACTGAGCTGCCTACATTGTTATATTAAAAAATTGTGTCATACACGTAACATGAGCTTTTTTAAAAACTTAATCTTTTAGTTTTCCAGATTATTTTGAGCTATAGATTTATATATAACACGATAAGAAGTTATTATTACTATTAAATGAACATTAATCCCATTTGGATATTTAAGTAACTTTTAGCGATACCTCATTTAATTTCAAATGAAAAAAAAATCACTTTCCAAGAAAAAGTCTTCATTTATTTGTTCTCCAGAAAAATGTCCCGGTACAAAGTAGGACTGTCAAACTGACCAAATGAACTCGTGATTGTCATTTAATTAATTTGAATGCAGGTGGTTGAATTGAAAGACAATCAAAAGATTTTCATATGAATGTTGAGTTTTGAGAAGGCAAGTCTTTTGATTGATCTGTCAAACCAAAGGCATTTTATATCAACCCCAAATTTACAAGAGGATCAATGGCAGGTTCTGTTACAACTCATTAAAACTAAGCAATTGAAAATGTTCAATTTGGAATACAGTATTCGATCCTGCGGTCGTGTCTTGCGTGTGAGTTTATTAAAAAAAATAAGTTGTTACACAATTGAAGTGTCAAAAACTTGCAAAAACGTTCTGCAAATTTCTTATAAAATATTGTACTTGTCAGAAATTTTGCATGATTCTTGAACCTGACCGATACTATCTTGTCAGAAGTTTAGGAGTGGTTGTAAGTTGTACCGTTGGCTTTTTGAACGTTTGAAGCTCTGAACTGGATGATTTGCTCGGTTTTATCAGCAGGCTAATTTTCCTTCCGGTTCCATTTGAGTACAGTTCTTTTTGCTTGCTTCATGAAAACACTTGGAGCCAAATTGTTATATCTACATACATATATTGTGAGGGAGAGACATTATTCAAGCTGGGAAATCCGTTTTTTCCAAAATCGGGAGGCCATTCTATTTTTCTGGAGATCAGCCCACTGAGCCGGACTCCACATGTGCAGCCTTGAGGAAAAGCAGTAAAATCGGAGAGTTATGGTCCCAGTCGAGATTTTAACAATCGTCGGTTACGGAAGAAGTAGAAGATTGTGGAGCACTTGACTATACAAAAACTACAAAGAATTTATTATTCTAAAAAAATCATCCCATTTCGCAATCAACAAGAACAAATAAATTGGAATCTTCAAAAAAGAAAACTTTTTCATCAAAGAAACAAACTGAATAGCTTCTCATTACGATATGTATTTTCTAATTACCCAAACTATCTGAAAATCAGATCGACTCAACTTTTCAAACAAAATTTTTTTTGGATGTGTGATGATTGTGATAATTAAACTGATAAAATATAAAGCACAATATACCATATGTTTGGCTTAGAGTAAAATTTTCCCGTTTCGCTGACGCAAATAAAATATTCTCACGAGATTTTACGTTATAATTTCGTATTAATTTATCAAAGCTAAAAACTGGTATCCTGGAAATCAATTTTTCTTTTATTACCATGACTACTTCCACATAGCACACATTCGTCCTTTGTTTTTTTTTTGTGATTTTTTTATTTTCTTTATTATTTTCTCTTAAATCCGTGGCATGTTCTTCCATCAGTTTCTCATCACGGTGACTCTGGAGGATTAGCAAAAGTCTTTTTGTGAAAACTTAATTATTTCCCTTTTTTGTTTTTTTCTTCTTCTTCTTTTAAATTTTTTTTTGTAGCTTTGAGAGAATAAATGAGTAGGTGCTTTTTAATGAAATAAATTTTTCGTTTGCATTCTATTAAAAACGTGACTCTCTTATCAATTTTCTTATTTGCTTTAGGCGTTAGTATTATATTAAAAGTTAAAATACAACACAAAAAAAAATTAAAAAATTAAATACTATACTAGTACAAGTCTCTCTATTGAAGAGTTTTAATGAAAAATAAACATACGCCATTTTCTGCCAAAGCATTTTCCTCATTCCTATTATTTCTTTCATCCATCAGCTATAGTGTATATGGCAACGCCAAGAGAATAGGGAATTATCATTATGTCGCTAAGCTTTTTTTTTTGCTGCGGAAACGAAAACTTAAGAAAATACATAATGTGAATTTATTATGAATTGCTTTATTAAAAAAAAAAAAATGAATAAGAAAAAAAATACATCCTGGTAAATGTCCTTGCAATGGGATTTCTTCTTCTCTCTTTGCTTTTGCTGTCAGAATGTTTATATTCTGTGGAAAGAAGAGTGTCTCTCTACTTTGAAGGTGGAAATCATATTTTTTTTTTTTTTTTGAAACTCAGAAAAGGAAAATATTTTCATTAACAACGAAAAGAAAAAAATAAATCCTTTGTGAAAATTTGTGAAAACAGAGGTATAAAATAAAAGTGGCTTTTTATTCTTCACTTAATTTTGGGGAAATATAATTTTATTTTTTTGTTTTAATTTAGCTTCAATGCGAATTTTCCAGTTGCTTTTAAATTAATACTCCTATGCGAAAATAATTTGCGGTTAACCAATTTATAAAGCAAAAGAAAACTCAATTACCTATTTTAAATGTCTTCTTTTTAGCCATCACTCCCAATCTTGTTAACTTATTATAATGTACCAAATAATGAATATAGACCGCAGCGAATTGTTGCATTTTAGGGGGTGATTTAAAAATACCATGGGTAGGTAGGTATGTATAGTATATAGCTTTAAAGGAAAGGAAGCTTAATATTGTAGTTAAATAAATCGAAATCCGGGTTGCGTTTAAATCGATAGTCATACAGTGTGACTATCGTGAAAAAGGACCAGATTTTGTAGACGAGGCATTAGTAAATTAAAAAAATAAAATGCACGACTAGGTCGCACGTACTTTTAAGTAAATATAAAAAAATGTATTTATAAAGAATCATATATGTAAGTTATGCGTGCCTTTGTGACGATTGTATATTTTGAAAAACAAAATTAAATAATAGTAAACGAAAATATAATTCGATTGGTAACAGTTTGAATTGTATATATACTGAATATTATACTTGACTATCTACTATCGATAATGGTCACAAGTAAAAATATGAAAAAACTCTGAAATTCATTATTTGAATTGATAAAATAAGCCCAAAAAGAAGTTTTATCTTAAAAGTGAAGTTGCCATCTTGTGTATCATAAAAATACAAATTAAAAAAAAAAATTCAGAAGTCGTTAGAGCTGTTTAAAAAAAAAAAATTTTTTGTACATATTATATAATTGTTTTAGTATTTTTATTAAAAAAAAAGTTGGTCTGCACATTTTTAGTATTTGATAACATACACTTAAAACCAAATTGAAAAAAAAATTATTAGTTTTCAAAATATTGAGTTCAAAAAATAATTTTTTTTTTGAAATACAAAAAATATTTTTTTTTACAATTTTGATATGCAACATTATTAAAATTATTATAGGACCTCCTTTAGAAAAAATTTCATTAAAATCCGTCCAATAGTTTACAAGAAAACCGAAAACCAAAAATCCGGTTCTATGGCAAGTATATTGTTAATAACGGTTTTTTCAAAAATATTTTTTGACTAAATTATTAAGGTTACTTGACAAACCCGATTTAAAAAATTTCATGAAAATCGTTAGAGCCGTTTTCGAGATAAAAATGTTTTGTCTAAACGTTACCATGACAGGTATACTGCTATTTTTGGAGCTAAAAAAAATTTCGATTTTGTTCTAGGCAAAACTAAAACCAAAACCTTTTATTTCCAAAGTTTGAAGAAAATCGGTTCAGTAGTTTAGGCTGTAGGTCGAGGTACAGACAGACAGACAGAATTGCGGGACCCACTTTTTTCGCGTTCTCTATCATCGTAATGTTATGTCTGATTAATATCTCGAGTTCGATTTTTTGCACGAATTCATAACTTGCCCTATATGACTTTTAGTCGCAAGTACGCAACCACATCTTGTTCGCAGTCCACGCTTTTCTTCTGTATTCCAAAGTTATTTGATTACTTGTAAAAAATTAAATTTTCTGCAGATATTTCAAATTTATTTGTACACGGTTTGTCCAACCTTTATTTTAAATCTTCTGTCCAACCGTAGGAAAAAAAATTAGTTTATTTTTTTATATTTTTATATTAAACGTACGTTTGTTCATCCACTCCCAGAAGAATTTTAAGTATGGGACATTCGTGAAACAAATTAAAATTTTGACACTTAGAAAAAAAGTTATTCAAATTTTAAAATTTACAGACAAAAAAAATACATATCTGAAGTGGGTGAAACTGATTTTCTTTGATCTTGCTTTAGGAAAAACGTTACTCGATTTTTCTTTTTTTATAGAAACCGCCTCTCGCTAAGAAAAATCCTCTGCCTACCCCGAATTAATTTTTTGGGGAAAATTTAATTTCGTATATTTTTCTACCCGACATTTGGTCGCCTAGGACCCCAATATAATTTGAGGGGGATGAAGCTAATTTTATTAATTTTTTCACCCGCTATTTTTACAAATACACAAAAAAAATGAGCAAAAAAGTTAATAATTTTTTCTTATCTACACAAAATAGTGATTTAGCACCCCTAAATAAAATTTTTGGGAGATGGGATTGAATTTTCATTGTTTTTCACCCTGAATTCTACTGAGTGCATACAAAAATCGTTTATCTAGCCCTAGGAAAAAATTATTCAAATTTCAAAATTAGCACTAGCAAATTTAAATTCGGATGAAGTGAATTTTTCTACCCATCCAAATTTCATTTTACACTGAAAAAATTAAAGTGGACTTAAAACCCCTTACTTTATCTGATTGGGGTAAAGTGAATTTTGTACGTCTCTCTAGCCTTCAACTCTGGGTGCTCTGTCTCGTCTTTTTTAGTGAAAAAATTATGAACAATAAATTTTGAATTATTTTATATTCTAGAGGAAGGTGGAAAAAAAAAAGATTGTTAGAGATGATTCAATCGAACTGATAAATTTGGGGATTCCCTCTGGTTATCAAAGGTTTCCAGATTTAATCATAGATTAATAGTGCTTCTTTTGTTTAAATTTATAAAAACCTTGCTTTCAATTTTTTAGTAGTAACCAAAATGATTACGACTTCAATTTGAATGACTTTCAAACTAATTTCATTCCATAGATTTCTTAAATGAAAATTCGAAGAAAACTAAATGCAAACAACTTCAAATGAAACTTCAAAACTTGTTCATTTTATCCCTCATTAAATTAAGATTAAAACCAA
Source organism: Syrphus vitripennis (assembly GCA_958431115.1). Classification (NCBI taxonomy): domain Eukaryota; kingdom Metazoa; phylum Arthropoda; class Insecta; order Diptera; family Syrphidae; genus Syrphus; species Syrphus vitripennis. The sequence continues at coordinate 32,238,640 of OY288109.1, read as the reverse complement.
ATAACAAATTAATTTAATAAATAAATACCAAGGATATTTATTTTCATTAATTCATTATTATTTATATAGGTATTGCTTCACAATTTCAAGAATCATATAATTCTCTTACCTAATAAGTTTAACAAGAATTTCATCAAATCAAATTTTGCGTGTTATTTTGTTTCTTCTTGTTTTTTTGTTTTAATAATATTTTTCTTCTAGTTCAATTTAATAGATAATCTTGTTAACTTAATCCAATTTCTCCGATAATCTTATTATCTTTTAAGAAATCAAGTAGCTACATATATAAATTTCAAACAACAACACAAAATCACTTAAATAATAATTGGATATGGTGCACTTTGTGAATTCAAAAGTTTAAGATTTTATCTCTCTGGAAAATATATACATACATATGTCCTCGTATATTATGTATCTGCAGTACATTATTTATTTATATAAATTTTAAAGATAGAAATACATCCGTTTTATTTTTAAGACGCCTTCAGGGATAACAACGGTAGGTAGATGTATAGGAGAGTAGGTATATATATTTATTCCCATTCAGGCAAAATATGAAACTTAAATATTAAAATATAGATGGGGTAAATGTTTATCTAATCTTAAAGCAAAGTTAAGCCATAATTTTGTTCAAACCGATAGATATCTTTATATATTGTTATTTTATTTTAATATTTTCTTCTTTTTTCTTAATTTTAGCAACAATCACACTTATCAGTTCATCCACGAGTCATGCTCAACAACAAAAATTCCGCATTACCCCACACGACCTGCAAGTGTTGGAAGGCTCAGAGGCACTATTACGCTGCGAGGTGACGAATCAAGCCGGAGCCGTTCAATGGACAAAGGATGGCTTTGCATTGGGATTCTCTGCAGTTATTCCTGGCTTTCCACGTTACTCAGTGCTGGGTGACCGAAAACAGGGAGTATATAATCTACGAATTTCAAATGCATCCATCATGGATGACGCGGAATTCCAATGTCAAGTTGGACCAGCAAGACTTAATTCAGCGATACGGGCTAACGCAAAGCTGACCGTCATATGTAAGTTTTTTTTTGTTTTATTTCTATTTGCCTTTTTTTTTAAATTACATAACTTTGTTCTTGTGAATAGTTAATAATATCTTTTATAATTGCAAAAGAGCTAGCAGGTATGTTGTTAAATAGCTTTAGAACTATAGGCATTTACATTTTGTTTGCATTCCTTTTTACCATGTAAAATATGCAATGTATGGAAAAACATATCTAGCTACCTATGTGAAAACCATCAAAGCTCTGTTCTTGCTTTATATACTTGTAATGAACAAAGATACATAAAACAATGAATTTTTCAAGCAAGAAGAAACTCTCTGCAATGTTATGCTTCCTTTTGCTCATTCCAAAATGAGAACATGCTAAGGAAGAAGAAAAATATTATTTAAAAAAAAAAAGATCACCCTGAAGGCAATTTGAGCCCTTCTTTCCTTTTATACTTGGTTTACTTAACCCAATATACTTACTGCTATTAAGGGAGCAGCATAGCAGTATAAACTTACCATATATCTATGTATATATACCAGTGCAGGAAAGAAACAAGAATATGTATATGCTTCTCTGTCTATATATACCTATGTACATATATATTATATAGACGTCAGGATAAGTGGGTCCATTTTTATTTTCCCGCTGGCTTATTGCTTCTTGCAGTGTATTAATTTGAAGCCACCCTTGTTCATATAATAATAATAATTTTTACAAGCATCACTTTGTTGCGTAAATATACGCGTTTCGTATAAATAGCCATCAATTTAATTTGTTTTGTGTTTTGTTTCTTCTTTTTTAATTTTGTTCAATCCACCTGTCCGTAAGGAAGTTGTACATTAAAAGTTAAGTACTTCCTTAATGAAGTTACATTATTTTGTTCATACTTTGTATTTAGTTCGTTAATCCAAGAAAAACATTGGAAAATAGTTTTTTTTTTTTTGACAAATTATTTAAAGTAAAAAATTCTTATACGTCTACTTTGCCAACAGAACTTCTTCAACTGATACTGATGTTTCATCAAAAGTAAAAATTTCAGGGCACTGGGCCGCCATGTTAGCCCAGTTCCCTGAAATGTTTATTTCTGATGTCAAAAAAATTAGAAGGCTTGCTTCGACGAATATTCTAGCCGCCAATTTTCGAAAGAGGGAAAATTCACATTACATTCTCCGATTTTGGACAAAATGCTTATTGTTTTCCTTCGGAAATCTTGCGACTTAGACTTGTTAAACTGATTCAACAAGTGAAGGGAAATTTTTTTTTTTTTTTTGACAATTGTTACGGTTTTTATTGTGTTACAGAAGTAATTATCACTTGTAATTAACTTGTAATTAACAAGACTAATTGACTTGTTGTTTTATGTTATAGGCCCCAGATGTCTCTTAAGGGTGCATAGCAAGCCCAATTCTCTTTGCCTTATTTATTGATGATCTTTGTTATGCACTTTCGAGAGGAATTCGTTTTGCCTATATCCAACTAAAAGTTTTGTTCTATGCTGAGGACCTAGTATTGCTGGCTGACAACCCTTTCACGCTACAGTTGCAAACCAACACGCTCAATCAGTTTTGCGAGAAGATATATTATGATACTTTAGATGGGAAGTGTCAAATGGCAGCGCTACCAACTTGAAACCACAAAATTAATTACCCTGTGTAAATTCCTTTCCTTTCTTCTGGTAATTTATCTGTAATCTATTTTAAATATAGCACATGCTTTTAAAAATCTAACTACCTTTTCAATTAACAGTTTATTTCTCGTTGGTGCTTGCAATTTTCTGTTTTTGAAATATATTTTCTAAAATTAAATCAAATCCATAAAATCGCATTTATTGCTGATTTTCAAATCTTTTGAAATTCTCTTCTGAGAAAGTCATAGTTCATCTTCAAGAGTTAAATATTTTTTCATTTGTTTTTGAATTACGATTTTTTAAAGATCTTCATGAGCATATCCCTCAAAATATAAAGTTTTACAGGTCAACAAGGTGTTCGATACAGAACTGCAAATAGAGTTTTCATAGGGTTTTTGATGAGCTGAATTCTGAATTCATAAATTTCGAATCCCGTTAGGTTTCGAAATAATCTCGTTACGACCGACGTATGCAAACATTTATAACCATAAAATGGCTCCTTTATAATTAACCATCAATAGCATGTTTAATATCTTGGAGCTCCTTGTCAACGTAAATATAATATCGATAATACTGCAATGTTAAGTATTTAGTCTATGCCATTTTCAAAATGATGCTTCAAATGTCTTCAAAGTCGAAAAGTTTTTTTTTTTTAAATAATCAATTCAAAAACTCTACACACAATTTACTATCATTAATAAAGTTTTTTTTTTTTAATGACTGCCACTCCTTTTCGCAAAATTTTAAATAAGTCAAAAAATATTAATTTAAAATTTTTGAAGTCTGAAGACATTCAAAATCTTTTCTTTTTTTTTTTGACAGTTAATTGTATATTTTGAGGGCGAGATAAATCACTTTCAAATTAAAAACAAAAGAAGAATCCTAAGAACAGTGTAATTTTATTTACATTCAATGAAACAGCTTTTTTTCGTCCTTTTTTCTAGCTTCAAATCATTCAAATCATTAATAGAGCAATTCAATTTTGGTGAAATGAATTTTTGTAGAGAACGTTTTTTCTTAGTCTTTATGATCGGACAATTATTAGGTACCTCTTCCACAATCTTACTTAAAAAATCGCCAATTTACTCTAGAACACTCTAAATATGAATTTAATTACTCATTCAATTGTTTTAGAAGAGACAAGTTTCATGCAAGTTCTAACAACAAATTGATAAATTTGAGATTTTAACAATTATAAATATAAATTTATAACTATGTAAACGCTGTCCGGGAATACAATTTAATACTTACTGAGAATCGTTTTGAAACATGACATCTTAAAAGTTGAATTTCATTTCTTTTTTATTAAAAAGAAAAATGTCACTTCATTACTATATGGGTTTTGTGTGACTCTGAACTACAGCAGATATATGTACCTATCTATCCATATATTCCCATAAGGCTTTTTAAACCAAAGCATTTTCCACTGCGTCATTTAGAAACGCCTGAAAATAAAAATGAAATTTGTCAGGTGTTTTTGTTTGTTTTATATGTACCTACATTACAAAAAATAGGAGTACCTGTGTTGCATCAAAAACTCCCTCCAAGGAACTAAAACAAAGTGTGACATATTTTTGGAATTCCCTCAGGAGACATTGTCAACTTGAAACACACATCACACAAATACAAACACATGTTCATCAAATATGAAGATGAAATTTTTCTTAACTTTGTCATTTTCAGTTTATTCCTTCTATATACCATATTACTTTGCTCCCCCCTTTTTTATTTTATTTATTTTTTTTTTGTTTTCAAAACTTCTTTTTTTTGAAAGATTGGGGAAAAAATAAAATAAAAAACATTAAATTCTCATACCCAGCAACCTATTTAAAATGTTAAAGTGTTGCTGACGCAACAGGAAAAGACTTTGATCATCCATTTACGTCTTCTATATTTCACATAAATATATGTAATTCTAGGCGAATATTGGAATTTGTTGTAGGAAACAAAAAATACAGTTTACAGCAGTGTCGTTAGAATTGGCACTTAAAGTTCAGTTCAGATGTTTCAAAATTCGTCAAAAATAGTGATATTTTGAACCGTTGCAACACGGAAACCTTTGCTGGATGGCGGGAAATGGATGACCGATTACGGATTTGAATTGAGCGTCAGTTGAATTGAGCAATCAGAGCGAATCTCATCTGCTTTTGCTAAAAGGAAACGAACCCGTGACAATTTTTCACCGTCATAATGTCTTTTTAATGGAGGCTTTTATCCATCCACTTTTCCGTTACGTAGGGCTGAATTCGAATTATTTATTAACAAATTATGAAAATTCTAGAATTAACCGGTGAGACTAAGGGACATTTGCTTAAACGAAACTTAAATATTTAAGTTAATCATACGAGCTTATGTAACACGTTACGTCGACGAAAAAATAGATCATAAGAGTTTCGTATCAGCAAACGGCTCTAGGAATTTTTCGGCAACATTGCTAAAAGTCCGTATTGAAACAGTGGAGAAAATCTTACTGACTGTTCTATAAAAATGGCCATCAGTAAAAGATTTTTTATTGCGGATATGCACAGGACTTCATTTTGGTCGTCAACGACGGAAACACGTAAACAACGTTAGACTCCATGAGGTAGCAGGAATCATACCACTCGAAGATTATATGATCACTGCTGCAAACAAGTTGATGAACTACCTGAGAAACCATCGTACATAGTCTCACATTCCATTACAAAGACCACCGATTTTTAACAATTCGAAATGAATCAAACCTATTAATGCCAATTAATTTTTTTCCACATACAATAAAATTAGGCCTCTCATGTGCCAAAAAAAACTTAATGTAACACAGAAAATCAGTTCTTATTACTTCTGTTCAATAAAAAACTTAAACAGCGAAAAACAAAGGACAAAAAAAAATTTAGGCGGTATGCAATCTTTAGCTTCACAAAACTACAGAAATTGAAGCAATTGAATTAATGACACAGTTAGATTAGGTATCTTTGAGAAATTCAAAATGAGCTCTCATAGGCCTTTTTTGGTCTTGATAATGATTAAATGAAAACAAATATTCCATTCATTTTTTTTTTTGCCCAAAATTTCGAAGATGGTTGCCGTTGTTCTTCAGGAGAGATCTTTATTTACAAAAGAGAACAATTATTGTACATATTCATATTCATATTTTTAAATTGAAAGACTTTTAAATACATAAGTAGACGACGAAGAATAATTTAAAAAAAAATTGAAAAAAATTTCAAAAAAAAAAAAATATTTCCAGCATCACCAAGTCAAGTTTTTGGTTAATTATCGGAAACTAAAGAACGCCTTTGATTCTGGTTCATGATGTTTTTGTTTTTGTTAATTATTTAGTATTACAAGAATGTAAAAAAAATTAGGAGATTAAATGTACGTATTTCGTGTTTTTTATTTACCGCAGCACATAAACTTACTTCTTCTGAACCAGTCATCCATTTAATTTTTTGTCTGAATACCTTGAGGTCTTACCAATATTTAGGCCATCTTACCCCCAACCGAATATGATTACAAGTACTTGAAAAAAAAAACTGGGGGATGCGCAATCTACATATTTTTCGTTAATATTCATTCCTAACTCAATAAGTTTAGGCCCCCTATCTGCTATTTTATGCCACCGACACCGACACTACTGGTTTAAAAACATGATGTTGTATGGAATCTAGTTTTGTCCACCAGGCAGTTTTTCATGTTTTCGCAGTAACTTTTTTGTTCGTGTTGCGATCAAAAACAAAACGTTAAATTGGATACCATTTCGTTTACGTGACTTGATTTAAATATGAATTTTTGGTTCCGGTCTCATAGGAAATCACATACAATAATCTTTTTCTTTTATAAAAAAAACAAATATTAAGGAATAGTAAACAGCTTAAAAAAAACCAAAGGTAGGTAAATATATTTATAGATTGCTTGACAAAAATGTCATTAAATTTTTATTTACTAAAACCATAGACGTCCTTTAGAAAAAAGAAAATTCTCAATTCTCTGTAAAACGAAATAGTTACAAAACAAAAAAGGCTCGTTTGACAAAAATTTATAAGAACTTTAATCTCAGGATCGATTTTTTCCTGCGATTGAATTACTCTCCCTTTAAATATCCACCTACTTAAATCGCAAGTTAAAATAGATATTTGTTTATGCCTCCCAGCTGTGCCTGTTGGTTTGATGGTTATGGAAGGATAAAAAAAGAAAAGTTTTAAATAAAACCAAAAACTAGATCGAAACCCGTTATACATACACAAAAAGAGTCTGTAAAAGCGAAAAAAAGGATGTTGTTGTCTCCTTAGGCTCTTATTAAACCAAGTTAAAAGTTTTTTTTTTTTTGTTCGTTTGTGCAAAAGTATTTTCCACAGAAGTTTTATAATTTTGTTCCAAAGAAGTGTTTTGTACAAAACGAATACAAAAAAATAAAAATGGAAATAAAAATGAAAATGAAAATGAAAAAGAAAAAATCGCAGAAAATCTTAAGAAAAATGTGTTGTGTTTTCCTTTTCACACACAAAATGACAAGAGAACCAAAACCAAAGTGAAGGGTAGCTCGAACGTAGAACTATGCTGGCTGGTGTTTTGAAACAACAAACACATCTCGCTCGCGAAACAGTATAACAGGGAAGAAGGTGTAGTAGGAGAGTGTTCCAAAGCATACCGCACACCATTCCTTGCTTGTGATGTCCTTATTTCTATCCATTTTCTAGCATCAGAAAGAACACCACGCAGTTAATGGAAGGAGATGGTCTTAAGTGCACGTGAATTATTTTAATGCTACCTGAAGGAGTTTTACGACAATCGCATTCCCTTTCTCTCCTGTATACGTCTTTGCGCGACGTTCCTTCTCGTCTATACCTATATGCGGACGCGCGGAGTAAAATATATATTTTTATTTTATTTTTTAAAACGCATTTTTCGAATGAGACATCAAATTGAAATACTGCAGCAATGACGAAGCAGATTCCCTTGTGGACAAGTTAAGCTCTCTTAGTTTAATCCTTATTTGAACATTTTGAAGGGTAGAGATGGCAGATGGATATATGTACGAGTATTATGTAGGTTGTTTATTTTATTATATACATATAATATAGAACATTTATAGTCGAGCTCGGGCAGCTGACTTGGCCGGGCTTTATATGCTGCTGATACCTGCCTGTCTGAGATTTATTACTTTCGAAAGCTTTATCCTGTGAATAGCAATTTTCAATTATACGACTGAGCAACGAGCTAACAATATACTCGTGTAGTTAAACGCTCATAGTAGTGTACTTATGTTGTTATGGGAAAGAATATGTCTGATGAAAGCACAGTATAAGTAGAAGGAAAACCTATTAAATTTATTCGTTAGTACCTTTTAATTTTATTTTTATGTTTTTATGATGATTGTTGTATTTCTTTTCGTCTATTCGTATATTTTGAGAAAAAAAAAAAGAAAACATTTAAACTTTTTTAAATCTTGAAGAGAAGATTTTATTATCCAAAAGAAATATAATAAAATAACTTCCTGTTTAAAGAGTGAGTCTTTAATGTGTGTCGTTAGAATTTATTGATAAACTAATAATTTGAATTGCCAAAGTTATCAAGGTCAACTGTGTTTTTTATTTAAGACCATAAAATTTTCAGTAGTGATTGTGGGCAATACGAAATTTCAAAAATTGGCAGTTTTCTCCACACCCACTCATACTTTTCTAGGTTTAAATTATTATTTTTTTTAAATTTGCTTCAAATCAAATCAAAAATGGTTGATTTCAGGTAAGCGATTCTCAAAAAATAAGTAAAATAAAAGTATATTTAGATAATACTTCCAAGTGTTTGTAGATAATAATTATTAACCTTACCTATATCGTTTTCATATCTTGTTTAGCTACTTGTTCATTATCTACTTGCTAATTATATCGAATAAACTTCAAATTTTTTAGCGTCAGTGATTTTCAAGCACTTTTAGGAAAACTAATTTTTTTACTTACGGATCAGATAACCCTTTATTAGGTTTGTTAGACACAATTAAAGATAAGTGGAAAAAATTAAAAAATGTTTCAATAAAAAAAATCATACATTCTCATTATACGTATTATTCATTTAATCATTCAAAAAGAGCACTACAGTAACAACACCACACACTTATTTAGAGTTCAAGTAATTTATGAAGATATAAACCCTCACCATATTTGATTATTATGAGTAAAAAAAAAACTTCAAATGGTTGTTTTATGTTGAAGCAAAAATGTATTCCAATTAATATTTTAAGAGAGCCTTATATCAGCGTTTACTCCAATATCAATATTCTTGTTGGAGCACATCAAATCTTCAATATTGGAGCAAATACTCTAATAAATATATGAGTAAAGCATTCTAACAGAGTTTAATCTTTATTGCAGCAAATAAACTCCCCCTTTTTAATATTGTATCAAATACTTCCTGTTTGTTTTAAAGTTTGAATATGGTGTGCTTACGGAAAATTCGAATCAACGCGGTTGTAAAGCTGGATATATGCTGCAGAAAATATACAAAGAATTAACTTGGAAGACTTGGAAATCGGAAAAATTAAAAAGTTGAGATACATAATATGACCCGCAAAAAGGAAACTCCCGGATATAATCGCCCCTAATACGATAAGCGTTTCAGTAAACCTAAAATAAAACGATTGGGTTCTTGAACCCGTTATTGGTGTTTTTAAAAAGCGAATTGCTTTTGATCATTTTGTTTAGTTTTAACCCAAATTGTTGCTTTTAGAGCCTATAGTCGGTATACTGTTGTTTTAGTTGAACGAATTACTACAATAAAATAGTAAGTCCAAGGAATTTTTCTGACCTACATTTGTTTTGAATTTTTTTGTTTTAAACATTTAAAATTTTTTTTTCTACTTCGAGAAAAAAATAGATTGAGATCATTAACGAAAAAACTATTCCCAATGCAAAAAGCAGAAATTGAAATGAGTTGAATTTTAAAGAGAAATATTTTCGATAAGGAAGGGTGACGTATATGCGATTTATTTTTTTTAATCTAGAATTTTCCTTCTGTAATAAAAAAATGGATGCAGATAGTTCTGAACGACAAATAATTCATGTTTAAATATAATGAATTGATCATTTTGATGATGATGCAAAACTTTCCAGTAATCAGAAAAATAATCCGACAAAATTACTTGAGCATTTTGATTTTTCCAAACAATTCTTAGACATCACACAAAATTGAAAATTGGCACGCTTTTGTTTTAAAGGAGATAAGGAAAGGGCAAAATCTAGATTCTTGAGAGTTCTGCTAGATAATATATTTGAAGAAGTTGTATCCAATTTACAATTGAAACGTTATCCTCAAAAAAGCTTCTTCTTCTACGTATATTAAAAATTTTCCTAATTTCAACAACTGAAATATTTAAGGTTTTTTTTTTTAGGTAAAGATTCCTAGTATTGAGTAAAGGTAACATCGAAATGCTAAATACAATGAATAAAAAAAAATATAAGAATTTTTCATGCTAAACCTGTTGTTGACCCTGTTGAGTGATTCCTAGAATTGAAATGAATTTGGAATAACTAAACTCGGTGAATAAAAGGGTTTTCCAGTTAAATTTCTATCTCCAAGTATAGATACTTAAATGCATACTTAATTCCTATATCTTCATATTTTTATTTATTCATTTATCTAACTTTGTGCTTTTAAGACCTCTTCAAAAGAAAGAAAAACTTTTAAGTCCGTCTGAGAAAAAGATTGATTTTTTAAGCGTTTTATCCTCCTTTTTTTAATATCCGGCGCGACCAAAACATCAACCTCAAATTTGAATAAAAATAAATAATTTTTTTTTGTCATTTCAGCACCACCATCATCAATTGAAATACAGGGACATGCACACAACTCTAAAGTAGAAGTAAGAGAAAATAAGGAACTGACACTAAAATGTACCGTATCTAGTGCCAAACCAGCATCACAAATTGTATGGTATCGTGGAAATATTGAGTATAAGACAGGTAAGCATTATATGTATGTATATTTATGTATATAGCTGAGTAAGGTACGTATTGTATATAGAAGTATATGAATTTGTGCATTGCGCTTAAGCTTGAGATTGAATGGAGGAGGTACTGAGGTACTTTACCTACATAAGACCTTAAAAGCATCGCTTGTAGCATAAAATGCAAAGCCACAGACATTCTCGCACTGGCATCGGCACCGCACATTCAGCAGCAGCAGCAGCAGCATCACCAGCAGCAGACATTCAGGCATATTATCGTGGTTAACAGCATTTATAGTGGAACATGACATTATATTTGAAATAATACTTAATGGTGGAAATTTATAGGCACTCAGGTGCATATTTAACTACCTAGGAATTTTGTTGTCCGCAATCGACAAATTTCAAAAAAATAATATAGTCGTCCTTACTCGTTTTATTTTCAAATATTTTGTTTCTGTTTTGAATTATGTTTTTCAGTCGGAGATGAGATCATCCTTATTTCGTTTGTTGTTTTGCAGGATTGACTAACTCAGAGTGAACACTGGGCGTATACGCACTTTTTTCAAATTAGTTAATAAATGTTCTGTGTTTTAACTTCCGACTATAATGATTATAAAGCAAGTCCTGGATAAAGAAAATTTAACCTTTAGATATTAATCAGATCTAACATTACGATGAAAGAGAAGCTTGAAAATGGACCCAGCAATTCTGTGTGTCTATCCTTTCATCGAGCCTTAACTACTGAAGCCATTTCCTTCAAACTGAAAAATGTTTTTGTCTTATCAACATTTAACATTTATGTAAGTATTCTCAAAAATTAATTTTGGCATATTCGTCGGGGGCTATTTTCCGAAAGTAAAATAAATTTCAAAGGTGAGACTATCCCACTTTATAAAAAAATAGTAGTCTTTAGGTAAGCTATTAAAAAATGTAGTCGACACCATTGTTTTATTTCAATAAAAAGGCTTAGAACTTTACTTGAGAAAGTTGGATGTTTTTTTTTTTGCACTTCAGTGTAATCGTGTATAATATGGAATCCAATTCACCTCCTTTAACATCCTTTACGGAACGCGTTATATCTCATATGTGTCATGAATGCTAGTGACAGAAATTCAATCGGATATTCGTCTATACCACTTGTCAACATAAGAGGCTTTGCACTTCTACAAGACTCCTATATCTCCGCCTCCTGCTCCTAGATGTATCCTTCGTCTTATTACATTTGTAGAAATGTATATACTTACCTATAATAATCGTGTTCATGTATTAAGTTCTCATCACCGCAAAACTTTATTATTAATCACACTCACTATTCCGCCGCAGCACATTTCTTCGACTTGAGTCCTTTGCTCATCCTGGTAATACCTCTACCTACCTCCTCTGTATACACAACGCTAAATGTGTTCATCTTTGTAATGAATGTAATGTTCATTTTTGGTACTTGACATACATATCAACATCATCCTCACTCTTTTGGGCCGGAAATGTTGAAAAGATTCATATAATTTCTTCTTCTTTCTTTTTTGTTTTTGATATTAATTTTTTTTTTTCTTTCTTGGATTTGTGTGTTGCTTTTCTTTTAATATGATTTCTTCATTTTCTCTGCCTTGAAGCTAAGTTCTGCAACCACTAAGGCAGGAAGATGAGAAGGGATGGATTCTCAATAGAATTAAAGCAAGAACGAAAGCAAAAAAAAAAATCATTAGGTACATTCCCTTTGTGGATGTTTGATATTTAATGTATTATTTTTTCCTTCTAATTATGTCCCTGATTGTAGCTGTGGAAACTACAGTTCATGAGTTTTCCATGAATTGCTAAGACATATAGCAATGAAATAATATCAACAGTGCTGTAATAAGCATTGAGTTGTAAATATATTGTTTTGTCAAAACAAACCTGTGTGTATTCGAAGAAGGAAATTATGAATATTATCATGAAATTAAATACAGCTTAATTATGACGTAAGGTGTATACCAATTTGTATAGTTGCTAAGGGTTATTCAAGATAAGTTAATTAAATAAAATGCACGACTAAACACTGAGTCGCATGAATATTAAGGTGGTCCCACCTGAATTCTTAGTTTGTTCTCCAAACAATATTATTGCTTTCTTGGCCGAATGGTGTGGAAAGTACAACCATTACCAAAATAAAAAATATTGGTTCTTCATTGTCTATAAACACAAATCGTGAAACTTTGTAAACAATATTATTTGTAACAAGTAGAAGAACTTTTTTCCGAAAAGTCAGGTACTCATCTATCCGGCATTTTGGAAATTCCAGCAAATGGATGGTTTTCTTCAAGGTCAACTAAGGTTTTTATTGATGGATGCTGATGATGGTAGGCAAAGTTAGCTAGCTGCTCAGTGCACTCTACCAGACATTTGTTTTGTTTTGAACAAGTTAATTAAATTTAATAACTATCCTGACAAAGAAATTCGGCAGCTTACACGAGGACATTCAGATATATCCCAAGAATAAAAGCAGAAAAATTTAATTTATCAAAAATGGAATTATGAATGAAAAAATAATTCAGCTGATAGAAGATCATTTACAAGATATGTAAGTATGTTTCTTGAGCAAGATAAAATTTGTCATATCTCTGAAATGTAAAACGTGCGGTCATAGGCTTTGTTTGAAAAAATTAATTACGAAATAAATATATCTATCTAAGACTAGCCAACAGTTAATAAATCTACTGCAGAAATGCCATATATCTAGGCACTTTCTTCATCAAATCAATAAGATATTAGAATTCGGGGAAAAAATGGAAAACAAATTTCCCCTGAATTTTGGGCGCTGTTAATAACAGTTCAGTGCTACCTCGAATAGTTGTTATTCCTGATTTCAATGAATTCTAATTATCACATCGATCACATTTTAAGTTCCCAATTTTCGAAGAAGTGAGAAGCTCACGATTGATTGTGAAAAAAAAAATTTGAAGAAGGGAGAAGCTCACGATTGATTGTGAAAAAAGTGGAATCAACTAACACGTACTTATCATGATCCCAAAAAAATTAATATTATTAATAATTGAAAATTTGAAACAATGTTATGTTGCAAATTAAGTTTGCAAACAGTTTTTTGTTTGACAAAAAACGACAGTTTATAGTACTGTCATTTAAAGAAATCTTCAAAACTGCACGAGTCGTGTCGTTTTCGAGGCAAAAAGTTATATCTTAACAGTATTTTTGGAGTCACAAAAAATTAACTTTTACTCTAGGGAATCGCTTTAAAATGTTAAGTACCAAAAAGAAAATTGCTTCGGTAGCTTAGGTCTTAGATCCAGGCAAACAGAAAGTCATAGTAATGTAAGATGAAATTCTTTTTTCCTAGGTAGTTATCCAATATTTGATCTTCGGTACACATGTATGTATTGTATAGTGTGTATACAAGTAAAAAATTTAAAAGTCGAAATAATAACAAAAATCAGCATAAAATGTTTCAATTATCATAAAAATGATACAAGAAAAAAAATTGATGAAATGTACAGATCTCGCTAATAAAGTAGCGAGGAAGCATTCAAAATGAATTGTTCTCAATTATCCATTTTATTTTTTAAAAAAATGTGAAATAAACATTTAAATATTCATTGTTATAGAGTAATAATTAATGATTATTTTAATTTTTATATTCAGAAAATTGGTGTTTTTATTAACTTCCCATAGGGAGTTATTGTAATCGGTCCGATTTGTCAAATTGAAATTTTTGACATTTCTCGACGTTTCAAGGTCCCTAGAGCCTATATCAATCATTTTTAGAGAGATGTCTGTGTGTGCGTGTGTACGTACGTTCGTACGTTGGTACGTTCGTACGTCCGTACGTCCGTACGTTCTGGTACCATTTTTCGTCGTCGATATCTCAAGAACGAGTAGAGATATCGACTTGAAATAAATTTTGTTTTACAGATAATAACTTCGAAAGAAGCTGAAAGGGCGTTTATTAATATTCAATCAGTTGTTTTTTTACTAAAGCAGTTTAAAAAAGAAGTGAAAATTTTGGTTGGGCTCAAATATCTCACGAACAAATAATGCTATTGACTTGAAATAAATTTTATTCGACACATTATGACGTTATACAAATTTGATATGAATTTGGAAAAAAATCAAAATACCGTTATTTTTTAAAATCAAAAAAACTAAAAAAAAATTTTTATAACTCGAATATCCTTAGATGGAAAAACGATATTAACTTTAAAATAATTTTATTTTACGAAAAATGTTAGTTTTTACTACTGGTGAAAATTTCAAAAAAATTCAATGGAAAGTTTTTTTTACAAAAAATTAAAAACTACAAAAAATTCTACCAAAAATTGGTATAAATTGTCTTTCGACTCAGATTTCTCAAAAACGGGTCACGATATTGACTTCTTGTTTGTTTAATTTTCTACATAACATAATTGTTAGCAACTGATAAAATTTTGATAAATATTGAATGGGCAGTTTTTTAACAAAAAATCAAAAACTGTTAAAAATTCTAAAGAAAAGTAGTTACAATTGTATTTCAGCTCGAATATCCTGAGAACGAACAACGATTGTGCCTTCTAAAATATTTTATTTTATGCATAGTACAATTTTTTTATGAAAGGTTAAATTTTGACAAATATCTAATTGACAATTTTTGAAAAAAAATATTAAAAAAAAAAACTGGTAAAATTGGTTTTTCGACTCGAATATCTTGAGAACGAGCAATGATATTGAGTTTGCCATTAGGTATTTATTCTCTATAATATATGTGTTTTTGTAAAACTCTTTGAATAATTAAAATGCTTTTCAATCTTAAAATAATGATTGTTTGAATTTAACAGCCAAAGTTTGTTTCGCAGTAAATTTGGTTATTTGAAAAAAACTAAATATAAAGTTTTCAAGATCACAAATGGGAAGTTATCAGTGTGGGTCGCACCCAGCCTATTTTTTAATTTTGCACGCAGCCATTTTGTAATTTTGAAAAAAAATGGCACGGAAGTGCAACTTTTTTTTTTTTGAATTATTGACCTTAATCACATACCTAGATTTGATTTTTACTGTTTTTTTTTTGTGAAAATTGATTCAAGTGCTAGTGTAGGGTTTCACCCTACGCTGAATAACAAAGCTTTCATTAACTCCACTAACCATGCGAACTAGAAATTTGTATGTTAAAAATTCTCACACAGTACTGTATAAAATAATTTAAAATTTATTGCATCATCAAAAGGAATGGAACTGTGCCAAGGATATATATTTAAATACAAAAATAAATACAACCAAAAAAAAAAGAAATTTTAAAAAAGACGAAACATTTTGACACATTCGTGTTACAAATGCAATTAGAGATGTTTATTGAAACTCATCGCACACTGTTTTAGCACTCTTCTTTATACCTTACTCCATCGTATATTGTTACACCAGCAGAAACATTCGTCCTGAAGGATCATAACAAACAAACAGCACAACGAAAAAAAAAATAAAATAAAAAAATAATTATTTCTATTTTTGTTGGCTTTTGATAGCGTGATGTCCTTTATATTCATCGTAACTAAAAGCATTGTCCTATATTGTCCATCCGCACCCCGTCCGCCTGTCCGCTCATCCGTCGTTATTCACCATTGGATCGGGTCGGTGTTGATGTCGGCATCGCGTAGTTGTATTTAGATATTATGGTTGGAGTATATATAACCGAATTGAAATTTGAAATAGCTTAAAGGAATTTCTTATTTATTTCTTTTTTTTCTAATTTTATTTTTGCTATAGAGAGAGGGTAAACCAACCAATCTCAAGCAAAAAGAGAGTAATTATGAAAATTCAATAACGTAGTCCTATTTTAAACTACATTAAAATTTAAATTACTAACACAAAGGAAAACGATAAAGAAATATTAATTAAAGAACCCATGGGAGAGAGTGCGAAAGGGAGAAAAGGGCGAGTTTTTAGTGAGAATTTTCAAAGAGAAGTTAATATTGCATAAAATTCTTTAATTATTCATTTTTTTCTTTTAACATTATATATACTTTTGAATTTGACCTAAGAATGCAAAATGTAATTTTTTTGGGATCTACTAATGGATATTAGGTCACCCTCATTTGGAAGTCAGTAAAAGTTAAGGGTATATAAATATATGTACGTAGATTTGGAAAGTGAGCAAGGTGCCAGAGTGGTTTAGTGTGGGAATATATTTATATTTGAGATAGAAATTTTAACTTTTTTTTTTCTATACCAACTTTTCTACAAAGGATGTACTCGTATATTATTTAGATTGTTTTATAGTGGTGTTACATTCTAAGTATTTTTGGAGCACAATTATATGATGCATGAGGTGGCATTACACTATAAATTTACCTTATTTCTATAAATGAATTTTGTAAATATGTAAACGGTCCATTGAGATGATTTCCCTTGCTCTAAGCTTGTAGTTTTGTATAGACCGGGGTATTTGTGTACTTGCAACAATTTTAGCTGGTTTATACAAAGCTTAAAGCTATTAAAATAATTAGTTGATTCTTGATTGACTGGCAATTACTTCAGTGTAGATATAAATCCACTAAAGGCGTTTAAGGGGTCATATTGTGTAAAACTAGAAGACAATGTTCCTCACTCGAATTGAATGAGTGCAATAAATTAGTAAAAATTCGTTTGATTCAAAAATGACTATATGTACTAACTAGAACACAACATTTTATTTTTTTTTTTGACGTTCAATCGATTTTAAATATTAAAAATCTTGCAAGCAAGAGTTCAAAGATGTCCTTATTTTTCTTTCTCTCAAAAATCAAAATAATATAATGAAATCGTCATAAGAATAACAAAGTTTTTGCACAAGATGAACAGAATTTGACAAATTTAAATTTGCGACTTAACAAGCGCCTCAGAGCGCCTAAAGAGCGAGGTGACTGGGATCAAATGCCATTCAAAAATAGCTTTTAACGGCCATACAAATTATGGCCGTTAAAAGCTATTTTGAATCGATAACAATAGTTTACAAAATTTTGGGTCACCTAAAAAAACAATTTTTTTTTTACTAATTTGGGGTCGCTGAAAACGAAAATGACATTAATTTGTTTTCAAAGAAGCGTTTTCAGATATGCACAAAAAAAGATTTTTTTTGTCTATTTTTCAAACCCTGGCTTATATCTCTTAATTGATCTTTTTATTTTACATATAGTAAATATTTTTGGAAAGAAAACATTTTCAGATTTCCAACGGTACCTATACTGTTATGATCGGATGCTAATTCATTAGGTTATATATAAATCGATGCTTTCGAGCTTTTTGAAAATTTATCATTTGCAATTATGTGGGAAAAAAAATATTTTTTTTTTGGGCTTAAATAAAATATATTCTTATAACAAAAATTTGAGACAAAATTCATAAAAATTGAACGATAATTGTAGAATTTTTCAATCGCAGCCTTATTTCATTGTTCTAAATGTAATAAGGCCGTCTTGCTTAATTTTTCGATCGCAACCGTTTCTCATTACGTATTATTTTAAAACGGTCAATGTTATCTAAAAGTATTTTATACAAAAGTAAAAGGCCATGCGATTCTTTCCAAAGGAAAATTGTGACACTTCTTTATCCCAATGATGGTTACAAAATGTGAACCGGCGAAATAATTCCCTGGACAAAAAAAATTCAAAAAATCCATAAATTGAATTAAAGACTTTTTGAATTGTAAAGTAAAAATTGAATTGGAGCCTGCCTCGCGACTGAACATACTCCAACCGAAACAAAATAGTTTCTCGGGGTAGTGTCCCAAAAAAAAATTTTAATCCGTGGAACCCCCGAGTGGCCCAGACAAGCTTTTTTTAGCCGTTTCACTACTAGCGAATTAATTCATTGTTTTGTTTGGGACTTATATCATCATGAAAAGGATCATCAACTTAATAACGAAATAAGTACCGATAAACGAATGAAATAAGACAACAATTTCGACGAGTTGTTTCATTAAAAAAAAACTTTCTCCATTGAGACTGTTTAATTTTCCGCTCAAATTCATTAGCCACATATTTAAATTCCCATTAAATCACAGCACACAGCAATATTTTCAGAGAATAGTTGAGAGAGAATAGTTGACGTAGTTATGGCTTTTTATTTTTGTCAAACTAACCGAACAAAAAAAAATCTCATTTAATCAACGTCTTCAAAAGAAGTTTGAAAATATTCTGGCTCTGATGGGAGAAAAGTGCTAAACTGACCATGCTTTGTTCTATATGGTGTACATTTTGCTGCACGCTGTCACACGTACTTATAGCGCGTGCTATGGTTTTGAAATCGATAACAAAGGTTAGAAGTTTCTGTGGCTTTTCACTGGTATGTTGTCCGCATGTCGATTCCAAAACACCCGCTGATCTATTATTTCATCCAGGTATCGACACACGATGGTAAATGACTTGCGAAATTTCGATGGCTTAGAGGGAACCGCATATGGCTGGAAATATAGGAATCTTTTAAAAGGCTATTGGTGTGGCGCCATCAATATCACGATGAAAGATTGGTAGCAGAACCTATTATAAGTGCACAATAAAGTACAGATAGCATTCAAATGCGGCTGCACTCTCCATTATAGTAAGAGCTGCACTAAACAAAAAAAAAAAAAACCTTTTTCCTTAGTGGACCATGAATGACCTGAAATCGTAAAAGGCTGACCACTCCACGTGACGTAGTGGCTATAAGAACTATTCAAAACCGTGGGCTGGAAAACATCATCAATGGCCTTATTTATTCTTTGCCATACAAATGTTTTACCATCAAAAATTGACAACAAATAATATTGATCCCTAAAGAGGTAGAATTTTTGATAAATCCTGGAGAGAATCTCCACATTATATATGTATGTATAGCATAAGTGTGGGTGCAGATTTTGTTGTGTAACATCGGTTTACGTGATGCAGGATGAAGTACCAAATAAGTTTTAACAAAAACTAAATATACCAACATTTTTTTTCTTGCATTAAAAGGTCATGTAAAAGTATATAGACAGGAATTACGCAACTCCCATTCTGTTAATTCGAACGAAATCGATTTGCCTTTTTGTGACTTTTTTAAAAAAGCTTTTACATATCTAAATAATAGATGAGGTTTTATTTTTCTATGAAAGAATCACGTATTTTCATTACTGTCGTATATTTTATTTATATTCCTACAGCGACAAAAAATCAACCTACCTGCTAATTTGCTTATGTAACTAGGGCAAAGCTGAGATTGATTGGAAACCATAAATTATATAGGGATATAATATCTGCCAGCAATTGAGTGTTTTGAAAATTTATTAATTTCCTTTTCCCTACAAAAATCTGTATCCTCAGAACGAAGTCATTTTCTTCTTAAATCTTTAGGTTTCTTAATAGGTCATTACTTCCTCTTCTCATTAATTCCAAACTGTATAGTACATCAACAATTATTTTTTTTGTTTCTTTTCGTATTAAAGATAATATTTTTTTTATAATTTGTTTGATTTCTTCATCAGCAATCAAGAGACTTAGTCAAAAAAAGTAAAATACTCTTGAATAATTTAAGAAATTCGCTGACACACTTACTTTGAACCAAAAAGTTTCAGTTTTTGAAAAAGAATATAACTTTACTTCAAATTACAATAATAATAAAATTTGTTACTTTATATTTATAGAAGATTCAAAAAAAATATATTTTTACAGTAAAATCATCTTTCCACTCTCTTTATCGTTACTTAAAATTTTGTAAACTTTGTTCCTTTACAATAACATTTTAGCAATTTAGATGAGAAAACACAAAACTAAGAGAAATAGAAGAAAAAAAAAATAACGCACCATCATCACATTTTTCTCTCATTACATTCGTAATGTTCAAAAATGGTTTAGCCATTTTTATTAATTCAAAAAGTGTACTGAAATGGAAAAGCTTGAACTTTGTTTACAGGAAGAATTAACATAAAAAATATAGATGTATAGAAAGTACAAATACATAAAGCTCTAATGTTTTTAAATATTATAAATATATATCTATCTACATTTTGTGTTGGTCGACCACAGGATAATGTTGATAAGATACAAATGCGATGACAGTAAACAAAAATGTCATCATCAACATAAATTTTAGATACAAAAGGGATATTTTATAATAAATGATGGCATTTATTCAGGAGCAAACAGTGTTATTTGAAGAGCCTGTTCTACTGAAATCAAAGAAAAACTCTGTTTTGGTGAAAATACTGATAATTTTATATTAAAGTTCAGTAAAAAAAACTAACTTAAATTTAGTTTGAATACCAATTTTTCTGGGCTTCTAACATAAACGTGTATTTTCAATTATATTACACCATTCTTCTGTTTTTGGAACGATATTTCTCGATACTTTTTAATAATGTTGAATTCGAATCAGTTGTAGGGCTTGCCCCGAGACGAGACTAATTCGAATCTGAAAAGAGGACAATTTTTTAGAATGAATGATTGGTGGTCTTTTCTGTAAAGAAAATTTTTTAAACACTTTGTTTTAGAAATAGATAAAACTAAACGTTTTTTTATGACTTTTGAATTTTAATACTAAAGCTTTTTACGCTTCTGAAATTTGCAGACAATTTGTCCGTTAAAATTTGAACAGTCATACCAAAGGCGTAAAACTTATTCGATTTTGAAGAATAACCGCAAAGTTCAGGATCGTGTTTTTTACAGGTTTTAATTTAATTACAAAATTGCTTACTGTACTCCCCCTCCTTTCTCTTCCATTACAGACATCGCACAGTGGTAGATAATTGTTAGTATAAAAATATGTTCATCCATAGTTACCTTGTATCTTAAGTTTTTTTAACTGTACATTTTCTTATCAACTTTTTAATTCTTGTTATAAAAGTCGAGCTAGAGAGGTACCTCAAGCGGACGCAGCGTCCTTGATCGTACAAAACCAAAGGAATAATAGTAATTTGTATGACGCGCACATAATTGCGTTCTCGTACCTTTCGTGAAAGTGAAGCGACAGCAAAAGAAATCAAAATGGTGAAAGCGCATTATACATTTATATCTCTGACTTCTCTATTTGTTCGTTAAGCTACTTTACGTTGGTTAATGACATTAGCTTTTGAAGATTAATGTTCTACCTCTAATCTTGACGCTGAGAAAATTAATATAAACATACGCAATTAGAATCGAAATTATAACTATGTTTGGCTAGAAACATCCAACGTTTTACATGTTTATTTTTGGAAAGCACCGTCATTCTCGCTCATGTTGGTGACGGATGCGATTAACAAATTCTAATTATCTGTTCTCTTTGTTTTGAAAACATGTACAAAAACAACAACAAACGCTATACCCGAAATTAATCTCTTCTTTGCTTGTATGTTTGAATGTCACTTTTAGCAAACGATCCTAACGTTTTCTCAATATTAGGAAGCGATAGGTTGACTAAATGTCAACTATTTTCTTACAGTTTCAACTGCTACAGACTCAAAAATTTTTTATCATTTAATGTGAGCTCCGTTCAAATTCGTTTATGAAAAACGAATCAATTTGAGTTTTGCTTCGCAATGAAACGCTTTTTCTAAACGCCTTTCGTGGACGGTGAGTTTTTTGAATGGCTAACAAAACGAACTTGCAAAATTTAATTTCAAATCTAATTGTTTTCGTCCAAATTAAAAATAAAAAAAGTATCGAAATAAAAAGGAGGCCTCTTGCCAAATCAAACATAATCAAAAAATTGTTTGTTTTTTTTTAAAACTAAATTTTTTCGACAACCATTCCACAAATCCACAAACATTGTTAACATTCTTTGTGGGGTCCCTAATGTGATTTGATAACTCCAATCTACTGCTACATTTCCTTTTAGCTAATCCGACCCTGGTATTTTAAACATAAAGTTGGATTCAGAGTACGTTAAAACGAAAAAAAACCACAAATTTGTTTGTGTTCATGAAATCATGAATTCAAACAATATTGAAATCATTTTTGTGTTTTGAATAATTTCTCTAATCCATTCACGTTGAAACAAGCATAATGACTATTACAAGGTTTGTAGAAATTTGCACAAGCTTCGGCTCATTCACAATAGAACTTGTAATTTTTTATAGAAAAACTCCCTATAAAGCTTGCGGCTGCAGTCTTTACCGTTGTAGTATTAATATATGAATGTCCTCCGTTTTAGAATAGACAATTTAAAAAAAATATTTTTTTTATTTTAAATATTTAATGAATGTCTTTCATTTTATTTACAGATGATCGTGAAGACAAAGTGGATGAAATTTCACCGAAACGATTTACAACAACTTCCGAAATTAAATTAAAACCAAATGCAGATGATGATTATACAGAATATTCCTGCCAAGCTAAACACAAAGCACTGCCGCCAGATATGCCTATGCGTTCCACAGTTCAATTATCAGTTTTATGTAAGTACTTGTATACAAATATTTATTAAATGAAATTTTTCTTTTATATTTCCAAGCACAAAGAAAAAATAACTATATTAGAACAAAATAGAAAAATTTCTAAAAGAAAAACTTATTAAAATTTAAAAAGATTTTTGTATTATTTTAAGAAGAAAGTCACTTAAAATATACATCAATTATAGAAAATCATTCAAAATTTTGGTTTTAAAACTTGAAATATAAAAATAAAACATTTTCTAGAATAATATGGTAATTTCTGGTTTTTCTCACAAAATAATTATTTCGGAGAAATTCTAAATTGGTTCCAGGAAGAGACCTTAAATGTCTCGTTTCGTGGCCAGATCTATTAAATGTCAAACTAATGAATTATTTTTTGCTGGTGGCCATATTGAAATGGTCAATAAGTCTTTCTTCATTATTTTTTTATCTTTTTTATTGGAAAAAGCCGAGAAAACAAATGAATACGATATTTCTATAAATTTTTCATATGTGACATTACTTAAGTTTTTAACAGTTTTTCATTTCAAAAGTTTCGAAATTGTTTTTTTTTTTTTTAGTACGTTTACCATATTTGGTATGTAAAATTCAGAAGCTGTGAGTTTTCTAATAAAGTTAGTCTTAAATGAATAGGTGAATGGTTCCACATATTTGACATTCACTCAAACACCTAGCTATTTGTTCTTTTGAAATGAAAAATAAGTAAGTTCCCCAAATAACTACAACTTCATTCTTGTGTTAATTTTAGACTACATAATATTTTGAAGAAGCAAGAGTTAAATTTTCAGTCGAGATTTGTACTTTGTTAAATTTTTAATAAGAAATAATTTATATACATATGTACATATGTATGTATGTACTTGTACATACATTTATTTTGAAATTGAAACATTTTAAACACATAAACAAATATCAGTTTCCTTTTTGTTTCATACTCAAAGTAACATTCAATTTGATCATTTTCCATTCAACATTCATTTATTTTCAGATCCACCTGGCCCACCATACATCGAAGGCTACACCCAAGGAGAAACACTAAGAAGAGGTCAAATTGTTGAACTCATCTGTCGCAGTCGAGGTGGTAATCCTCCAGCTCAATTAATATGGTACAAGAATGGTTCCCAAGTTCGTATGGCATACAGGTAAAGTACATTTGTGTTCAAAACTTCACAATTAAAATATTTAAATAATGTACATTATTATTATATAACATTTATTATTTTTGTATTTTGTGTTGGAACAATATAGGACATCAGGACGCCTGTCGGAAAATATTTATACATTCACTGCCGAAGCTGGAGACAATAAAGCAAGATTTCGATGTGAGGCAAGCAATGTAATGTCACAAAATGCTCTCAAAGCTGAAGTTGATTTAGCTGTCCTATGTAAGTAGATATACAATATACAAGTATTCACACATAACAAAGTCATATAGAATGATTGATGTTAAAACACTTCTTACAAAAAAGTATATGAACAACATTTGCTTTGGAATAAAGAACTATATGGTAGATACAGGGTGATTCTAGGTTTGTTCAATAGAAATGCTGGAGTGGAACCCCAGAACCTTGATATGATAGTTCTACGTACTAACCATCTTGCCACGGGCTATTTTTTTAACTCTGCTACTGTTTTTAACAAAACAATGTAAAAATAAGTCCCTTCGATATATACAAAGTCAAATGTTGAAAATAGATTTTCGCATCTAACTCTTAAACGGTTATCGTAGATCACAAAAAAAATTCAGACAGTTTTGTCTCACTAATCATTTGGAGGACATATTGAAGAACATATTAGTTTTCTGGGTATACTCTCGAGTCCTACCAAAATGATAAATGTTATCGAAAATTAGTTCAGATAACGTTTTTAGATCAAAAAAATTCTCTCAAAATCGAGATTTAAAAATACATAAAGCAAATTTCAGAAAAAAAATTACAAAAATATTAGACCTTCGGAGTAACTATGAGGCAAAGAGATCATTATTTAAAAAAAAATCAGCTTTTGGTTTTCACTTTTAGGGCCAGTTTGTAAACAGTCACTTAAATTTCTGATACAACTTTTAGAGGGTCTAGTTGACGCCAATCAATAAAAATTAGACTAATCAGCTAGCTATCCATGAATTCGAACTATAAATTATCGGAAAAAAAAACAATTTTATTTTACATATGTATTTATTCATTAGAATAATTGGCCAGGAGAAATTAATCTTACATTTATTTTGGAAAATTGTTGGATGAATTTCAATGCAATTTTCTGCGAATCTTTCATGAGTTTCTGGCATTTTTTCCATTTATTGACAAAGGAAGAAAAAGATTTGTATTTCCGAGTTGCTTTGGTGCTAAATGAAAGAAATTTGTGAGAGCGCACTTAGAAGAGTTTTGACCGACGATATTGTTTACTTTTTAACTAGTGTTGATATTGCTTACTTTACTTAGGTCCTCAGACTTGTTATGTCCTTAAGTTTACTTTTCAGCTCTTCCCCAGTAATGCTGATTCCTCTTCGACCGTTACTCTCCAAATAATTGTATGTCTGCATGCTTGAAATGATTTCAGTGCATCGCTTGGCTCGTAATGGACTCGTTCCCTTTTCCATGAGTATGGCTAATTTACTGACATTCATATAATGGAGTCAACAATGGGTTCCTGATGTGTTGTCGCATGAAGTTCATCATTGGAAATATAGTTGGCCAAGATAAATCACAAGGCATCTAATTAATACCGTTTGCAGCTTTCAAGTGACATTAGATTTGACTTTTCAGATGCTGAACCTATTTAAATGCACAAATTCAATAGTCGAGCTTGTTTTCCAAGCTTCTCCATATGTTCCCCAGCTTTTCAAACACAGCCCTTTCTTTCGTGATTTGGTTTTTAAAATCCGCTGGTTTCGCCATCAGTAGAAATAATACTTCAAAAATATTGAAAATTTTCTACCATCTCTAAAGATGGTTCAAAAATGAATAATTGAAAAGATGAAAAAGTTCCGATGCTGATTATTCTTGTTTTTGCTTATTCATCATTAGCCCAACGACTTCAGCTCCTCTCTGATGTTATTACTGAGTCCACTCGGTTCTTCTATTTCCAATTGACAAAGCTCCTGTACTTCACTAACCGCCAACAAGAACAGTATTGGTGGTAGCATACTGCCTTGCCTAACCCCATTTCACATTTCAAATACCTCTGACAACCTTCGTTTGTGTAGAACGTAACGATTGGATACATTATATGAAGCCTTGATAATAACAATCAATTTACATATGTCAGATGCCCTTCCTGCGCATGGCAATTCCGATAAATACCTTATTGACATTTTCGAAAGCCTTTTCGAAGTCTATAAAATGAAGCAGTAGAAGCAGTCATCGAACGCACTGTTCAAACTGTGATATTGACTTTAAACCAAAATCCAAAATGGCGAACAAAAGGCGAGGTTCACAGTTGCACGAAATCAGATTTATGATTTTAGTTCCATACTTTTTTAATAATATAAAAAAAAATGGGGGTCCACAAACAGTATTAATGCAATTAGATAATTGACCTTTATACAAATGTTTAACTGCCCTCAACAACTTTTATTATCTTGTTCTCGTCCTGATCCGATAAATCTGTCATTAATTTTTTTTTCGAATAAAACTCAAATCACCCTGTTTTGTACAGAATTATTCCTTTTAGTACCTAAATTAATAATGAAAACAAAAAAACAATATGTAGTTAGATTATTTTATGACAAAGTACAACGATGTACATGACATAATATTGACTTGCTTTTACTACTTGTCACACAGAAATGTATGTCAACCATTATAGAAGACTCGAAAACAGCAAATGTGGCTTCATAATATTCTACACACCTACATACATATATAAATAAGGCAAAGTTCATTAGCTTTTCAAATATACCTACCATAAGAATATGTTTACTTTGCTTCCACACATCTGATATATGTTTATATAATATACGTGTGTATAATGTTTGAAAAAAAAATTTTGTCGGAGGTACATATACAAGGTATAAAGTACAACTTGATTAAGTATGATATCAGACACATGCAAAGCCAGCTCAAAGGACCAGGAAAGACAAAAGTACACCCAACCGGAAAGCCCAAAAAAACAACATTTTTCCAGAATGCTATTAAAAAAATTAAATCCCCCTTCCCCAATTACCTTGTAGAGTGGGCTTCTCTCTATCTCTTTTTATACCTGTTCGATATGTCCTTGATAGAGCACAACACCTCCTTAACTCAAACCTCGATTTTATTTGGCTCGACTTTGACTCCACCAAATTTTGTTCTGAATGCTTTTACTTAGTGTGACCATATTTTGAAAAGTATAGCAAATACTAAATATTTATTTCTCCAAACATATCGTTTTTATCTTGGAAGGTTATAAAATTCCGTTGTGCAATACAAATTTTTTAATTGTATTTTTTGATGGGCTCTTTGATAACAAATATAAAAAAAACTTGAAATTAAATTTTATATAAATTAATTAACAAAAAACTTAATCTTCACAAATATTTTTATTTGTAAAAGTCTTCCATGCAACATTCAATTCCGAAAATAAAAAAAAAAATGAAAGTAAACAAAAATTAAAACCCACGAAATCTAGAACAAACGAAAAGCGAACAAATGGTCACCCTGAATTCTGTACTACTTAAATATTAATGAACAAAATTCTAATTTTTACGATATTCTGCATATGATGCGGGACATTTTCATTATTTCTCTTTTTATTTTTTTTTGTGTGTTTTGTTTTTCTTTTCATGTCAATCTTATAACGAAAAGTTGCCCCAACCCATGTGTCAGTGTCAGGACCAACTGAAGCGAGGGTAGGTGATGTTGTGCCACTCACCTGTACAACTGCTCCATCAAATCCACCAGCCGAAGTGAAATGGATGGTGGGAGGACGCCAGATACGTAATGCGACATCAAGGACTTCAGTTAGCCCAGATGGTAAGGAAAAAAAAAAAACATATGAGTAAATATTTTTTTATGTATAAATAGGTAGGAGTACTTTATACCTACACATAAAACCATATTTGGAGCTATTCATATAGCCAATTTGTACAGTGCTGTGCAAACAAAATTTTCATAATTTTTTTTTTACTCGAAATATTTTTTTTAACTGATTGTAAATATTTGAAGATTCAATATCAGATTAAATATAAAATGAATTCCTTTAACGATTATTAATACAAAAATAGTGATATATAAGAAAACTCATATTATAAAGAACAACTGCATAATTAATAATTATAAATCGAATAAAAATAAAAAATATTATCTTATGATCAAACTTTTGATTTGTTTATTATTTAAGAAATAATTATGCACAATATTTATATTCCAAAAAAATTTATTATAAAATTATACATATGTATAAGCATTCGGTAAAATTTCAGCGCATTCATTTGAACGGGAGTGTTCACCTGAGAGGACTTTATTTTAAAAACATACATATGTACATATGTATAATCTAAATCTAATATCGAATTTAATTATCTCTCACAATTTTTGTTTTCTATGACGACCGACGAAAGGAGAACACTTCTAAAAACCAATTAAGACCTCGACGATACTTTTGAATACTTGGTACTATATGTCATGAAATAACATAATAGTAAATTAAGCCGCTATTTCTGTATTTCACACTGTTGTTGTACTTTCTACTACGTGTCGTGGCATCAGTAGAGACAAAAAAAAGACGCTTATTGTTTAAAATGTGTGTAAAATAAGAATACTAAATTTTGAAGTAGCAAAATATAAAGGGTGTCCCAACAAGAACGCAAGACTTAAATTTGGCGCCATTCGAAGTGTCATTGTTTGACATTTGACATTTATTGTTTGTTAGTAGAAGGTATAAGTTTAATAAAAACGGAGCGCTACACGAATGAACAACGCATTCTCATTGTGTAATTGTTTTACCAAAATGGTGAAAGTTTTGCGGCTACAGTTCGCAAATTGCGATCAATTTGGGGTTACAATAATGCTCCAAAAGAGTCAACTGTAAAGCAATTAATGGAAAAATTTGCTGAAACTGGGTCTGTCACTGATGTAAAGACAACAACGCGCCTTCGACCAGGTCGATCGACCGAAAATATCGCAGCAGTACGTGATGATGTCGCTCAAACTCCATCCACCTCAATTCGACACCGAGCTCAGCAAATTGGTGTTTCCAAATCCACTATGTGAAATGATAACCAATTTTTTTCGTCGTGCCTAGAATTGAAGAAATTAATGTGGAGGGGATGGTCAACAAGACGCTACACATCTCATACAGCCAGAGAAACAATTCAATTGCTGCATCAGTCATTTCCCGGTCGTATGTTATTTCGCGTTTTGGAGACCAGAATTGGCAGCCTAGATCGTGCGATTTAACACAATTGGGTGTTTTTGAAGTCAATGGTTTATGCAAATAAGCCGACGACGACTCAAGCCTTAAAAGAGGAAATTGGACGCTGCATTAAAGAAATAACGCAGCATTTATGCAAAACGGTCATTGAAAATTTTATTAAAAGATCGCGTATGTATCAGCAAAGCCGCGGCGGCCATCTGCCCGCACGATGTGTTGTTCCGTACATAACCTCATCCTGTCTACTTTACGATATAATAAAGAATTCGCGATTCTTGTTGGGACACCCTTTACATGTACATTTCTTTTAGGGTGTCAAAAAAAGTTCTCAAACTTTTTTAATGCAATAGTGCTCAAAAATGTATGTCTTTAAAGTAAGCCAAAATTGACGACAGAAACAGTTAAAAAATATGTGGGAAATATGCTCTTTTTGTGCCCAATTTCGCAGGAATAAAGAATTCACTTTCTACCACTAATTTATTTACGATGTGTTGGTAAGAGAGCGCACTTCGCACATTAAAGAAGAAATTTCTGGCTTAAAAAAAAAAACATATAAAATAGTAGATAATTCTGTTCGGTTTTTAAAATGTTTTCTTTTCAAAATAAAAACTATTTCTTATAAAAAAAAATAATTTTTCTCCCTTCTCTCGTCATTAGCTTTTTATATAATTTATCCTTCGATATAAAAAAATGTTTGCCTCAAAAAATTTAAATAAAAAGAAAATACTACAATATTTTTTTAGCGAGCCAAAGACAGGATTTAATTTTAATAAGAAATGCAACTTTCCATTTGAAAATTCAAATTCCATAGTTGAGATATTTGAAACACCCTAACATGCACAGCACTGTTTGTGCAAAATATTTATTTTATTTCTTTAAAAAATGTTTATTTTTGACAGATCAACATGTATTACATATGAATACGAGCAGATGATTTTTTTGTATGCAAATTTAATATGCATATTCTATACAAGCAAAGATACGTATAAATATAAATAGTTATCTACATATAACGCATTTGTTTTATTACATTTTGCATCAATTTCTTTTTTTTTAATAAAAAAATAACTTTTTTTACATATTTAAAGAGGTATGCTAAATTAACTTAACATTTATTATTTTTTTGCAGGAGGTTGGATAACAACATCAAACATAACAGCACTCGTTGAACCGAATAAGAAGTCCTTAGTTGTCATATGTCATGGACTGAATATGCAGTTGACTGAGAATGTAGTGTCTACACATACAGTTAATGTTTTATGTAAGTGTTACACAAATTATATACCACCCATATAACGATGTATGTACATATATTAAGTTATTAAATTAAAATTAATACAGTTGATTTATGCACTGTTTACAACTTGAAAGCTGTAAACGGTTGCAGAAGTATATAAACCTAGTTTATTTTTATAAGAGTCTATTTTCATACACTATTTAGAAGCGTGCACGTTTTGCAGATAGCTGCTGTATACTTATCTACTTAGTAATGGAGGAGCAGAAGACTTGTTAGTTAGTAGGATATAAGGACAGCTTTTGTAATTGCTGTTGTTTTGATTGTTTCATCTTTGAACTTTAATTTAAATATAATTGCATTGTTATAGTGGAACACGATGGAAAGATTGAATTAATAAAAAAAAATTGCTTGTGGTTAACAACCAATATAGAAACTTCGTATTTTTGATAATTGCTTTTCATTAACCTGTAGTAGTCAGATAGAACAAAAATTAAAAACAAAAAAAAAAGTACATTAGATTGAAACTTTAGACCCCAACAGCATAATTGATCGAATATTGAACAGACAAATATTTTATCGTCCAGGTAGAAACGCAGATATTATAATAAACAGTTTATATCCATAACACAGTCCCATATATGTATAGTATATATTGGCTTCGTTAGGGAAAATATTTCAAAATTGTTTTCAATGCTTTTGTGTTGGATTTATTTGTGCTTGATACGTTTGCATATCTCCTCTGCCTATTCCATTTCAAGCACTTTTCGATATAAACAACAACAGAAATTGAATTTAATTTGTATTTCTTTTGAATTTTTTATTTCGTTTAATTTTTTTTTAACCTTATAGAATATACAGTACATAGTTTTTTTTTTATGTATTCGTATCATACATTTTTGTTTTGAATATTTTTATTTTGAATATCCACAAATCACTGTTCTAAAATATTTTTTTTTTTAACTTTTATATATGACATCCAAAGAATTCAAGTCAAAACAATTGCTAGCAGCTATTTGTACTTCCTATAGCTGGTTTGTTTTCCTTCAAAAGTTAAGCCTGACATAACAACATCAGTTTGGATGGTGTAAATGAACTTTGCCTGTTGAATTTATGATACATTTTTATTTCAGAATAAAATCTAAATAACTGACTGAATGCATTATGCATAAAGACAAAAGAATTTTTATTGAATTAGACTTAGAATGCACTAGCCAATTCCTTAAACAATAACATCTCAACGAATATCAATTACAGCAAAAAATTTTAATAAGTTTTGAAAAACCTTTTTCATAGATTTGTATTATTATATAGCAAGAAAATAAAAAAAAAATTTCAAAAACAAAAAAAGCCCTGAGAAAATATTCCATTAGAGAATACTGGTTTTATCTTTTAAAAACTCTTACAATTTTTTAATGGGTTTTACACTCAACAATAATTTATTTATTTTTGGAAATCTTCGATGTTTAAGAGCAAAGAGCAAATGAGCAAAAAATTGTTTCTTTGACTAATTTTAGAAAAAAAAAATATTTAAATAATTGACATTTAAAAAAAATTTAATTTAGAAAAAAAAATATTTAAATAATTGACATTTAAAAGAAATTTTAAAACATTTTGTACATTTTAAGATGTACAACAGTCTTTACTTCTTAAATTTGTAAAAGAAACTTAGCGTTTTAGAGAATGCAAAATAATTTTAGACGTATTTTTAAGTACAGTAATATTGTTTAGCCGAAATATATGATTACCTACATAACGCTCATCTTAAACGCATATACAAATAAAGGGTGTCCCAACAAGAACGCAAGATTTAAATTTGGTGCCATTCGAATAAGTGCCATTGTTTGACATTTGAACAATTTTTATTGTTTATTGGTTTATGCGAATAAGCCGACGACGACTCAAGTCTTAAAAGAGGAAATTGGAGCCTGAATTAATGAAATACCGCAGCATTTATGCAAAACGGTCATTGAAAATTTCAGTAAAAGATCGCGTATGTGCCAGCAAAGCCGCGGCGGCCATCACAACTATTTAATAAAGGCAGTTTTCTCAATTCGACATAAAAGTCGAATTTTCTATTGGAATTTTAGATAAACCTGAAATTCTTCGTTCAAAAAACAATACAAATAGTGCACAAGGTTTCTGATAAAAGTACTTCTGTAAAGAAAACGCAGTTTACGATATATTCCCACAAAAAAATGGCTGCGTTGAACCTGATAAGAAAAACAAGATTAAAAAGTTTCTATGAAACAAGTGGGCTATGAACAGGAAATATTCATCTTAATTAATTTTCAAAATCTTTTGCCCCATACTGTTATAGGAAGGTACTGTTGAACAAAAATGCTTGGAAGTCCATTTGAATGTTTTTCCAATAAACAACACACAAAAACTTTTACCTTTTCTGTTATCCAATGATTGAAAATTCTCGAAGTTGTCTTCAAACAAAATTTAATATTTCTTTGTAGTCAGATTAATTTGACTTTTTGATGCTCAATATTGTTTCTACTCCTTTTTAATTTTTTCTTTTTAATGTTAGGGGTACCTTTATTATTTAGGTATGTACCTTAATCTCAAAACGGGCCTAGCAAATGTGTTTATACATGCTAACATAAAAAAAATGTCAGGCATTTTCATTTATATTTTCACAACCTATTTAAAAATGAATTTTATGCACAAATATTTTTTCATATTAAATTGAAGCTTCGTAAGATAATAAAATTTTTCAGCAATTTTCTTGCAAACAAAAATTTTTTTATATAAAAGCATTATTACAAAAACAAAAAAAAACAGAAGAAAACGCAACAACTGAAACACTCAACCCATTTTTCCCCACCCCCAATTTCTATGATGTAGCATAAAGAAAGGCTACATGAATGTATGTTTAAGAAATTACACTCTCTTCCTTTTCTCTTTTATCTGGATAAAAATAAAAATTCAATTTTCTTTATGAAAACACTGCAGGAACTTGTCCCATATTAGGAGATATTTTTTCTACATACAAAATAAAAAACCCTGATGTTTTATTTTTTTGATAAAAAAGGAACAAAAAATGACAGTGCAAAAATTAGATTGGAAAAAATATAAGGGTTGGTATAGGACAGTGTTACACGTTGAAATTGTCGACATTCTGCAAGGTGTATAATAAACACTCCATGTCATTTGACTAAGGTCGTTTGGAAAACATAAAGGACAAATTGAAGAAAATTTTAATTAAAAATTTATCTGTTTTTTTTTTTTTGCTTTTACAAGGTGATAACAATGTAGGTATATGCTGCAAAATTTTACATATGTCTGAAAAAAAATTAAATTTTTTATTCGGGGTGATAGACCACTTTGCAGGAATAAAGAGCTATAAGTACTTAACATCAATGCAATGTTGTTCTTAAATTTCTTGAGAATAACGGAAATGAGTACAGGTTCCTTCAAGTGGAAATATAATTTTTCAAATGCCATTGATAAATTTTCAAATGGGATCCTAAAATTTATAGAATTTATAAACAATACTTTTTTTCAAGGATCATAAAATATGGTCTTTAGTGCCAATTGTTACGAAATGGCACTTTTATTTTCAGATAATAATAAAAAAATAAACGACAAAAGACAATTCAATATTGAATTGTGTTCATGCTTGAATGATCAGCTGTTGAATCGTTGTTTTTTCAGTTTTTTTGTTATTTTTTGACAATAAAATTCCTTTATTGATTCACTAGCCTCTCTTAATTGAGTAAATATGTGCCATTAAAAGGGGGTTTTAAGAAGCTTTTTAAAATATATTAATTCATTTGAGGCTATTTTTATGTCAGTGACAATCCCGTCTCGTCTCGAGACTTTCGGTAGATCTCGGTCTAAAAATTAAAAATCGAGACGAGTCGTTTCGGATTATTTTTTAGCTTCAAAATTGCACTACATACCGGCCGAATCATTAAAACAAAACTTATTTATCTCAAGAACGCATCTGATGGTTTTGATGAACTTTTTTCCCACTTGTAGGATTCTGTCAAAATTTTGGATTTTGGGCTTTCTTTTCCAAATTGATTTTCAATTTTGATTTGAAGTCTAAAATGAAAAAAAGCAACAACTTGTTCAGATTTTTTTGGGGATTAATTTTGGAGATTTTTCCTTCCTAAAACCGAATTACATATTTGATAAATTTTGTTTTGAAGAAAAAAACAGTTTTAACACGTTACGTACCCATCATGTTTTGTTTCTTTGTTTTCTACCACGCTGCCGTCTACCATAGAATGTACCACAAAGGACTTTCCGGGCTGGTTCCTCTTCGCTCATACGAGCTAGGTGCCCTGCCCACCGGAGTCTACCGGGCTTAATTTTTGTCACTATGTCTGCTTCAAGGTAGCTGCGTACAATTCATGATTGTACCGTTTTCGGAATCATCCTTTTCCTCACATATGGGGCCAAGATTAAATAAAAAAAAAAAAAAAAAAAAAAAATCCACCACACTTTGGCTGAAGAAACAAATTGAAGACTTTGTTCAATGTCTTGCTTTTTACTTTTACTTTATTATAGTTTGTTTTCTGCAAGAGGCAAAGTTTAATTTAAGTAAGGCTTTAAAGTGTTGAAAAGTAGTTTGAGAGCAAAAGAACAACTTTTGACGATTTTTTTTTTATTTTCTATGAAAGTTACTCTCGCGATAATGTAAAATGTGTTTGCGACCCCCCAAATCGTGTAAAAAGTTTGTTGTTGTAAAATTCGGGTAACTGCTTTATTAACTTTTTTGTTTAGTTTTTATAATTTTGTTGCTGAAAATTATTGACGTGAATCGGTAGAAACCTTAAGACTTCAATCGAATGACTCGGAGTGTATGAACTTAACTTAACCACAATCATGTATAAAGAAGAACTCTTTTCTATTTATCGCACCGGTAGGTAGTGTAGTCGACTTCTTTTTCACTGATATACGTTGATTAATTCGAAGCATTTTTGACTTTTGTAAAAAAAGGATGTTGGCGGGTATTTGGCAGATATAGAGAACTTTAGAGATTCACACTTGCAATACAGAAAAAAAAAAGAAACTTCTATTGAATCGACCATGCCTTTCAATGCTGAAAAAGAGAGTTATAGTCAGAAAAGTCAAATCACATTTTGCGAAGTGATTTATACTGATTTTTGTGCTTTCATGAAAAGTAGAGCTTCTCAGAAATTTATCACGAATATACAAGGCTACCGGAACCGCTGAATTGAAACTTTTTTTTTGTATTCTAAAGGTGTAAATTGTATCACATTGATTTGAAATATTTATGCTGATATAAGGGTTGTGATATCGGTTAGAAATGAAAAACATAACTCTATTTTTACGAAAAGTTTTGAACATGAAGAATTGATGACATTGAACTGAAATCATTATGTCGCTCAAATGGCAGGTTGCGATTGTTGGTCGTTTAAGCGCTTTTTGAAAATTTTCTTGGCAAACATATGACTTTTTAAAGGGCTTCCCCAAACAACCCTTAGTTATCGCAGAGACTCGGGGCTTTAAGCATCGGGCAAATGTACGAAGTGGCAAAATGGATGGAATCACAAGAAGGACAACCTTTTTAAATGATTTGTGGGTTGCAAATACATCTTACAATAAAAGTCGGTGCCTTCTAAAGCAGCATTCACCCCGCCAAATCACTACTTCTCTATTTGCCTGCAACAAAGATGAAAGAGCACAATGACATTTGCCGTTAATTTTGAATGATACTGATTTGAGTAAAACTTCAAAAACACTTTAAAACTAGTTTTGTCGTAGAACTAGTTTTGAAGCGAATAAGGTCTGCCATCTAAAAGCTATGAAAAACAAAACGAGTTAAATCTGGCGGCGTGGCGCGGCATTGTCAAATGAGGTCATCATTAGCAACTTAACTTCTCAGATTCTATGGTGCTTGATATTTTATGCTACACACAAAATGTATTTCCATCAATTTAAAAAAAATGCAAGCAAATGTTGAACTCATATTTCATGAGTACGTAATTGAATTTCCTTTTGACCTGTAGCACTTGGAAAATTTCTTTGCCCCCATCACTCTTTCTCCTCTGTCTCTCTCTCTCTCTCTCTACCGTTGATGGTTCTTTTCTCACTCTATTTTCTGCATTACAAACAAATATCACATTGATGTGCTAGAGGCTTTTTCCATAAGCCCAGACAAAAACTCAATTTGTCCTCTTTGATTTCCTGAACTTGTGTCATAAGTTCTTCGTTTTCATTTTCATTTTATGTGGGTGCAATATAGTGAAGCAATTTTTGCTAAAACAGTTTCCTTTTCTACTAAAAAGGCAATTAAACCGACAGAGGTGATCAATAAACATTTCCTTCCGTCTGCCATTTTGTCCAATGTTGTTTCCTTTCCTTTTATTTTATTTTGCTTTGTTTTTGTATTTGTTTTTTTTTTCTCTTTTTATTTTTAAATCGATATTCGTTCATGGTTTGATTCAAATCTTGTATTTTAAAACCTTTGGTCCTTTAATGTGCATGCCTATTTGTATTTGTAGATAAATATACCGTATTTGTTTTATTGTTAATAGAATTGAAAGTAATCAATATATCTTCTTGTTTTATCTTACGGTCTTGGATTTACCCCGAAAAAAATAAGAATTATTTATTGAAGTTTTCTTCCAAATATCAATATTGCAACAAGTTTCCATTTGTTATGCATTTATTTATATTAAGCATCTACAATTCTACATATTACATTTTTTATTTTACATCAATGTTGAATCCAAACTTTAATTACATTAAAACTTAAATACATGGAACTGGGAATTGTTACATTTTATTTGTTGTTCAACGTCAAATTAATCATAGTATTCGTTCTTGTTGTTTCTCACTCTTGTAAGGTATGTTTTATGCTGTAATATTGATACTCTTTGTTTATACCTTTTCGAAAGGTTCTACTATATTTAATTGATGAAAAGGATAACAATTATTTAATGAGTTAGAGGGACGGAATTGAATTGAGGAGTTGATTTAGGTTTTGTTGTATTTATAGAATTATCTCATGTGTTAAGCCTTCCATGAATTCGCAAAATTTACTGCTGTAATAAATATCATTGTGAAATATTTATCTGGGATAAATCAGACCAAACATTGGGCTAGTTGGTCGAAGATGTTTGTTTGTAAAAACAGCCCTCTCTAATTTTGTGATTGGAAAGTGTGTGCGCGTAAGCGCTTGATGAACAATTGCCGTGTAGTGTAGAACCTTCCTTTCTGCTTAAAGGGCATTTGTCAATTACAGAAGATGACTTACGTGGTGTTCCCACTTGGGAAGCACTGTTCCATTCAAATAGATGTCCGTAATAGGCTTGTGTGGACCAGAACATGGGCTTGGGCAGCATATGTATTCGGTCTTTTTCACGCTAATACGGTCTCCATTTCCCTCCAGAACATCCAGCCATACATCAAGTGTTCGTTGGAGAAAGGATCTTTACTTATTTTCAATTGTATAGGAGAGAATAACTGATTCAATTTATTGTTGGTCACTTAATCTGATTGAAAAAAAAAAACGCTGAAAAATTTGTAGATGAGAATAATGAGCCATCTAAACCCGATGTCTTGCATGTTTTTTCAGAAATCAGAGGGTATCTCGTCTAACCCAATTGATTTCCCCTTTTTGGAGTTTTTCACCGTAGTACTTACTTCTTCCACTGTCATGTCAGCTACGTCTGCGTTACTAGATATTGGAAAGTATAGACTCGGAAATTGTTAATTTAAATATTCTGCACAAAACTTTTGCCATCTGCGAATTTTGTCGTCATTCAGAAGAAGTTGGCCTTGAACGTTTGTTAATCAATTTCAGTGAATGAATCTCCTCAGCATTTCCTTCTTTGGGGCTATTTTTAAAATAGTTGCACCCTTGTTTCTGCAGCTCTAATAAGGGTACGCTAATTCTTCGCAACATTTGTAAATCACTCCGAGGCAAGCTGCCCTTATCCTAACTTTTTTGCAGCCAAATTCCTTGCATTTTTTTGTACGCCGCACTTATAAGCAAAACACTTCAAAGACCCAAAACAAATGAGACTTAAAACTAAAAACTGAAATCTTAAGGCACCCAAAATGGTCTTGACACTCCAGGCACTTCTATGGTTTGGAATGTCAAAATAAGACAGCTTCATTATTTTGGAAAAACTTCTCGATAATTTCTCGAAGGCTGATTTTATCTAAAATTAAATTAAAATTAAAATTTCAACTTAAACAGTACAGTACAAAATTATGAAAAGTTGATGAAATTCGTATCTAAAAACAGATTTCAAAAAAAATAAAAATAAGATCCCCTCCACAGCTATGTACAATGTACATATAGGTAACCATAGTTAATCCATCCATCAAAATGCAACAGTCTGGAAACAGAAATATTACAAACTTCTCAAAGAAACCTTAAACCTTTGAGGTTTCATTTAAAATCCTTACGACAGTAATGTTTGTTTCGTAAATTATTTTTCTGCATTCAAAAACGTCTCTATATTTGCCCTGTCAGGTATTTTACTTCATAAGTCTTTTACGTTTTTATTACTCATAAAATATACTATAATGTCTTACACTTTTAACGTTCATTCATATGAATTTTCATTATTTCCTTTTTTTTTGAATAATAAATCTATGCATTGCTCTTTTATTTTTATTTTCATACAGATCCTCCTTCACCACCTTTAATTTCTGGTTATGTAGAAGGACAAATTATTCCTGCTGGTTCTGTTCAAAAATTACTTTGCGTTTCATCAGGCGGAAATCCTTTGGCTACTTTAACGTGGTACAAAAACGATAAAAGGGTAAGTTTCGCACATGTTCTTTTTTTTTATTAAATTTTACTTTTGTCTGATTACCTTTTCAAAAACTGTTATATTTTACTTGCATATAAAATAATTTATAACTTTGAGAAAAGAGGAAAAAAGATACTCCCAACTTATTTTAGGTGTCTGGATGTTGTAGTTTGAAATTTTCTGTTTACACCAATTATGGACAAAAACGAGCAATTTAATTACTTTTTTTGTTTTTGTTTTATTTTTATTTTATTTTTTATGTATGTTTGAATGTTAAATGGTAGAGAAAAACATTCTTCGAATAAACTATTTTCTAGTTTCAAAAGTAATTAATTTTTGTTCTTTTTTTTTCCTGATAAAAGAAAATTTCAACATTTTTATACCATAAACATTATGTAAGCTCCATGTTTTTCCTAAGAAGTGTTGTTCGGCCACATTAAAACGTATAAAATTATATGCAAAAACATACCAATACTATTTCCCGTAGATATACCTTACTAAAAGGATAAGGACACTTAAATGTCCTTTTAAACTGTTTGCCACTCGTTTTTTTATTATTATTGTTTTTTTTTTTTTTTTTGCAAGTGAAAGTCGGTATAGCACACTTCTAATATCTGAACATGGCTTGTTGATTTCAACCATACATAGTTTTACAACCATCACCGGGAAAGGACAGAAAGACAGTTTTCGAGAAAATGATGTTTGCCCAAGTGCAGGACAAACAAAAGTCAGCACTCAGGATATCTCTTAGATTCGTTGCCTGTGAATTTTTGTAAAACAAATTACAAATCCGCATTGGCGTATACATACATATTAAAAAATGCTCGTCTAGGATAGAAATTAAACAGTACTGTGTATATTAAAACACTCAACTATACTTTTGCATCAATTTGAGTTGAAGTTTATGAAAGCTTTGGGGATGTAATCGATAAATATGAAAAAATATGACAAAATGTCGTATTTTTTCTGGTTACAGAACAAAACAGCCAAAAAAATCTAATTCAACGACCCTTTCAATTAATCATTTAATCGAAACAAAAAACTTGGATGTTCATAATGTTGAATAGGAACATATAATAATTGTGAAAAATATTTGTGCTCAAGTCAAATTCTTGAATTGGCAGGAACTGTCATAAAGACAATTTTGTTGATCATATTAACGACCGCGATTATTATTTTTCAATCAGAAACCGCAATCATCAGTATGATAATTTGAGATCATCAATTTTCGAATTGAAAACTGCCATCATCGTATTGATAGCCGCGAATATTGTTTTTTTTTTTATTATCTTCGATTCCCAGTCTCGTCCATATAAAAACAGAAATGATTTTTCACGGGCTACTGCCTCGTGCGAGAAATTGACTATAACTCTCGAAAAGTATCACAGCGAAGTTAATGAAAACTTCTACAATAACAACTGTGTGAAATGTTTAGTTGTCATTTTGTCAAATATGTTCTCCAATTTTTCTATTTTAAAAGAAAATAATTATTATCACTTTCGTTTGAATCGAGTCGATTCCGAGTAATTTGTCTTTTCACATCGCTTATTTGCTGCAATAACGTCTAAACGCCATTCGACAGTGAATATTTTCAGTTCGAATGCTAAAATAAACAAAGTTCCTTCGTTCCAAACCCAAAGCCACTAATCGTTAAGTTACCGAGTGATACCAAAAATATTGATAATGCATTCAAATTGAGAATTCCTTCCCGGAATTGTGGGACTTTTCGGAGAAAATATGTTTTATCTGATTAATGGAGAAATTTTAAGCCAATAGGTTTGCTGACTCCCGCCAGAGATCTTTCCGAAAATATCACATTTTCTAGAGGAAACTAAAATTAAAATAGTTACAGCGCAAACCGTACAATCGAAACATAGAATTTGTAAAAATACATACCGTGGTGGCCGCAGAAATAGCACACTTTGTACCTACTTCTCATTAAATTTAAAGAAAAGGAACCGTTGAAGTTTTAATTTTAACTAACTCTGTTTTAACTCTACCACTGAGTTAAAACAGAGTTAGTTAAACCTGCAAATTAAATGTTGCATAACCAATTCCACAAGCTATTTTTTTATCGTGAATGACACGAAACACGGTCTAATTGTTCCTTATATTCAAATTTAATAAAGATAAAAATTACAAATAGGTGTGCTATTTCTATGGCCACCACTGTATATAATTCTGAAAATTAGGTTAGAGCGTGAAAGTTAAGAAACCCATTGTGTGATTAATTTTTTGACTTTAAAAGATCAATCCAAGCATACTTGACATTAAATAGACAAATATTTTCCACAGCCTCTACCTGTTGCGAGGAAATAATAGCGTCGCGTCGTCGTCGGTCCGCTGGCTACAACACATGAATCATTGGCCCTACGAACTAACTCTCAATATAATTGGGATTTGGACATTTTTAGATACATACCTATTTCCGGATTAGCTACGTTATAAAGTATTTAATATTTAGCGAGTTGAATACAGTACTTGCCCCGAACGTTTCGCTTCGAATTCGGAGTGAGTACTGTCGGTAAATATTGAATATTTATAACTCGGCTTATCCGAAAATATCTAAAAATGTCTAATACAAACAACCGAGAAAACCTTAAAAGTTTAATTGGGATTTGTTTTATTATGAAAGTTAACCAACTCCCAAATTTATGAACTAGGTCTCAACAAAATTTCGATGGGAGTTGGTTCATTTTGGCTAATGGGAGTTAATTCATTTGAGGGTTAGTTCTTAATTCCGAATTATTCACGATCAAGTAAATGAAGCGTAAAACTTTAACGATAACACGATTTGAAACATTCACAATTAAAAACGTAGACATTAACATAAACATTTTAACGCAATTTTTTCTCTTTGACTCATAAGTCACAATGTATCCCTGTCAAGCTTTAAATTTCTTGACTATATACAATTTTTGATTTGAAGCAAAACGTTAGAAGCGTTTAAGCTAGACGAAACAATTTAAACCACTTTGCCTTTCACACAGTACTGTTCGTTTTTGAATACATTTTTATTAGGATTCGTTGTGAATGCACATATGTTGTTTTTGTGTTGTTGTCTTGTGTGTGTCCTCTGAGTTGCTTACACAAAAAAGTGCCACACTACACAAATATAATTGGAGAACAAAGGCAAATCTTGCCGTAGGATAAGGGATTACCAACTTCCGTTTCAATGCTTTTGTGTAAAAAAAGGTCCTTTTATGAGGCTAAAGGTTATGTTTCTCTATTTTGTTTTTGCTTTTTTTCATTTTTTTGTTGTTGTTTTATTTATCTTATTTTGGGTTCAACGTTTTAATATGTTGGATATGAAAGTGAGGGGTTTTCGAGATCAAAAGATGATTGCTTTTTTCTCCTTCTCATTCTCTGAAATAAGATAACAAAAAAAAGTCCTTCAATGTTGAAGACATCTTTTTTTATATATTTATATCTCAAGGTATTATATTATTTTCTATTCTATCATCATTATACAGGTGAACTCTGTTATTCTAGCAGGCGAGAAGACGGTTTCAGCTGAAATAACAATTCTGGCAAATGTAACTGACAACCAAGCACACTATCGATGTGAATCCCACAATAGTGCAACTGAAATTCCCCTATTTGAATCTACAACTTTAAGTGTACACTGTAAGTAGAACTATATGTATATCAACATCAACATCATCATCATCAACTTCAAATTCAAATTAAATTGTGTAAAACTATATTGAAATTCTTTCTAACTTTTATAGTTGCACCAGAAACAGTAAAAATTCGTGTTGAACCCGAGGAACTCAAACCGGGCAATGAAGCAACCCTAATCTGTGATTCCAGTTCAAGCAATCCACCTGCAAAACTATCTTGGTGGAAGGATGGTATCCCAATAGAAGGTAAGAAGCTCGATCATATATGTGGGGATATTGTGAGTTTCTGTTGTTTGAAAACTTGTTTCGAAAATAACTTTTAAAAGATTACTTTCGTCCTATGTTCTATTTTTCTCCTTTTTTTCAACATTCTCACGCCACTTTCAAAAATCATAAAATATATCTTCTTTTTTTATCCATCTATCTATCTGTCTCACAAAATCAAACAGCGTAAATGAAAGATATTTGAAATTGTTTCCGTTCAAAAAATTGTTTGAACATTTCAATCAAG
Organism: Syrphus vitripennis; assembly: GCA_958431115.1. Classification (NCBI taxonomy): domain Eukaryota; kingdom Metazoa; phylum Arthropoda; class Insecta; order Diptera; family Syrphidae; genus Syrphus; species Syrphus vitripennis. The sequence continues at coordinate 32,195,281 of OY288109.1, read as the reverse complement.
TTTACAAGGAGGAAATGCATAAATGTGTATTTATGCAAATCTTCATACCTTTTCGATGTGTAAAAGCACGGGTGGATTTATGAATTATTGGATCCTTAGACATTTTTAAGGATACCGAAGTTTAGAAAGTTTATTTAATTTTTGAACCGGTCCCAAAAAACCACAGAAATTATGCAAAAATCAATTCGATATTTTTTCGTCCAGCCATTGTTTTATAGGGACTAATTATTCAGAGTTAAAAACGATCACAATCATTAAATTAATTCAAAAAATTTTGAAAACCAATTTTTCAAATGTTTTTTTTTATCAAATAGAAAAAGGCAGTTACCAGCCTATTTTTAACTCATAGTTAATTTGTTTGTTAGTGAAAACAATTGCGCCTTAATAACAACCATTGTAGATCCGCTATTGTATTGTGGCTTTTGTACATCAAGATCAGAACGTTATGACTCGCATGTTATTTCCCATGAGCAGTGCTGTCAAGAAGTTTATATTTTGTTTTTTCTAAACGCAAACGTTGCTGAAAAGTTTTGCCGTTCATTTTTCATGCGAATGAGAAAGTGCAGTCTGTTGGGAATTCATATGTGCAGCGAATGTGGTGTATACCATACAATAACACCTACCTATGTATAGCGATTTGATTTTCAAGTTAATAATAATTTTCCTCCGTTGACTTTAGTTGAAAGTTATATTTTCATTTTACTTCTCCTTTTTCTTTAAAAAAAAATGTTAAGTTTCTGGTTGGGCTCCATCATTTTTTGTAAATTAATTAAATTTGTTTATTTATTTAAAAACTCTTGTTACAATTCGATTATTATAAAGTTATAAATCGCCCAGAACATTTTTAGAAAGTTTGGCGACATATAAAAATAATGGCGGGCGGGTTAATGAGGCCCTATAATAAAATCTTCAAAAGCTTATAACAACGTTCTAAAACTTAAAAATACAGCTAATTGTAACTTAGTTGCAAACTTTTAAAAATCAATTTCTTTCGAATCAAGTGCGACTTTTTCACCTCTAAATTACACGGGTTCTTGAGAAAATGATCTTAGAAAAAGGTAAAGATGTTAACGCCCGCCATTACAAAAGATTTTAGGAGTGCGGTTGATAAAATTTTATACATATTATTCTTTTCAAAATAAACAAGATTCAATCATATCAGTCTCGTAGTTTTCATAGCTCATAGCTTTCGGCAAACCCTTCCATGCATTTTCTGGAGTACCTCGGGAACCCATTTGGGATCTCTTAAATTTGATTTTAGTATTGAAAATATTTAACCCAATCTGATTTGCAAAGGGCAATGGTCAAAATAAACGGAGAGTGGGCCCAACTCCAATATTCAATCCATCTGTGGTAAAAGTAATCTAACTCTGAACATGACCATTTTTAGATACGAATATACAAGTTTTGCTATTTTATAACCAGCACCAGCAGCAAAGTCCAGCTTTGAAAATTTAACATTATAATTTTAACAAATATACTCAAAAAAAGAAGAATACCGTATACCGACATATGTATGTATGTTTTTTTCATAGAAGATATATTTTCTAATATTGGGATTAACAAAGATTTAGTTAGATTAAAAGGAAATACGCCCCTGGCGACAGACCAAGTGTTTACTTATATGGCTGAGATTCTCGTTCATTGATTTAAAACAATCATGCATTAAAAGCCACCATCTTGATGTTAAAGCACCAAAGCATGATGAACTACAGAAATGAGTATCAAATTTATTGACTGAATAATTTATTTTTATTTCATTTAAAAACGAATTGAATATTCGATCTTAGTCAGAACAAAGCTAACATTGTTTCCAATCCAATAGTTACCTTCTTGAAATGTTGCATCACAATTTAAACCTTCACTATAATAACCTGAACAATAATATGCCAAAAGTAATTAGAAATTTGCGTTATTCACAGAAATCAGTTAACTGATATGAAATTCAAATTCAACTCGATCATAATTTGTGTTTTTTGTTACCTTTTCCAGGAAGCAAAAATCATTCAAAATCTGGATTATGGGGTGGCACTGTTTCCACATTGAAACTTAAAATCAATGTTACACAAGAAATGAACGGAGTCGTTTACACTTGCCAGAGTTCAAATGAAGCCCTTCAACGAAGCGTACACGAGGCCATAAGCCTCGATGTCTTATGTAAGTATTACACATGCATTTCATGAAAATCATTTGAACGTTGGTTTTTGCAGATGCTCCAAAATTTGTTCCCCCTCCATCATCAACTGTGGTAGGCGTTGAGGGCGAATCAGTTTATGTTCCATTGATGGCAAATGCAAATCCAATGTCAATTAAATACGTTTGGACCAAGGATGGTCTACCTATTGTGTCTAAGGCCGGTGACTCCATAGATCAACGAATATTTTCAAATGGTTCAACTCTCAATATTACAAAACTACACCGAAATGATGCTGGTGTATACAAATGTGAAGCCTCTAATACTCAAGGAACTGCTGTCATCAATATAACTGTCATTGTTGAATGTAAGTATATGTACACATTATGTACATCAAGGATATATCATATAGTACATGCATGTCATTTCCGAACCTTGTCCTTTTGGCAAAGGATGAGAAACTGCGAAATTTCTCATTTTCTATCGAAATTAGAAAAAAAACGTTACAAAAAAAAAAAAATATGTATATTATAATAATGATGGGAAGCATTATCTATATATTCAACTTACTATATTCTAGATGGAACCGCAATCAAATCGGTTTCAGAAAATGTCGTGGTGAATCCTGGCGAGGATGCAATGCTGTCATGCACAGTTGAGGGAAAACCATTAAACGAAGAGCATGTTAAATGGGAAAGATTGGGTTATAACATGAGTGTAAAGACATCAACCGCATTCGCTAATGGTACATCGTTTTTGCACATAAAGGGCGCCCAACGTGAAGACGTTGGAAATTTCCGCTGCATTGCTGACAATAGAGTTGCGAATCCAACAAACAGGGATGTTCTTCTAATAGTTAAATGTAAGTATACCTTCAACAAACATACAAAAACACACATTTCTCTCTAGTTACACATCTTGAGAACTCTGATGGAGCAAAATGAATTCCCAACAGAGTCTATTATTCTTATCAATAAAACTTAATTCCATGTTCAATACTTTTCTATACCATATGAATATAGTTGCTCCAGAGATCGATAAGTCACCTACATTACTGCGAGCTGCTAGTGGAACTGGTGAACGAGGACGGTTGCCGTGTCGGGCACAAGCTGCCCCAAGGCCCTCGTTTAGATGGATGCAATCCGGGAAAGAGCTGAATATTAATCGGACCTATAAATATGAAGTCGAAGAGAAGAAAATTGATTCCTTAACGTACGAATCGATTTTAATTATTGAGAAAGTTGCTCCAGCAGACTATGGAGCATATGAATGTGTGGCAAGAAATGATCTGGGTGAGACAAAAGAGAATGTTCGATTGGAAATTACTTCACCGCCTGAAACACCGCTGAGTTTAAATATTCTTAATGTGACACATGATTCGGTGACAGTTGCATGGACACCAGGATTTGATGGGGGACTGAAGGCGTCATATCGAGTTCGTTTTAGGTAAATCTTGTTCTTTTTTCATTTCATTTCATTTTCTTTGATTTTTTTTTTTTAACTTGCTTTTATAATAATTTTAAATAAGAAATTAGAGGGGTCGTGTTTTTTAGAAACTCTTGGGTTCTACTTCAGTTCTAGATTAAAGTTTTGGTTAAGCCCCCAATAAATTTAATGATAAATCATTTCAATTTAAAAAAAAACCTGGTTTATAGAAAAAATTTAGTACCTCTTAAGGCACTGCTAAGCAGGACTAACTTTTCTTGTTCGAATATCACCATCTAAGGCTAGTAAAAAAAAATACCTCTTGAGTCAGGATTATTTTTTTTGTTAAAATATATCCAAAATTAAGGTATACCATTCTTACTTATAAAATTCATTCCCCTGAACCGCATTTTATCATGATGATTTTTTACATGTATCTAAAACCAATTTTTAAAATATCTCCACAGCAAAAGAAAAGCTGCACAATTTTTAATGAAACGTCTTCCAACCTGTTCAAATTAAATGATTTACAAAAATAATACTTCGGATTCGCTACTTGAAAAATTACAACACCCCGTTAAAATGCAGGAAAGCAGAAAACTTTTTTTAATATCTCGACCCAGGGTCCGTCCTGTTTAAATAGGTTATCTAAAACCAAAGAAAATATTTGAAAAATTAAACAGATTAATATTAGTTGATAAATAACAAAACCTCTTCAACTACAACAATCATTTTTATTGAAATATTTTAGAATTAAAATTATTACGTAAGCAATCCCAACAGAATCTTCAGTTGAGAAATAACATTACCTCTCAAACAATAGCTAATATGGGTCCTTTTTTAAATACCTCCTAAGTTGTTTTAATATTTGTATAGCAATCAAAAATAATATTTTTATGAATTTAATTTTTATATTTAATAAATACATTTTTTTTACTTTCAGGGAAGCAACGTCCGAGCAGTACAAGTACATTGATGGACTGCCCAACAGTCACAAACTAACCATTGCCAATCTACGAATGGATACATTATATCTTTTTTCAGTTATGGCCACGAATGAACTTGGTAATAGCAAATATTTACCTGATCTCCAACGTGCTCATACAAAAGGTAATATTTGTGCCCAAAATATGAACATGCATGAAAGCATAATTTCTATAACTAATCGCTGTGGTATCAAAGACTTAAAACCTCCGATTACAATCCCACATACATTATACTTATGCATACAAATCCCAAATACTTATTATCTCTCAATATTTTAATAAGTTGTGCAATTATATGTTATTTAATTTTACTGCTGCTTAATAACATGGACTTAAAATATATAGAAGCACCACCTCCATCACAGCCGGCCTCATCCCTTGGTGGTCCACCGACAACCAGTTCGACGCCAATAGGTGGTACATCAGGGATGTTACTCCTTGTTGGTGTGGCATCTGGGATTATCGTAGTATTACTCAATGTTTTCATAATTGGATGTTGCTTGCATAAGCGCAATCAGAAACGGATGAAGCGGCGAGGTATACATACTCTATATGGATAGAAATGCATTACACGATATATTTCCTTTTTTAGAATTCAAGGATTTATATTCATAGATTTATAAATAGAGTTTGGCGAAGCAATATAAATGTGTGTTATTTTTTTTTTGTTCTATGTTTTATCCATGACATGAATTATTATCTTTTGTGAATTTGACATTTGCGATTAGTTTTGATTTTCTTGCTTTCTTACGAGATTTTCTTTTGTTCTTATGATTTTTTTTTTTTTTGTTTAAAGGACTTGAACTATTGCCAGCGGAATATACTGGAACGTCAAACACTCCGGATTTGGTTATAATTGGCATTTCTTTGGCTGCATTTGGTTTTTTATTGGTTAATGCTGCTTTAGTTGCTTGGTTTTTTGTTCATCAAAAACGTAAAAGAGGTTTGTTTTTTGTTTTTTGATTTATGATTTTGTTTTGTGTTTATTATTTAATGTCCTTGTACTTATTTTAGGTATATCAAAATAAAAAATAGTCTCCGTTTTTGTGAATAACTAAAGTCTCCTGGGGCTATGAAGTGTATGGGAAAAGGATTATGTAGATAGATATTCAAATTTTTATTATCTTACAGTTCCCTTAGCATTAGTGGTGAGAAGGTGGTTGAACAGTTTCGTTGATATAAACAATTTTTAATAAAATCAGAGAAGCAAAATTTTAAATACAAAATATTTAGCTTAAAATTTCGAACCTTTCGTATCTTTGGCTTCCGAAACTTTGTTTATAGTAGCTCGGTTATTGTTTCCCGCCATGAGTTAAGCAGTCTGAAAATCTGTTTGAAAATACTTAAACTCCCGCATAGTTTGAATTCTACTGTTTCTAAGGCGCCAAGTGTCATCCCATTGCGTTCTCCCTTGTCGACTTTGGGAATAATACTGCTGCTATTGATGTCACGCGCAAATTGATTTAGAAAGACCGTCCTGCAGCTTTGATATTTTGAATTTGCATGATAGTAGGTTTCAATTCGGTAAAAAATATTGGTGCATCCAGCTCAAAATATGCAGATTCTCCTCAGTCAAGTAATATCAATCATAGTGTGTACTCCTACTGTAGGATTTTAAAGTTATTATTTATACCAAAAGTAAGACAAGTGAGATATTCTGCATATGTGATTTATATAAATCTTTTTTTGTTCACCGTTATACTAATTTTATATGATGCCTAAAACATCACGTTTATAATTGAATAGCTTTTTAATAAATACTCAATAAAAGAAAAAAGTGTCTCACTCTTGGGAACTTTCCACTTCCTATACATTTTTTAACGAACATTTTTTTAAGTTTCAAAAAAAAAAAAGAGAAAATAATGGAATCAATTAGGTGAAAGTATAAACCAACATTTTCGAAATAATTTTTTTAGATATTTAACAATGAACAATAAAGTTAAAAGCTGTTCAAAATATATATCACTCCATTATTTGTTTAGTTTGGTTTTACTTTAATCAGTTCTGTTTTGGAGGAAAATGAATGAAAATCCAACTATACCAGCAACTCGTAATGTGGGCCTATTTGAAGCTTACGCCTAAGTTCGTTATCATAGGCTAATGTAAAATTATCGTAATCCTATGAAATATTGAACATATGAAGTCATCTCTTTTATTATATTTTAATCCTCATATGTATAACCATTTTGAAAGGTTTTTGTTTCAAATTAACTGTTTTTATTTTTTCATTTTTATTTATCAATGGATTGTTTTTGTCTGGGGAATTATCTACCACAGCATTTCATTTATTTCGAAAATCTTTGTGTTCACTTTGAACTGACTGACTGGACCATGATTATCCACAGTCAAATATAACTTTTAAGGAATTCAAATTTACTAGTTTCTATCACAAAACTTTTAAATGGCACAAGTCTGTGTGATTTTGTTTTGTGATTTGCTGCAATATTTTGGTATGTATATCTTCAAAATGAATGTCATATATATACGTTACACATTTATTCGTGATTCATTTTCTACTGTCTGAAGTGCTTAAATGTCAGCTCTTGAAAAACCATAAGGGATATAAATTTCAATGTGTGTACTTTTAAATTGGTAGACGATAGAGTAGGTACTTGGGAGAGTCAAACATCAAATAACGTTTGAGTTTTTAGTGTTAAGAAAGTAAAGTATGTAAGGAATTCACTTTGACTGAAGTTTAAATAAAAGTTTTGGAACAATTTATTCATGCTTTGTTGATTTATGACAAATTCGAATGACATATGTATATTGTATGTATGTTTATTATGAATTCCCACAAGATATTGGTTTAATTTATTTTAGCTTTCTAACAAAGTTTCTTTATATGGCAGTAATTTTTTGTTTTAAATTTAAATTTGTAATCTTCTATTTAGGGAGATATGAGCTTGAAAAATATATGTTTTCATACAGCTATGTATGCAAATCTTACTGATAGCTTATTTTTGATTTGAATTTTGTTTCTTGTATTCAAATTCAATTTCATTTATAAAAAAATCATAAGTTGGATTAAAAAATACTCGTGTCCGAGTTCAGAATTCTCTCGCGGAAAGGAAGTTACAAAATTTGCATTTTTGAAACTTTGGTCGGCTTAGCTCTCTATTCGCTTTCAATTGGCATTAAAATAATGTAAACAATATATGTAAATTGAGGACCACTTTTTCCCATATTTTTGGTTTAAAACATTTAGTCTTGTGACTTATGAATTATTGTTATTTATTTTTTTTAAAAAATGCTCCCATATACATACTATAAGGGAGGGCTTAGTGCAATTATTTTTTATTTTTAAATATATGTACATATGTATTTGATTTAATATAAAAAAAATTAAATTCAATGGTTAAAGACCTAAAAACCTTTTTTAAAAAAAATTAGTTTTAAGCAGAGATCAGAAACAAATCTCAACCTTTTGATGGGTTCTCTAATAACTGTTATTTGATGAGCTTTTCATAAAAAAGAGAAGAAAATAAATATCATCTGCAATTTTATCAATCAGAATGCCCTTAGTATAACCGTTAGTATTTTGTAAGCCATGATTCATGCGGATATGTAGGTTAATAGGCTTTTTATTTTTAGTCATCGGCTTCTCATCAAATTCGAATTTGTTTTTGCACTTTTGATTTATTTTCAGCGAAAAAGATTAAAGGTTGACCTTTTTCGTGAAAAATTCAACCATTGAGAGATATTGTTGAAAATAAAAAATAAAGGTCAACCGATAGGTACCTAACCTAAATTTTTTTAAATGAATTACAAACCTTAACCAAATTCTTTCTAAAGAAATGTAGTTATTCTCTGAGAAAAACCAATTGAAAATAAAGGTTCACAATTATTTCTGATCTCTACTTTTAAGAGTATTATAATTTCCTAATCAATTTTTTTTTTTTTTTTTGAAAAATTCAAATTTCATTTGAAGTGTTGTTCTTATCTCAATTACCTGCATTTAAAAATCATCAAAATCGGAGCAGTTTCCCTGAGTTCTTGAATAATGCTATTCTAAGAGCTACATATTATTTATTTTTCTTTCACTACTTATTACAATTACTAATGAAAATTGACCTAAGTAACACAAAAATATTTATTGACTTTAAATTTAAAAAAAAATGAACTTCGGTTGTGTTTACTTGGAAAAGATCAACGAATGGATAGAGTAGAGTTCCCACATTTATTTTAATTGATTTTTTAGATGGACATAATTATCATATACAGCTAGAAATTGGAATGGATGAGTAGCCAATTTTGATTTTTTCCTGGAAGCAATTATCGTATATAGTTTGAATACTTTTTATTTATTTATTTTTTACGATTTTTTTTTTTTTGAAGTGCCAACAAAATTTAAGTGATATATGTACTTTTATAAATAAAAAATATAGTTTTATTAATGTTCATCGAAAATAATTACTAATTATTGTTCTCATTTTTAATTAAACAGAAACATCAAATCAAACAAGCAAAACAGCAACAATTGAAATGTATGCACCGAGTTCATATAACGATACAGTCACTGGCGAAACTTTATCCAGTGTTTCTGAAAAAAGTGATTCCTATTCAAATGAAGGCAGCCAACCAGAATATATTGTAAGTTTAAAACTAAATTTACCTCAAAATTTTAAAATACCTATAATAATTTAGTGTTCAAGGTATGTATGTACATGCATGTGTTAAATTTGATTGATTAATCATATGAAATTTTAGTTACATTAATTAAGAGAAATCCACATACCTAGCATTCCAAATAAAAATGGAATTTAAAAAAAATATTTTTGACTTAACCTAAATGATAGAGTTCATATTATTATTAAAAAAATAAAAATACATTTTGGGAACTAAGAAACAAAAAAATGTATTCGTTGCTAGTTGCCATTTTAGTCATCATTAAAAAGATTTTCTCTTGGTACGGAATATTAATTAAAAGTCTGTTAAATTATTAAAAGTGCATTTTAATTAACATTGACTGTTTGAAGAAAAATGTTTTTATTTAAATCTGTAAACTATGAAGAAACATAAGTTTGTATAAATAAATAAAAAAAAAAAAAAAAAATAAAGATAAATTAATAAAATTAAAAAAAAAACAACCGTATCAATCGATTTTCTTGCAAAGTTTCATATAAACCTACTTGCCTATATGTTTCAAAAATGAAACCGAACTAAAAATTACACTTGGGCCTTAGAACTATCAAAAGCTTACAAAACACTACATTCATTTATATATGTATATTTATTTATATTTTTCAGGACGAAGCACGGAAAAAAGCTGCCTCCACATATTTGGTTGAAAATGCGGACATGCCTCCTCCTCGATACCAAAAAGATGGAACTCTACCTTCTCTCTATCCCAATAATTTAAGTGAGTTTTTTTTTGTAAAATCTTTATTTAAGTAGATAACTCATTTTGGTTTAAGTTTTATTGAGTCCATACTTTTGATAGCTAAGCCAGAAATCTTTTCAACAGATCAAGTACATATCTGAATTATATCAAAAAGCTCCAGATTAATTTTTGAAAATGGATTCTAAATCTTTTTGAGATTTTAGATTTTAGTTTTAAATGAAAATGATATGAGGAGAAAAGGATAGGATATACATCCGTCCGCTATTAAGCATAACAATTGTTCGGATCATGATCCATTCCTTTCAGACATTTTTGTTAAAACGCAAACTGTGATAATCCTGACGAAAATTATCAATTATTTGGTAATTTCAAATCACATTCTCACTTGACTGATAAAAATCTTCATATATGTATATACATATGTACGTAACTAGTGACGATATTTTAAAATGTATATCTTATTTAAAAGCCCTCATAGTGAACCAGCTTCAGCTCTGAAAGAATGTGTTAGTCATCCAATCAAAAGTTTTTTTTTAAATTCTGGAGTTCCCCAGGACAGCCGTTTGGGTTCATTTCTTATTTAATTATTTCTAAATGCTCTTCCATCAGTTTTAAACATCGTCTCAGCTCACGGTGTTTATATTTTAAAACCATTTTTAATAATCTTGACTGTAAAAAGCGTCAAAATTGATCTGAATGCTGAATGCTTTCTTCGATAAATATCGATACGTGTAAGATTATTCATTTTGCAAGAAAGTGAGGTAGGTATATGTTTTGTCTTTTGAGTATAGTTTCAATGGCGTAAATCTACTAACCATTGACAGCATGTGTGAGACAAATTTCCTACAAATAAGAAATTTTCTTATTTTATTTAATTTTCTTCAAAGCTTTATGAAAAATAAACACTGCGACATTGCACCTTTTTCAGTAATTTCTCATAACAGTTGCATTTTGCTATATATCGGTACTGGATTAACATTCTATTGGTTTTGTTTTATTTAAAAAAAATGGATAAAATATAAGTATTTGTTGATCAGTAAGTTGTTCACTTCTGAAAAGTTGTCTTAACTTCAATTTCTTACCAGTGTTACCATAGTGTTCATAGTTTCAAGTATATTCCAGTTGTTTCATGAGAAACTGAAATTTGTTTAATTCAAATGGTGCTGGGACCAAGTGTGTTTAGTAACGTCAAATTTGACTGTTATGTGTCATTAAATCAGACAACTTTTTCATTTTTCTCATTTGTGAAACTAAAAATTCAACAACAACTGTGGGAGACAGTTCTCAAAGTTTTTCGAATATGATCAATGAAGTAAATTTAAATCTCAGTAGAATCATTTAGGGTCGTTTAAGTGAAGAATGTAATTGAAATGTGTTGATGAAATATGGTTGTAGAACGAAGAGATTATTATCTATCTCACATTTTTAGAATTTTGTCCTCTAACTGCTTTCTACATTAAAACATCTTAATATCACCAAAGTGCAAAATTCTAAAGTCATATTTTCTCAAGCAAACAATTTTGTTTTTTAATTGTATTTAATTATATTGTTGAAGCTGGGCTGCTGCACTGTCGAAATGTGAATTAGCACTCTACAGAAAATTAAATTGGAATTGGGAACAAAAGATGGAAGAATATAGAATTTAGGATTAAAGAGATTGGCAAAGAGGGATGGATGTATAGACTAAGCGGAAAGAGTATAGGGTAATAATAATACAAATAAAAAAATGTCTACATTGCCTTTGCTAAAATGGAAAATCATTAAATGTACTACTTTTTTCTTACACAAAAAAAAAAGAAACGAATGAAACCAAACGAAACAAACGTACGAAGAGCCCTCTTTTGTATTTTCTTTGCAAGGACCCCTGGGGCCAAAAAGTGACAACATGACGACTCCCGTTGAGATTTGAAAAATGAATAAATAGATGGATGAAGAGATGGAAAGTACCATTTGGTGCTTCTGGGCTGCTCCTTCTGCTGTTGCTGATTTCTAGTTGCTGCTGCTGCTCTTCTATACTCTCTCAACGTGTTCCACATGAAAAATTATATGTTACCCTATGTTGTGTCTTACAGTTTGGTTTTGTTCGGATGGATGTGTCTCGTTTTATGAAATAGAATATAAGTAGCTCTCTACTGTCTTTCTGTTTTAAAATATATTCAAGGATCTTCTTGCAAGTTTGACATTTCTCAACCCGCATCATATGTCTATAGCATATACATAATGTACATACGTAGAAGTTTCAGAATCAAAGGAGCATTCGAAATCCCGCCGCGCGCTAAGCAACTGCTATGTACACACAACATGGAAACTATTTCCTGTTTCTCGTCTCTATATAGATACTTGTTTTGATTCAATGAAATTAAGAAAACACATTGTTAGAGTATGTTTTTTTTTTTTTTGTTAGTTCAACATGACATATTCAAAATAAAAAAAATTATATTAGGTATACAGAATGGCAGTTTTTGTGGCTACTATATTTGGATTCTTTGTTAGGAATTCGAGGAATGACAAAACTCCTACGAAACTTACTTTGACTGTAATGAATCAATCAGAGTTGGGGCTTGTTTTGTTTGAACTTTAATTGAGCTTTATTTTTTTATGGAATGTATCGATTTTTTTTTTGATATTTAAAATCATTTTTTTTTTATTTTGTCATTTTAGCAAATTCAAGAACATTACCACATCCAAGACATAATACAACGAATCTTGACCATCGAGCACGTGATGATCAAATGCTTCTTAGTAAAGGAGTGTATATTCCGTCCCCATCGCCGGCGCCACCGCCAGATGGCTCTTATTATAATATGAACAGCGACCGATATCTTTCCTATCCACCTATGGTAAGTATCTTAATATTTTTAGATTGTTATTTGTTTATTTTAATTTACTTTAGCCTAGATAACAGTTCCTTTGGAACTAAATTACAATGGTGAAAATAAAATTATTTTCGTCAAAAAATAGGTATCTATCCAACTGCATTTTTTTTTTTTGCATAAAACAATGGCACTAACATTATTTAGGGTGAATACAATTTTTTTCGCTTCGGGTTGGTTTCGTTAAAAAAATTTAAACGACAACTTTTTTTCTCTGGGCTATGTTGACCAGAACCCGTATATTTGTGTACTCAGACAGACATGACCTTAGTCTATCTTTCCAACTCCCTAATCACTGTGGCGTATTCCAAGCGAAAATTCTGGAAACCAAAAAGCTCTATCTTGGCTGAGAGAAAACATGATATCAGCTTCGGATGTCCGCTTCTTCTTATTCAAATATTTCGATTCTTTCTCTTCTAACTCCGTCACTGCCCAGGCTGTCGATCATCTCTCAACTAGACGGCAACTTCCGGAAATTGCAAAGCACCGTTGTATCTTCTTTTGCTTTTTCTTATTCTTAAGCAAGTGGTTTTCATTCCGCCTCTTATCTTATTTTGCTGCCATACCCGTCTAGCCTCCGTTTTTGCTTTGATATCTTCCTCAGCTTCTTCAGCAGCGCGGCGCGGTGGATGTGAGAATCCTTAAACCTCTTCTTTCTGCAGCAGTCCTGATGGCTTTTTGGCTGCAAGTAAAGTTCTCGACTTATAAGTAGTAGGGTTTTTCGCAAGCTCTAGGGATATTTGATCAGCATATGCTATGGCGGTCTCTTCCAATTGCAGTACTCCCCTGTTGAATTTCTCTAAGGTTGATGTTCGTCTAATAGCTTGTTTCAATATCCTCTCCTGTAGCTTGGCACCAACCGTCTGTATGTAGGTAAGTAAGTCAATTTTGACACCTGTCAATATTTTGCAGTCTAGACAGTTACAAGTGCGACAAATTTATAGAATTTTCACTTGTCAATTTGTATGAAATAGGCACTGAAACAGAACGATTCTTCAAAACTTCGGAAGGAAGTTTTTTTGATTAATAAATTTGAGTGAGAAGTAAAATTACTGTCCCTGGCTAGTATCCACCTTAGAAAATAATATTTGCATTAGTTCTCTAATCGTTCTACAATAATATTCTCTGAAATCATCACAATTTATCATACTGTTCAAAAAATTGAAATAAATGTGTTTTTTGAAAATGAAACTGATGGAAAATAATTTTTGTTAACAATGTGTTTTGTTTTCATAAATGACTTAATACACGAAACCACACTCAACGGAACAACACTCTAAAATATAAGTCGTATGAAATTGTATGAACTAATCGCACTATGTGGCAACTGGACTTATTTATACAAAATTTCATACGAATACGTTGTGGAGGGTAGTTTCGAGGCGCAATTTCGTCGAGTGCTGGTTTACCTTGGGAACTGTTTCTGAATGTTTTTCTTTAAATCTTTGTTTTAAGTACAGTTTCCATCAAACCCTTCTAAGTATGTTATTTGGCTACGAATATTTTCATTTCATTAAAAGTAATTTAGGGATTTATTTTTGGTGATGCAAGAAAAAAAAATGTGTACACTATTTTCAAATTTAACTTCTTTTCTGTCCTTGATGGTGCTTTCTAAAGCTGTCACTTTTCCCTACGGATTATTGTCAAGTCTTCCTTTTGACCTTAATACAAAAAAAAATTATTCATGATTTTCAAGTGCACAGTTGCCTGAACAACAAACTCAACTTATCTCAAGAACATCTCATATCTAGTTTCGTTCATGGTTTTAAGAAGATTTACTTCTTTTTCAAAAAACAAACAAAAAAAATAAAATAAAGCTTTAGCTAGTTGTTAAGTGGCTATATCGTAGTCATCGTTGTCGACCATCTGAAGTATAAACAGTGTACTCGTATGTACTTGCTGTACTCCTAAATTTATGGTTTAGGTTTCAATTTGTGAAAACCCAGACACTTGCCATAAAGTGTGAAAATAAAATGTTAAAATAAGCAAAGTTAATCTAGCAAAATATTTAAAAGCGCAACTATCATGCAACACCTGCCAAATGTTTTGAGGTTAGCTGCGCATACCTATAAACAAACTCTCACATACATACCTACATATATATATCGTTACACCACAAATCGTATATACTTATCCCTCAGGAGTAGCTGTTACGAAGTGGAAGGTTTTATATACGTTAGAAGTTTTTCACAATCATTCCGTAGTCTTTGTTTCACAAAGGATATCCACTACCACTTTAATATCTACCTACTTTGCACCACCTTCTAGAAAACGAGATCTAGGTGGGTAGGAAGCTACCTTCATCCTTGTTTTGTATATATTCTTTGTGCCGGAAAACACGCAAATGTTCGATTTTAGTTTTGCAAACGTAACGCTAAAAATGTTTTCCCATAAAAAGTTCATATAGTATAAGCTCGTGGGGATTTTGTTTTCTCTATTTTTAATAACTGTACACATTATAACCCCGCAGGAGGACGCTTTTATCCCTATCCCATTCCATTTTTATACCATCGCCCATCGCATCCCATACCAAATACCAATGCCATGCACATCAGGCACTCTGCAAACACAATGTAGCAGTCTAACCGTCTGTTTGTCTTTCGGCTCTTGCTCTCTGGCAAAGTTGTTTGTCCAAGGACTAAGCTTCTCGGGGAAAGGGTAGTGCACCCATTTTGAATAAGTGATTATTATGCTGAAAGAATATATGTAACGTCCATGCATATACTATACGACAAATAGATATAGCTTCGTCTAACTAACCAATGGATTGCCATTGCAGTATACATCAGGCCCTGTCTCTAGATAGTTCTATACCTACCTAAATACTTTAGCAAGCATATTGAGAATATGACACCATAATTAGGGTTACCATCTGACCATATTATTTTATTGTTATAAAAATCAATATTTAATTGAGATATATGTAGTATCTTGAGATGTCATTCAAATTTTTTTTTTCACTATAGGTACCTACTTAGGTGTTTGGACCTATTCGGTCCTCGAGGTTCCCCTCATAGGGCCATCACTACTCCTACGCAATCCTGCGTATGGTTTCTGGAGATTTATTTCAGTTCTGTTTCCCAGTTATGCTGATTCCTCAATAAACAGCAGTTGAAGTGGTGATCGAGAATCAACGCACTGTTTGAAGACGGTTCTCAAGGTTTTGATTGCGATCTACATAGGAAGATCCATAGTGGAATCTTTCTTTTTCGGTGTTGAATAGGTCGCTTTAGGACGAATCTTGCTATTACTTTGGTTGCTGCAGCACCTTTCGCACGCAAATTCCTCCCCAGTTATTACATTGCGTGTTGTCTAATTTCTCTGCAGGTTGACAATTATTTCTGTATATGATTATTTAGGAAATCTTTATCAAGAGTGGTTGATGTAGCATAATAAATATGATTGAAAATCATGAAAAATTATGAAAAAATTAGCTATGAAGTGTTCATATATGCGTTTCGCCCCGATGTAATGGCTGGGCTCATCAGAAGATGACCATTACACCTTGTCTTGACGCATATTTACCCGAATAAATCGAGATTCCATATAATTTGCGTTGCGTAGAGCAACTGCGAATTATATAGTTGCTACAAGTCTTCAAAGAAGATAAATTGTAGCTATTTTTTGCCTGCTAGGGACTTGGTCGAAGTAAATATTTGACTGTTACCAGTCGAATTGTTTTTTCCTGAACACCGTTTATTATAATAAATATGATTGAAAATCATGAAAAATTATGAAAAAATTAGCTATGAAGTGTTCATATATGCGTTTCGCCCCGATGTAATGGCTGGGCTCATCAGAAGATGACCATTACACCTTGTCTTGACGCATATTTACCCGAATAAATCGAGATTCCATATAATTTGCGTTGCGTAGAGCAACTGCGAATTATATAGTTGCTACAAGTCTTCAAAGAAGATAAATTGTAGCTATTTTTTGCCTGCTAGGGCAATGTAGCATTTCTTGCACTTTGGCTGGTTCTCATACGAAACTTGTAAAGACCTTTTTATGTGTCTTTTGCAAGATTTGTTAATATGTCTTTAATAATCCTGAATATGACCAGACCGTTCATATACTCACGGTTATCACGTCGCAAGCTTTGGTAAACTTCTCTCATCTTCATGCAATACATAAACAAGCTTATTTCTCCCTGTTGGTAGAATATCTGTGATATAAGCTTCTTTATTCCAACGAGCACAATTTATTCATTGCGATCGACTATAACTTCAGCACATTTCAACAAATTTAATGAGTTGTCCATCCTTCTCAGAGGTAAGTTTGTAATTTTTGCCTATTAACGTAAAAGTATACGCAACGAAGTTAAAAAAGCACTTCTACGCGACCAATGGCTGCGTTATTGGCCCGGTCCAAGCTCGAAGGTTGCTATATTCGACCCTATGACGAAATTTTAATTCAGACGTGCAAAAATATTTATGAAAATATGCATAAAAAGAAGGCTTGCAATTTCACATGTCTAAAATACATACATATGTATTTATTATTTTATTGTTAAATTAATTGTGTTTTCGCAAGTTTTTTTTCTAAGTCAGGAAAATCGAGGGTTCCTTCGCTGTAACGTTTAAATTGTTTTTCTTTTAGAAAATTGTCTCTCACTTAAACGATGAATACAGACCCCCCTCCAATGCTATTTTTCTCGACTCAAGCTAAAACTTGGTATACCTAATACAAAACGTATCTAGGGCATTCATAATGCATTTAAATAATGTCAATATTAAGCCACATCCTAGCGGTCCCACCTATGCCATCTAAAAAATTACAGAATCAAAAAATTCTCCAACAATATATGTATGTACATATGTACATATATGTATTATCAAAAATAGAGTGATTCAGCAATAATTGTATTGCAGGTCTCCTTCACTCCTGCCATAACACGCTTCGGTAAATAAGTCTTACAGAAGTTCAAATAATTAGTATATATAATGTACGTATCCTTGAATTTCCGGTAAGGGTGGTGAAATTTTAGCAAAGAACTCTCTTTTATCTCTTGAAATAAAATATTAGATGGTAACCATAACTTCAAAATAATCCATATCTTCATCGCTACATTCACGTTTATCTCATACAAATGAGTGCAGTGACTCGCATAGTTTTTTTTTTCAATTTTGATTTTTAACTTTTTCACATCTTGCCACCTACCAATTGCATTCATGATTTTAACTTTTTTTAAATGTCTCCTCTATTGGCTTGGATGTGCTTAAAAAATGCCGCCTCACAAACAATTTATACTGTCACTATGCAATATAAAAAAAAATGGTCTCCTCACATGCAATTAATGAGAATTTACCCTATTATATCATTGCCCCCTGCTGCAGAATGTTTTTGTTTTTTAACTCATTTTCAGAAGAAGAAATTATAAATTAAAGTTTAATATTTATGAGAGTCATAAAATATAAGTATACAAAAGTGCAATTTAAATATTCGACTTCGGCATATTATTTTAACTCCTCTCACATTTCGGGGCTAAAGGGCGCGAAGGGGTATAGTAATAATATTCGAGAATGCATTCCAGTTCCAGAGCAGCATTATTATAGACAATCGTTATGCCAACAAACAACAACTGAAATAATGAAAAGGCTTCCGATATCATATTTTTCAAAGGCTGTAGCTTTTTATGACAAGGATTTTATTTAATAGCCGACATCGTAAAAAGTTGTATTAGATTTAATGATGAGATGCTGAAATATTACACTGCTCATCATTTTTTGTTTGATAAATGGGTGTATATCTCGTATAAGGTTGAAGGTTGTCTTGTAATTTTGAAAAAGATGAACGAAAGGGTTGTTGGATTCATAAGTTCGTTTAGGTTACGCAAATTCACACTTTGATGATGGAATACGAGACATTGAGTAGCCGTTTGTTTTTAAACTTGATATAGCAAATTTTGTATTTATAATCAAAAATATAGAGGTGCTGCTGGTATGGTGTGTACGAGAATAAAATACAAAGCAATATGAGGGATAAAGTTAAAGAGCACGTTTGACACTTTCAGGGAATAATGTGAAAGATAAGGTTCCACAATTCAGGTTGTTATGACTATATTGCTGATGAGTTTGTCCTTAACATTAAAAGTTTCGAAGACAAGGATTTCAAAAAGTTTTTAGTTTTAAGGGATAATATGGGACACATAATATGTATATATTGATAAAAAAAACTTAAATACTAACTAAAAAATTTTTTTCCAAAAAAGCACCTTAAGTAACGAAATGAATTTATTCCGAAAAAAGCTTTTGGCAGCAAATTGTGCTTTTTTCCAAATCCATAACTGAAGCTTGCGAATAAAATTTCGTTTTTGCTAATAACTCAAAAACTATGGCGTTATCATAAATGATATCAGAGTACAATACCAGTTTTTTGGATACTGACAAAAATGACAAATCCAAAATCACCACTATCGACGTAGCTTTAAAGCTTTTTAATTTAATTTGACATTAATTTTTACAACTAAAATTAAATTACTTCTCTAGAGTATAAAATTCTTAAAACAGCAAATACATATGATTGAATAATAGCTACTGCTGATTCTAAAAATAATAATAATATTTGTAGAATTAATAAAATAACAATAATTCTAGATGATAAAAAAGGGCCTGTATTACCTTATAATGTTATTAATAAATAACCTGCAATTATTTTTTAATGGCTAGTTAAAAAATTGTTGCCAACTTAAAGTTCAATACCTCTAAAAATAACACCCTCTATCAAAGGCTCAAAGTAGTCTTGAACGTAGGTAAGTTGCTTATTGTACAAATCTTACCAAGAACTAATAAACACAAAAAAAAATATACAAATTAATGGAAATAGTTGGAAAAGTAATTAATATTTTTTCTTTTATTACATTCTTCCATCAATACTCTCTTCAATTTTCTTTCAAATATACCTAACCAAATGCTTTTATATTTATATATCAAATGCGTTGAAAAAAAACTGAAGAGAAATCAATTTTTTCACCCTGATAATATTTCAATTTGGTCAAATGAATTGAATATGATTTAGGATTTTAGAAAAAAAAATTGCTTGTTTTCTATGTTTAGTTGTTTCTTTTTTTTTTTTATCGCCCGCCTACATGAACGGGGGATTAAGACAACCTTGCATTATAAATTTGGTGCATCTTAAGTAAAACATATTCAGTGCATAAATAATGCATTCTTGTAATGTCCATTTTAAGCCGGATGTTATCGAATTTTTTTTACATTTTTCGGCACTCGTTTATGAAAAATACCGCGAAGAAATTTCTGGGGTTAAAATATTAACTGTAAGAAGTTTTAAATTTATTAAGGGGGTGCTTTGCTTATTTCTTACGAATTTAAAAATTTCAACAAAAAAAAAATACACAGAACTCATGGATAACACAATTGAAATGTTCACTAGCTCAAGACTAAGTAAAAGCTATTTATTAAAGCCATAACATGTTTAATAAGAGAAGTTTGTTACCCCTCTTCAGGCTGCTTCTCTAACTTTAAATGAAGTAAAAAAAATTTAAAGCATACAAATTTAAAAAAATAATTTTTTCACAACTAGCTAGCGACAAATCAACGGCAAATTATACAATTAATAAGTTTTCGATCAGTGAAAATTTTGTTTTGATTGGGACTCTACGTTTTATAAAATCCAATACTTCTCGACAATTGCTCAACAGTTAAGTTCAACAATTTTTTTAAGATGTTATATATCTTTTCATGAATTTCTTTTTCCAAAAACGGGAGCTACCATCGAGGATCAATACAATACCAAATCTCTTCCCAAACATTTTAATTAATTTTTCATATTTTGTTTTCTTTGCAGGACTATCCCCAAGTTGATTTCCCAACTCCGCCATTACCTCTCAGCCATCTGCAGCAGCAGCAAAATCAAGCAGCAATGATTAGCAGTGGCGGCACACTGAGGCGTGGTATAATGCGGGGCATCGTAGGAGTACCCCCTCCAGATGTCACCCATCACACAAATATCCACTTGGGTCATCCCCATCAGCAACTAACGCTCGATCATTTGCACTTAGGCAATACAATATCATCTTCAACACAAACGTCTACATCGAATGGCACTGCCCAAATGATTAATAATTTTTCACAAGGGCCACCACAATCACATAGCACACCCACACCAAAGCTGCCACAAAGTATCCTTAAGGATCCAAAACGCAATCTGCAGTTGCAATCGCAACAGCTGCAACAGCAACTGCAGCAGCCACCACTTAATCACAGTACAACTGGTCAAATTATGGGCATTGGAGTTAGTCCCGGGATGTCCCATTCAACCAGTGGGACATCGGGCAGCATGCAATTACTTAATATTCAAAATTCATCAGGTATTAGTAACAATTTATTAGTTGGCGGCTATGATCCCAGTTCGCATAATTTAAGTACATTCAATACATCACAAATGGGCTATACGGATGCTGATGGTCATTTAGTGTAGTAGAGAGTTTTATTTTTCTGACAATAATATAATTAGATATTGCATAGCATAACAAAAAAAATAGCATTTACAAAGTTTATAATTTGTATTCTTCTTTTTTTTTTTGTTTTTCGTTTTTATATAGATATGCGTCAGAAATAATAATTCTCTCCAAATAAACAAACAAATTATTATATATATATATTTAAAATATATTATTTTTTAACAAAGAAAATATTACTGATTAAGATCCAGGTACTCTCTCTCTTTCTCTCTCTCTCTATCCCCTTCAAAATCAAGTAAAAACAAAACAAAAAATAAGAAAAGAAAAATGTTTGAAAAATTGTGATATATGTATTTTCCTCCTTGCTTATATTTTAAAATTTGCATAAAACCTTCATAGACTTGATGATTGACAAATTGAAGCCAAGGTCATTGCCACCATGTTCTAATGCCAAACGTCCTTAATTTCAATTACCTTTTAAAGCAACAAGGTGAAACTTAAACTAATCGCGAAATGGATTATAATAATTGAAGGATTAAGTTTCAAAAACAATTCCCAATAATAAATTTAAAAAAATCATAAAAAGATGTAGGTACTTGAAATGAATACGAAAATGTCTCGTCTTGTTTGCGATTTCAACTGAAAAAAAAGGTCTTGAATAATATATTTCGTACAACAAAGCTGGGTTGATTCGAAGAATAACAAATTGAGTGCTGCCACCATTCTCCCTCACATCTTCTAACCGCGATTTTGATCTGATTATTTCTTTAGTCAGATATTCCATTTAAAAACCAAGCAATGAAAGATTCTCTCTCGTAGGATATTAAATATTGAAAATCAATTGAAACAAATGCAGACTTTTCACCCTAAGGCCCCATCTTTGGCTTCGAGTCAGAGACGAGACTGACTCCTTGGCCGCCGAGACGAGAACGTATTTTCGTGTCGTGGCCAACCTAATACTCACTAAAGCTTGCCAATAGCTGTGACAGAAATCTCCACTTATTATGATGCTCTTTCATTTTAATGTCAATATATCACTGAAAGATTTCATATTCAGCTATCCAGTTACATAGATATTTAAAACGGGTTTCAGCAGTATTTATTTCCCAAATTCAACACAACTATTCCTTAGAACGTGTCTCACAAGTAGCAACATACGGGATTACTTTTCTTTGAAAAACTGTATTTTTGCGATGGCACGAATGTTTTTTTTTCTGGAAACGCTGCGCTGGTTTGCTATTTTTCAAATGATACAATGTTATTCTTTCGTTTATAGAAGTCCTCAAGGGTTATTATTCGGTCACTTCCTAAGTTTCAAACTTAGAGGCTGGGATTCGAGGAATGCGGCATTAATTGTTGTCAATCGGGAAAGTATCAAAAGTAATGCATTTGAAATATTTTTCCGTTCTTGAACCTCCGCTCTGGTTAAAAAAAATTTTCAATGATAAGTCTTAATTTTGCGATACTGATTCTATGTAAACGTGAAAACTAACTAACAATATTCTGAACAACATGAATTGAAATAACCTAGTTTAAAAAATCGGATTAAAAAACATCGTATCATTTTATTATAGAACAGGAATAGAGGCCCTAGACTGCATTCAAAATTCACATCTTCGTACAGGTCATAGCGTTCTTGGTTGTATAAGTACATATCTGAATCAACATTACCCCTCCTACCACACATCGTCAAATACGGTACTCAGTATTAGTATTGGCTTTCTATTTACTGTCCTACACTCGGCCGATGCCGTAAAGCAGTGGCAGAACTAAAATTATATGGGCGTACACTTTGTTTTACGCTTAATGAGTTTTGAACAATTTCGGTGGCATTAATAAACGTTCTCTAACTTTAGACAGCTTTCCAACTTTGGAAAATGTGTTCAAAAACCGTGAAGTTCCAAGCATTACTTTGACATCATATTGCGAACTCTAAAGGGTGGTTCAGTTTCGATGGTAGTGGGGTGTGAATATAGTAATAAGTAATTACCTTTGGTATTGTTTCAGTCAAATTATCGGCTTAAGATCAATAAATCTAAGCCAATTTTCAACGATTGAATCGCATGAAAAATCATGATTAGTTCCGTTCGTTAAGTGGCTTATTGAGTGACAGGGTCCGATTGATTTACAACTCTCAATCATTCCTCTGTGTTATGACAGGAATGGGGTTTATTTAGTCTAATTATTTATTTTTTTTTACTGGGCTTCTCTTCCGATTAATTACTCAAAATCTTTCTATGTTATCTAATCAAAACTTGAAGAATTTGGTTGAAGCTTCCAGTAATGGCAAATTCAGATCGAACTGCTTCCTTGTGTCAGAATTATTACTTGTTTGAATCTTAACAAGTGTTTAATAAATATATTGTATTAAAACAAAAAGATATTGCTCTATTCGGTCTTAGTTGGTTTTTAATTTAACGTTGTATTATATTCATGATGATTATCGATCTTGTCGAGGGGAGGAAGGGGAGGTGCAGCACGAAAAATTGGTTAAGCACTTGGCAAAAGTTTTTCCTAAACAAGAAACAACAATGTAAAATCAAAATTTCTTCGCAGCGATTTGACAGCAACGAAAAAATTTTGTAAATCAATTTGAATGAATTAAAGTTAAAACACTTTTAAATAATATAAATTCACTTTGATTTAAAAATTTTCGTCGTACCAAAAAAATGTATTTTACGTTGTTTTTTTTTACAGTGAAGCATTCATAAGTTTTAATATTTTCCCAAGCAACATTACGCCACTTATGTAGCAACATTTTTACTCATTCAATAATAATTATCCTTGTCGAAATATATCAAGTATTTTTTTTATCCCATAATTCAAATCCGTATTTTCCATAGAAAGCTCATCTTAGCCCAGCAGATAATTAGAAATCCAATAAAAAAGCATTACAAACAAACAAACACACACACAAAAATAGCTTAATGATATATCTACAATAATACAAATTTTGAATGTGATCAAACATTTAACAGCTTTTAAGTATGATACATGTAAAATACTAAAAATAAGTAAACATACTTTGTAGTCCACAAAAAATACAATGACAAACAAAAATAAAAAAAAAATAAAAGAAAAATAAAACTGTTAAATCAACAGTTAAAAAAAAGATATAATGTAAATAGTTAAATTTAAATTCAATTAAAACAAAAAACCTTAACTTAAATGTTTCAATTTTCTAAGTTTATAATAATGTTAGTATAAAGAAATAAAAATAAACTTAAAACATCATCAAGACTTCCGCAAAACATAACAAAAAAAAATAACTCAAAAATAAAATCTAATTAAATTACCAATATCGATGCCAAATTCTTATTGAAAATATTAAAAATAATTTTAAAAACTTGTGAAATTACAGATAATAAAATTAAAAAGAAAAAGAATATATGTATATTTGCGTTTTCCACCAGAATGTAATGCATTGTATGTATTTTTTAATATCATGAATTGAAGATCAAGTCTTCCTAGCGAGAGAAACGTAACGTTATAAATAAATTGAAACAAAAGAGAATTAAATAAAACGAAAAATAAAATATATAATAAAGCTAGTGTTTAAAAGTGAAATGTTATTGCCAAAGAAATTATTGTTTTTAAGTCATCTCTTCTTGTTATTGTTTAGTTTTAAGTAATCTTAAATCATATTTTTGAGTCTTTTTATTTGTTTAAAGTAAATAATTATTACTTTTATTTTAATAACCTTATAAAAATCATTGTGAAAAATAATCATAATATAATTTTAACTTGAAAAAAAAAGAAAATATTTTATGATTTAAATTGTGAAAAAGGAGATAAATAATGGATATATATATATATATATATAAAAGAAAACATTTTTGATTAAACTTAATTGAAAAAAAAAGTATAAAAACAAACTAAAAATTAACATCACAGAAAACATATTTAATGAATATAAAACAAAATGAAAAAAAAATATTATTAACAATTTTACATCTCAATATAATAAGACTAAATCAATTTAGCTTAATTGATAATTATTAATTAAAAATTTATAGAAATATATGGAGTGAATGAATGGATTACGATTTTTTAAATCTGTTAATAAAACTATTTAAAAACAAATTAATTCTTTGTTTAATTTTGCCTTTGAAAAATAAAATTGATGACATCTACTCTAACTGCCCAAAAGTAACATTTTATGCCATGGGTCGAAATTTCTTCAATTTTGGGTTAAATTTCTAATTCACTTTACTGGATTGTTAGTTTAAGCTGCTTTTTGTCTATTCTCCATCATTTTATAACTGTAATTTTATTCAAACAATTTTTTTAATTAGTAAACTTCCACAATCATTTTATGTATTTATATTTACACGAAGAAGTTATCAGCACAATTGAAGGGAGTTAAAATACATCTCCATAAACCGCACAAAATGACCTGTAGAAGTAGTGGAGGCCCTATGCCCTTTTAGGGAAACGAAATGGGCATAATAAGTTCGAGGACCTAAGTAACTAAGTATGCAAAGGAAGAAACCTTCATTCGAATTCCACCTCAAGCTTTACCAATAAGTAATTTGAAGAAGAATAAATTAGCCTCCGACTTACTTAACTTTTGTGCGGTTCTGGGTTTTCAGCACTGTAACTAGTACTGAACGTATCATTAGCGCCCTTGTCGGAGTAAAAAAAATTGCATCGTGCTTATGTTTCAGGACTACACTCTATACTGTCCCAAATGACTTTTCAATTGGATTTCGATGCAATTGTAATGTATATAGTTTTGCTGCTCAAAGATACGTTTATGAAGCTCATGCGCAATAAGAAGAACTAACTCCAATAAAAATAAACTAACTTCAAAGGCAATAGCGCTTTAAATGTAGTACAAATTTGAACACAGCAGGGGCCAGATTTCTGACATAAACGAAACGATAAATCGTCCAGTTATCACACATCAATAAAAAATATTGCAAAAATATAACTTAAAAATTGCACAAAAATATTCTTACCCAAATCATTTAAGCTCATTTTGGCCATATTAATTTCTTGCTGTTATCCAAAAACTTGTATTTTCTAAAAATCGTTTCTTGTTAAAAAAAAATGGAAACTTTTATCCAAGTTAACAAAAATTTGTTCGGCGTTTCGGTACCATGCTGTACGCCTTCAACAAAATCAAAAACTTCTGTTGTTTTTTTTTCTTTTTTTTCAAATATAAAACGTTTTATTCTTTAATAAGATTGTCAACAAGTTAAAAAGTAGTATTTTTTAATATTCTTTTCTTTATTTTTATAAATTGAAAAAAGAAAAATTAGTAAAATATTTTCTTGTATTTAGTAGGTACATAGTTAAATATATTTTCAAAATTAACAAAATCGAGATAAAATTCTAATATTTGATATAATAATAATTATTTTTATGTACTTTTATTTTTTTTTATTTTTCATCATCCAATAATAATAATACTCTATACCTATATAACATTTTTCGTTTAATTTCGTTTGATTTTTTATCTAACCATTTCGTTCAAAAGAACTACAATATTACTAAGCCTCCTTGTTAGCCTCCACTACCGCCCGACAATTCATCTTCATATTGCTTACGGAAGCAATCACCCACTGGGAAGAAGTCCCAACTTCTTTGTTGATACATATTCCAAACATACGTTTCTTGACCTGTGTATTCAGTGTCAGGCTTATTGATAAGATGCATAAGGAAGAACATGTAATTGGCTAAATTGTGCTCTTTCTGGACATGCGTATCAAAACCATGCGGTACTACATCGAAAAAGTCCTTGCCTATGCCACATATGAAACAATTCGATTCCATATTTTCCTTAACCGATTCCAATTGATCACGAAGCTCACCAAAAGCATCAATAATCAAACCTTGAATAATAGCCAACAGGATAATGATAATGAAGAAGAAGAATGTAATATCGAAGATAATTCGATAGAATTCATAGTCATCACCGTCCGGATCACCGATTTCATCACCAATTCCTCCTCCAGCCCGGACACCCTTGTACAAATGGAAGACAAAGCACGTCAACATGCCATGACATTTCTTGTCAACTTCATCATCTTCTTCTTGAATGTAGAATTTACGGAAGAAGTTAAACGCAATTACCGTGTATATGTAGACGACTATAGTTAAAAGCAATACCGTCAACACCAATTGCTTGCCATTGTGGGTTACAGATTGCAAGATCGTTCGCAGAGTCTTGAAACCAACAGCTACATCAAGCAAATGGGCAGCGAAGAAGAAATTATTGAAGTTGCCCATTACTGAAAAAGTGAAATACCACAGAGAGTACAGGAAAGCATTGTCTGTTATAGTGACTCCGGCCTTCCACACCTGATACCTCCAATCGATGTTGAAGATATACTTGATGAATCCGCCTTCTTCACTTTCCTGAGCTGTGAAAGCGCTCTTTTCCATTCCCAATAGATTCGATATCGAGTCAAAGTCATAGGTCTCACTATACTTTTGACGAACCTTCTTTTTAACGAATTTATCCCAATAGTTGCAGGGGAAAGATTTGGCTGATATCACCAACTTATCCCAGTGTGACTTAAGATCATCGTCTTCGGGTTGTTCGGCAATGAAGAGCCCATCGAACTCCAAGCGTCTGGCAATTTCTTTTTCCCTCTTAAAGATGGCCAATGGTACCTTGAGATGATAGTACGCAATCAACATCGCCAAAGACACCATACTGTGCAAGAAGGCTGCTATTCTGATAACGTGTTCCATATAGAAGTAGTCTTCGTCAACATGAACTAATTCCGGTATAGCATCGATTTCTTCACCATCTTCACCTGAACCCTCTCCCGATCCAAATCCAGAAGACGAAAGCCCTCCACCTGAACCAGATCCCATAATTAGCTCTTCATCGCCTGATCCGTCGTCGTCGTCATCAAAAGATGTTACTTTGTAGAACAGCAGCATGAAATTGATACTGAAGGCAAGAACTAAAGCCACGTATTTGAGGTTATAGAAGTTTCTAGCAAGGAAACTAACAGCACGATGGGTGTACTGGGAGAAATCGATTTGATGAACAGCAGGAGTTTCCTGGGGAGCAGCAGAGGATTTCTTTGCTTCTGCTTCGATTGAAGCCATTGCTGCCTCCTGCGCCTTCTGGGCTTCTTGGCGTTCCTGAGCTGCTTTCTTAGCCGCATCACCTCCAAGTAAGTCAACAATGGACATTGGTTCCTGTTGTTGTTCATCCAATACCGCCTCAGATGTACCTGTTCCGTCTTCAGGACTAGATTCACCTGTTTCCTCCATTGACGAAGTCGGACTTACACCTGGAGACTCATGAGGTGCAACCTTATATTGGCCATTTTCTTCCTTGCTTATATCTAGGCCGAATGCCTGCACAGTACTTGGAGGTTCTTCAATCGGCAATGGAGGAAGAGTTCTCCCACCAAACTTGTCCTCTTCAATTGGCAACATAACTTCTGCTTCATCTGCCGATGATCCACGCATAAGATTCATGATAATACCAAAGATATACTTTACAACACAAACATTTCCATAGCCAGTGTAGTAGAACATGTAGAATATGATTTTGAAAAATCCAACAATCAATTCTGGTATTGACTTGGTTTGCATAACACCAATTTGATGCTTAATATTAGCCGGACTCAACATGTGTATGACGAATTTAATACCATCCTTAACAGCTTGAATACTTCTCCTGATCGGATCTCTTGCTGCACGTTCTTCTTCTTCCTCGCTCATGTAAGAACTATACGATGATTCCCGTTTAACATTCGATCCGCCGTCATCAGTTGCCATCAATCCTGAAGCATGAGTCATTTCAAAAATAGCATCTTCACAGAAATTAACAAAAGCTTCTAGTTTCTCCTTGTCGCCACCTTCTGTGACAATCGAATAGAAGAATGCTCGCTTTGATTCCTTAATCTGAGGTTTCTCCCATTGTTCGATGTTGGATTCCTTGATTTCGAAATAAACTCGTTCAATGCGCTTTGAACTGCCTAAAATTTCAATACGACCCAAAAACGGTTCGAAATAGTTAAGTACTGAACCGGCTGTTTCGAGAAATCGTGCTAATCGAGGTTCGTTGGGCATATGTTCGCTGAGATTGGTCAATAGTACAGCCAAGTTGAAACCAATTTCCTTTGATGGTTCATGGAAACGGTCGACGAAAGCTCCGTAGTCGATTTTCCCTTCGTGATTCCGTTCGCAACATGCCAAAAGGAAATCCATTTCTTCTCTGTAAAAGTAAGATTAAAAAGAAAGTCAAATTACAATTTTATCGAAATATTCTCAAAAAAAACTTCTTACGGTGTATAATTTTTCGATTGTTCCATTTTGTCTCTGAAGTCTTTTGGCGTAACCCATCCTTCATTTTTGATATCAATTTCTGCAAAACTTGGTGATTCGGTTAAGTCTTTGAGTTTTAAGAACATGTCGAAATATTTCAAAATCAATTCAACATTCGATGCTGATTCAACCAAAGTATCCACCATCTGTTTACCAATAGTTCCTACAAAAATAATAATAGTTTAAACAAATAAATTATTCCCGTTTTGAAATTATGTTTTCAAAAGTAATAATACCGTTAACAACATTTCCTTCCAACATAGACAACATCATTGTAATCATGTCCTTTTGTAAGTTCAACAATTCCTTGAGGAGATCAACCTGACTGGAATGTTTTGATAGTTTCTCTTGCATGTGCGAAAATAAGAATAAGAAACCACCAACAGCGTCCCACAATCTTGAGTGAGCTAAAGCCTGTTGATTCAACGTACAAGGACCTTGAATTACTTCAGTTAGAGTGTTGAAAACTTGACTGGCCACTTCGATAGCTTTGAAAAAGTTTGCTTTTCCAGCTGGATCAATAATTTCCTGAAATTGAGAAAAAAATTATGAATCTCGTATAATATTATTGAGTAAAAAAATAAATTCTTGTAACGTAAAAAAATTAACGTTACGCAAAAATCTTAGCTTAAATCTACTTTGAAATCTTCTGTTGATCCTTATGAAATAACGTTATCAAAATTCTGAAAACCTAGCTATTACGTTAAATAAATTTACAACATTTAACATTTTATACAAAGTAACAATTAAAGTTTTTCTGAACATTTTGTTATGGCTCTCAACTATAACTTCAGAGACAAAAAAGTAAACAAATACATTGTTTTCGCTTTATGCGCGTTAACTTAATGAATAATGATCATAACTTTAAGCAACAACGTAAGGTTACGTATTCGAAAATTATATATTTTATGCCACCCATTGATTTAATACGTTACGTTAAATTAGTTACCTTACGTAACTTAATTTTGGGTAACGTTGAATTATAATGTATTACCTTGCTCGAATAATGCCAATAGAAATCCATAATAGACTCTTGAAGTCGTAGTAAATAATCGACAGTACAAATAACCACGTTCACAGTTGTTGTATTTCCCGCTTGAGTTCTCAAATAGTTTTGCCATTCTTTGGTAAAATAGAAGAAAAATATAAAAATTAACAAAAATTAATATATTTTTTTTTTTCATATTAAACTTACCCAAATTGTGACCCTCGCAAGTCAGCTGGATGAATCGAAACAGGGCACATGTAAACTCGGCATCATGCATGTTCTTCTCGCCAGCAGCACCTTCCGAACCGACACCTAGACCTGCGCCCGCACTTGGAATATATTCTTTTTGTTTTTTCGAACATTTTTTATGCATAATACAATTAACAAAATTCAACAGGAAAAGCAAGGAGCGCCATGAATTGTGATAGTAGTTTTCATGATAACACAGGACACACGCATATAATTATGTATAATGGTGCATATTTTTTTTTTTTTTTTTGTTCAACAGGGTGTTATGTATTATTTTTATTTTATTTTTAGGACATTCGTGCATTGTTTTATTTGGTTGATCAGGGAAAGGTTTTTGATTGTTGCCGATCGTATTGGTGAATGAAATTAGAAAATAATAAAAAAAAAACAAAGATTTTAATTTGGTTTTTACTTTTAAAAATAAAAAGAACAAGATTAATGTTGAAATTTAGAGCGAAATTAAATATTAAAAAAAAATGCATAAAGTAAAAACACAAAAGCAATTTAATAAGATAACAAAAAAAATTACTAAAAATTTGTGCGACAAACCACATTGAGTATACATATGTATATAAATAGAAATCAAATAAATTACCTTCAGCTTTGGTATTACGTTCAAATGCATCCAGATCGAGGACACTGCAGGAATTCATTAGACCCGCAATTGAAGTGAAGAAACCTACGTCTTTTTTCTCTTTGAGATGATTCAACATTCCCATTTGAATGTCAATATTACCGCCTCTCAAAATGGCAATTCCTAGATTGAGTGTTGTCATAACCATTTCAGAGGGAACACCCTTAGATGCAGATATATGAAGAAGAACCATTTCCGCAACACCACGATTCGATAGACGAGCTTGGTGAAACAATAGCTTTTGCTTTTCCATTTCTTGTTCCTTTGAATATAAAATGTTTGTTTTTTTTTTGTTGTAATTTAAACAAATACTTTTGTATAAAAAGTTGTATTTTTGCAGAAATAAAAATTCTTGAATATGTTTTTAAATAATTGTTAATCAAATAATCAAAAATTAGTATAACAAAATAATTCTGAATGGTTGGCTATATTTTACTTAAATTATTGAAAATATCTGACAATATGCCAGCAGGTTGAAAGGATCGACAAAAGGCTGGAGTACGTACGTAGATTGAGCAGAGACAAGAAAATCGAATGGAGGGGGAAATTATTGCCATCCGCTTAGGTGGGACTGGGTATTTTCACAAAAATATGGCTTGGAACAGAAAAACACAATACATATTGTGCTATAGCTTTTTTTAAATATTAGCATTTTAAAACATGGTATTTTAGAAAAAAGGTTTTGAATTTATAAAACTAAAGTTCGTTTTCAGATTTGATTTCGAAAATTAATTTTTCAATAATTATTTTCCAAAATACCTTTACTTTGACTTCCAGCTTAAGAAATGCTAAAAAAAGGATATTATAAGTTTTGCCGCTGTAGGTGTTAAAATATTTTGTATCCTGTTTCAAGAAACATTTCAAAATTATTAAAAATGGTCCACCTTCGATTTTGAAATCTCGAAGACCTTATATAGAAAATTCTTCTTCTTTATATACATACCTCCGCAATTTGATCTTTGGTTATTTAAAATATTATTAATATATTTATAGCATACAAAAATATGATTTTCTATTTTAAAAATGCAAAAGTTAATAAAAAATTTCAAATATCTAAAAATAAAATATTTACAAAATTATACTGTTAACATATTTGTTTGTACAGAAATTACGAAACACACAAATTAAAAAAAAAACATTTAAATTTACATTATTTACAAAAATATGTTATTTGGAAAGTAGTAAAACTCTCAAAGCTAAAAATCGAAGACAATTCTTTTTATGATAAATATATAAAATATTATAGGGTGCTGGTATGATTTCTACTAAACAATAAGTCTTTAAGAAAAATTAGATAGGTATCTAAAGATACGAATATTGGTCATACAGAATTTCGGAGTGCCGAGAAAAGGACTCGTTAACTGATTTTGCAATATCAATTTTTTTTTGTTCGTGCTCTCCATTGTATATGTTAAGACTTCTTTCTCTATTTAAGTTAGGTATGACCACAAAATTTAAGCATTTCTGTGTCCTATTGGTCTCTTTGACTCAGTCTCGAGAAAAAAACATCTTACACTAGAAGATGCCTATTTTAATTTTATGTTTTAAAAACACAATAAAATGATTTTGATGGAAACACGAGTGTGATTTTCTGTAAGGAATAAGAACTTAGTTTTTAAACAGAAATGGTTGTAAAAGTTCGGAGTGATATTTGAAATCAACTCTTATCAGTATTTCTGTCAAATTCTAGGTCTTACGTGTAAATTCTAAAATTTTATTGTTTCGGGGTCTTTCGGTTTTGGACATAAATACCTATTGTAAAAAATGAAAGCTCTATAAGCTCCTGATTTTCAATCTAAAAAATTTGTTCAGTAAAATTATTTATTCTAATCTTTTCAAAAAATTAAAAAGAATTACATCAACTTAAAAAAATAGTAAAAACTAAATTAACATGATTGAAAGCCTTCTCTGAATATACCGCAGTGAATAATTATTCTTACCATAAGTTTATCCATTTGATGCTTTAATCGTAACTATTTTATTTGTTAGTTTAAATGTTCAATACAGTAATCAAAAAATAATTAAACTCACATGAATACTAGTTCCTTCGCCTTCTTCACCACCCTCGGCACCACCTTCTTCATCACCACCTTCTTCCTCCTCTTCACCACACGACTTGGCAGCAATTTGAGCGTAAGACATATATAAAAGATCCTCTTGCAAAGCTCCACTTCGTTCTGTCATAGCTCCACGACAGAATGTTGTAACCAATTGAGTTAAAGGATCTGGTTTTCCTTCTTCTTCTTCGGCATCTTTTTTAGATTTCTCCGATTCCTCAAAAGTTTGTGTTAAATCTTCAATCATAACCTCTTGACCAACGTTTTCTTCTTGCAACCATTGTTCGTGATAGGTTCGAGCGAAAATATTACAAGCTCGATGTCTGTTTTTTTTTTTTTAATAAATTTAATTAGAAATAAATAAAATTGGATTTTGTAAAATAAAAACAAAGCACCAGAAAAAGGTAATCATATTAGTAACAATTTTAAGCGTTATCAATAAGCACATAAAGCACCTGCTTAGCCGGTAAAGGTGTTTGGCTCTTAAACAGCGCATTGCCGCCTGCCGCCTTGCCAGTGACAATCTTGAGATCCAAGAATTACCTTTGGACTTAAAACGGCTAGCCTAAACATGGAGTTAAAAGCATAAAATGGCATTCGTAAGGTTATGTCAAAGGTTTTAGTTATATCAATATCAAGTTATTTTTGTTTTGGTTATGGGAAAAGTTTAGTTTGGTTAATTTAATTAAGTTTATAAATAATAGGTATTCAAAAATATTGAATTAACAAATGTTAAATACAAACAACAATATTTTTCAGTAAAGTTATGTTAACTACTGTAAATTAACAAAAATCTGTCTTATAA
Source organism: Syrphus vitripennis (assembly GCA_958431115.1). Lineage (NCBI taxonomy): Eukaryota > Metazoa > Arthropoda > Insecta > Diptera > Syrphidae > Syrphus > Syrphus vitripennis. The sequence continues at coordinate 32,161,069 of OY288109.1, read as the reverse complement.
ATTCTGCATTAAAAAATTCCGTCAATTTTATGGTTTTAATTTTAATTTAAATATGAATTTATTACAGTTTCATGTCTTTAAAAATCTTCTACTATATTGTTTTTGGAAATTTGCGTATACGAATTAAGATTTTTATATACAGAATTATAGGTAACAAAGTCTTAAATTCCCAACTTTTAATATTGAAACAGCACACAAAAAAAATAAAACAAAACAAAACAAATTTTCTACAAATTGATACAAAACAAAAGAAAAATGAAAAATTAACCTTGGAAGTGAGTGCAAAGATGTCTGTCGGAAACAAGCAATAACTGCTCGCTTTCTTTGGATTGACACACAACTTCTGTAAACATTCTTACTTTGTTGTTGTGGGTGATCAATCTTTTGAGTTCAATTTGTTTTGTTGTAAACCAAATGGAATTTTTTGTTCACGTATAAATTTGAAAAATAAATAAAACAAAATAAACATAAAAATTAAATCATTGTTTGGAAAATTAAATATATCGATATCAAATAAAAGTAGGTAAGTTGAAAACATTTTTCTCTTGAGATCAAATTCCAACAGCGATTTATGGACAAGAGAGCATGGGCTCTATCGAAAGCATTGAGCATTATGCTTTTATCATTTTTGAAACCGCCAACGAAGATTGTTTTAATATGTTTTAAAAATATCTCTGGTAAGCAATGTGTTTTCTGATCGAATAAAAATACAAGTGGAATCAGTATGAAGCTGAAGATCGCTGCATCCGAAGTTGTTTTTTCATTTAGAGTTGCAGCTCTCGAAAAGTATCAATGATATTGGAAAATTTTAAACACCAAAATGTTGGGCACAAAATTTCCCAGGGGCGATGTCCGCTACTTTTTAAAAATTTTATCCCGTTATATTTGTTTTTAATGGGTTTTTAAACTTTTCAGATTATTTTTTTGTTTAGACGTGCAGATAGACGAAACTAACGGTAAAAATAAAAAACAAAAAATTGTATCGTGTAGAGCGTCTTTTACTCTAGAGGCGATGTCGCTTATTTTTTTTATTTTTTTTTTATTAAGCGTTTTTAACCATGAAACATAAAAACAACACTCACAAAACTTTATACCGTTATAACTTCGGATCACCTAACGGTACCAAAAAAAAAAGTACATAGAAAAATTAGATTTTTTCAACTCTAGAGGCGATGTTTTTTATTTTTTTTAAATTCATGTTCTAACGCCATTAATTTGCATAAAAACAAATTACAATAAAGAGAAAAAATAACAAAGAAGATACGAACTGCATAGTGCATATACTAAAGGGTGAGCCTTGAATTTATATGACAACAATATTGGTCTTGTTTTTTTTTCTTTTTATTATAATTTGTTTTTATGCAAATTAATGGCGTTAGAACATGAATTTAAAAAAAATAAAAAACATCGCCTCTAGAGTTGAAAAAATCTAATTTTTCTATGTACTTTTTTTTTTGGTACCGTTAGGTGATCCGAAGTTATAACGGTATAAAGTTTTGTGAGTGTTGTTTTTATGTTTCATGGTTAAAAACGCTTAATAAAAAAAAAATAAAAAAAATAAGCGACATCGCCTCTAGAGTAAAAGACGCTCTACACGATACAATTTTTTGTTTTTTATTTTTACCGTTAGTTTCGTCTATCTGCACGTCTAAACAAAAAAATAATCTGAAAAGTTTAAAAACCCATTAAAAACAAATATAACGGGATAAAATTTTTAAAAAGTAGCCCCTGGGAAATTTTGTGCCCAACATTTTGGTGTTTAAAATTTTCCAATATCATTGATACTTTTCGAGAGCTGCAACTCTAAAAGAAAAAAAAGAAAAAAAATGCAGCGATCTTCAGCTTCATGAATCAGTGGATTTTTTTTTTAACCAGAATAATAAAATTAATCAAAAAATACCTTGTAAAAAATATGGTTTAGAAAAATGCCGAAAAGAATGTACAAAATAAAACTTGGTGAAAAAAATTGGTCAAATAAAATTCTTCAAAAAAAAAGTTTGAAAGTTTGTGACAATTGGACTACATCCATAAGCCGTGCGAAAATATACTTATTATTTGTCCTTTAAAACAGTATTTTTCAGAAAATATTCAGTTTTTTGCTTTACCAATTTCGGGCTCGATATTTTTGGACCCAGACGGATATCTTTAACTGATTTAAGGTTTGAGTTAAAAAGTTATATGCATAAAAGCGTGAGTTGTAAAAGTTAATCTAGGAAATTCAGTTCTTTGCAAGAAAGCATACCAGGTAGAGCACAAAGAGAACATCGAAAAAACCTGAACCTAGTTTTTAAATAATTTTAAATTTATACGGCTTGACTCAACATTATTTTTCTGACGGCTGAATGTATTTACTCGAATCGCTGTTGAAATTCTCATTATTAATATATTTTTCCCTAAATCTTGGAAAGCTAAATATGTGCATGATTATGAACACTACAACTCACCATATGCAATCCAAAAAGAACCTTCGCCATTGCCACAATTCTATCGACTGTCTCTTGCGTCTTATCCTTCTTTTCATTTTGATTTGATTTCTCCACAAGAGCTGCATCTTCCTGAATCTCATCTTTCTTACCAAGCTTTGAGTATAGATAATGTTGCCAGGACATCTCATCCGATGGATCAAGTTTATCGGGTAGCGTAAGTTGCATTCTAGCAAACTCAATTACTTCATATTCCGGCATTTTCTTAAGGTACCTATCCTTGCAATGTTGAACCAACTCTTGTTCACGTCCAGCAAACAAATTTAGACCCACCGGAAGTAATCGCTTGAGACAAGCAACCATAAGACTGGCTTGAACTTCCTTGTCCTTGTCACGCTTCTTGTCACGGTTTTTCTTCTTCTTTTTCACTTTGCCTCCTGTAACTGGAGCACCATCAGTGATAGCTGCTGATCTTCTTGTTGCAGTTGGCATGATCAGAGCCATGTTGTCAATTTCATTTGCTGATATAAAGTTCTGTTCCTCTTTGAGGAAGTACTGACTCTTGGACCAAATGTTAAATATTTCAGCGACATGGTTGTAAAGTTCTTCGGCTTCGGGAATGTTGTCCTTCAGCCAGTGGTTACGTTGTAAGTCGACGTACTTTATAAGCAAAGGATAGAAAGAGTAAATATCGCGGACCAAAAGTTGCCAATCCTCCTGTAGTTGTGTCTCAACTTGAGATGTATCATCTGTAGCCGATTTGATGAAACCACGCATGCTCTCCTCCTTGTGATACATGTTCTCTGTGCGTTTCTTAACTCTCTCGGCCAAAGGTAGGAATGGATCCTTCAATAGTTCCTCAGAAGTGTTGATGATAATTTGTTGAGTGTAGGCGGCAATTCTTGTCATCCATGGAGCATTATCGTTGCCAATATTCTTCTTGATCATTTTCAAAACATTTTTAAGAAGCGAATTCATGTGATCAGCTGTAACCATCGTTACATGATTTCCACTGGTCGGACTGACGTTGTCTGGTCCCTGAGCCCACCAAAATGGCAAGTAAGAACACAAAAGTGGTAAAATTACATCAATGATAAAAGGTGCATCGATATAGGTCTTATCCGACTCCACAAACTGATCAACTTCCTGCAATATTGTCTCCAGATTTGGCATACTACTTTCCATTTTTACCATGATGTCTTGAGCTTCCAACGAATGATCAGCAATTCGATTTAGAAGTGAGAACTGATTGTGCTTATTGAGATGAGGCTCTAAAAATGCCACAGGGAAGCATGAACTGTATGCCCCCAAGCACGATCCCAAAGCTGGACGGTGACGTTCGATCTCGGTCTTGAGATATTTTCGCTCATGAGTTAGTGTCGGATCAGTGCCAAGATTGTAAAGTGCAGCAAGAATCTTATACGAAGCCACTTGAATTTCATCAAGCAAAAGATCACTTCCATAGTCACATGCAGCTAGATGATCAAACATTGCCGTCAAAACTGGCAAAATCACCTGATTCACGTAAGCAAGAGATGTTGATGTCTTGAGATGAGTACCTCGAAGATGGCTGTATTTGCCATCTTGAAGATTAACAATAGTATTTCCCAAATCATCGGCTGTCTGATTGAAGAATGTTAACATTGAAGTTCGAATGAATTCGGGGCAGTTCTTTACTAGCGACTTGGCATCGATGCCTTTGACTAAAACTTGCAAGCAGCGAACTGTGATTCTGACATCTGGACCGAAAGCTGCCAGTCGATTTCTAAGCAAAGATGCTAACTTACAAAATATCGAAGCTACCATTTCTTTTTCTTTTAGTGATGCAGCACCGATATTGTTTGTGGCAGTGGCAACGGCAATGAAATAATTTCTGTGTGTGGAGAAATATTTCTCCATTAGAGGAAGCACAACTTTTGAGAAGAATTTGATGTCTCGCGAGGCGGTTTTGAAGGAACTTCTTCGGCTAAATGTTGTAGACGGTTTCAGTAGTTTCATGTTGATAGTGGCTCGATCGAGATATTGAATGAGTTTCTCCAACAGTGAGTATGAGAATCTTAGTTCTACAGCAGCTTGAGTGGCGACGCCTTCACCCTCAATAGCACCACCCTTTGTAGGCCTTAAAAAAAAATCAACCATTAGACACAGATTGATAGAGGGAAAGTAAATACTTCACTTACTTGTGCAACTTGTATCCCTGATACTGCATATACTTCAAAAACTCCTGTGAACGTTCCCGATCCTTTCGTTTTTCCTTATCGGTAAGCAAATCGTAAGGAACTAATTGTGAATGAATTACTCCTCCACAAGTATTCAATTCCTCCTTCTTTTTCTTGGCCCAAATATCATGTGAATTCTCTGCTAACCTCTCTGCCATATTTTGCATTTCTCTGCTCAATGTTAAATTTGTCATATCCACGGGATGTGGATTGTAGTTAAAAGCATTTCCTTCATTCTGAAAATCATTCTAGTAATCAAGACCAAAATTGGACGAGTGGGTATATAATAGGGATAGCAAGGATTATTGGAAACACGGAAATAATATTATGTGGATAAAATGTAAGAGAAAAAGACGTAGTGGTATTATTTTAGTATTGATGGACATCACTCAAATTTTATATTTATCTTAACATACGATTTGTGGCTTTGAGGTGCGTCTTGTTGATCCTCGATTACTGAGTGGAACATCTAATTCGGAGTGTTCAATGGTCCAACCGATGGAGAGCAGAGCTTTAAGAGACTCACGAACTGGGTCTCGATAACGTTCTCTTTCCTATAAAAATAGTTAAGCAATATTTCATTAGAAAGCTGTACTAGATGGCGAAATATACAGAAATGATCGTTTCAATTAAGATCCAGAAATGTAAGAATTTCATTGAGTAAAAAAAAGAAGCTAATTGAATTTTGTTAAGCACCTTACCAATAACCTTTTCAAAAACCTTTCGCGCCCAAAAAAAACCTTTGAAAACGTATATTTTGGTTCCTGTTACAAAAACTGATTTGACTAGTGTTATTAATCGTTGAAAATTTTCACATTTTCTATAAAATATAATTTAATTGACACTTATAATTCGCGTCGCATACGGTCTATATATGTATTAGGAGCTCTCTAATCTTAGTCTATTGAGAAGGGTATAAGTTAGGTCTATACCAATCATCTCGATTCAAGTGCTTCCTGGACCTTAAAACGAATTTCAAAATTTTTGTTTCTTTTCTCTCGAATTAAAACTTACATATTCACTCAACATATTATACGGTTTCAATCTTGGATGTTTTCTCTCCGAATCCGATCGAATATCTCCATGGACCCATCCTCCCTCCAAACGTCGACTTGCCCAAGCATCATGATAATGTTCACTAAACTTTTGCACCAATGAATTTAAATCATTGTCCAAATGAACCACTGATGTATCAATAGGATTTGGATCATATTGTGGTTGATCTGGAGCACCAGTCTGTCGTCCATAGTAGTCCTCATCAGTGTTCTTTGACAAACTATAATCAGGTGGCAAAGCACATCCGATTGCAATCAAACATGGTAGGGCTTTTCCAAACAATTCCGGATCATAGTCCATGTTGCTAAGTGAATCAAAAATGTTCGAAAATAGTAACATTGTAAGACGTTTCTCTTCGTCTGATGATGCCCCATAGGAACCTTGTCCTTGGGTAGAGCCATAGTATTTAGCACAACGATCAAAATGGAGGGTCAGGAGCTATAAGTAGAAGTAAATCAAAATTCAGTCAGAATTTTGTACAAAATTTACGGAAACATGAAAATGAAACTTGGAACCTGTTATGATGAGAAAATAAAAATTGAAATTAATATTTTGTTAAAAATAAAATTAGTACAAAAAGAAATGAAATGCAGATTTTGAAAAAAATCAATATTTGTACCAAAAAAAAAATATTATTTGCTAAAATTAGGAAGTATGTAGGTATCAAAAAATATTTTTTTCCAAAAACTGAAAAAAATTGTACTAAAATGTGAAAAAATAGGTTTTGATTAATTTTTTGATCCGAATAAAAATCAAAAAAATTAGTCATGATGGACGGTGGCAACAAATAATACTGATCATTCTCAATTTGTCTTGATTCCATCAAAAAAAAAAAAACATTATAATTCCACTCATCAGCCCATAGTTCTCAAAATCAAAAAAAAAAAAAAAAAAGAATGATCAGTATTATTTTTCAACACCAAACAAAAATTGTATCTTACTCTTAGGGCCACTGTTGTGTACTCAGAAAGTTTCGAGACATCCACAGTCAACTTGCGTAAAAGTTTTAACAACATCGCAGGTTGCATCTGAGATGTCAGCGCAACAAGAAAATCTGATACAGCTTCTCGTTGACCTTTCGTCAACATACGGTTCTTTGACAGCCTATACACCGTATGTAGCGTAGCATCCAACAAACTTGCATAGTTCTCTGCTTCATTGTAGAACTTAGAGTGTTTGATCAGCAATGGAAGAATTGAATTACCGATGTAACGATTCATTGATAATGCCATATCACTCTCTGAACCATCGCTCTTGTCCAACATGGTGGCAGTTCGTAAGTCCGGCAAGAAGGCATCTTCTAAAAGCCTATAGAACAAATCTTGCACTTCTATGCCATAAACACGTTCCAAGAACAACACTATACTCTGTTTATTATTTGGCAACAAGCCCGATGGCATATCAGATTTGGGTCTCTCTTCACCCGGTGCTGTTTGCGTTAGAGTAAATTTCAAACTAAGAACTCCTTGAAGATCTTCAAGTGGCACAAGAGATCTCAAAATAGCTCTAGCTCTCAGCGATTCATTTTTGCCCTGTTCAATTACTGAAGCATCTGGTGCACATCTGCCAAGAAGATCTACCAATGTACAATAGAAATTCAAGATAGCTGCACCAGTGTCAATGTAATCTTCATCTTCTTCGCCTTCGGGCAGGGGATGGGTAAAGTTGAGGCCAGCAATAGTGCCTTCAGCTTCGTCTTGTAACTTACAACGATCGGCAATTTTCTCGGACATCTTATTGGCCTCAACAATTGCTCGAAATAGACCTTCCCCTTCTCCTCTTAGAGCCGGCCCTAAACATTCTGGACGTCGGATAAGAAGACGAATGACAAGGTTTGCATTTTCTTCAACACTTTCTCCGTTTACCCATACGCAATAACGAAGGAAATCTAAATAACGTTCACCCTCAACTGGGTCCCAACCCAGATCTGGATATCCTTTTTCGACAAGTTCTGAGTTGCTTTGTAATCCACACCTGGATAGGTACACAGCAATTTTTTCCAAATAGTGTTCTCTAAGTGCCAGAGCTAATTCTGTGTTCTCCATTAAACTCGAGTATGCCACATCTAATGGAGTTGATCCGCGTAAGCTCGGACGAGCTAGCAAAATGTTTGCATTATCCAGCAAAAAGTCAAAGTGATCGAACATGGCTTTTTGATTTTGACGGCCAGTTCGGCAGAAATAACAGAGGAATCGACAACAGGCCACAACCATTTCATGGGACGTGTCTTTTTCTTTAGGTGGAGCACCTTCGGTGCCCTCACTCTGTGCCGGTGCATCACTCTGTGCCTGGGCACGACGTCCAAGTGTATTCATCATTACAGCCATAACGTTCTCATGAACCCTCAGTATTCGTATAAGATCAGGATGTTGGAAAAATGTAGCGTTGTTAACTAATTTCCAAAGCCTCTTCCGCATGAGTTCTTCTTCTTCTTGACTCATCTGAACCGGAAGAAGAGCCCGAATTTGGCTTAAGCCAACCCACATTTCCGCAACATCTTCCCGGGCTCTACTGTTAATGACATAAGTCTTTTCTAAGGCACGTACTAGTTCTCCAACGGTATCGTACTGACGTACGAGTAAGCTGAACATTTCTCGGACAAGCTTTGTGTTCTCAATTTGTGATTCTTCTGCCCATTGGACAATTGTTTTAATGAGAACCTTGCGGAAGATCTCTTCAGGAGTTTTCTTTTCAGGTTCTTCGGGTTCTTTTGGACCTTCTTCGAGTTCCTTGACGGTGTTTATGAAGTTAAATATTTTCGTTATAGGTCCCCCTTTGATTTCTTCGATAGCATTAGCTGCGTCACCCTCTTCAGGCTCCTGTAAAGCATTTAACGAAACTTTGTTCATAAGACCATCGTGGAAGTCATAAAGGCTTCCACGCAAATCTAGACCACAGGTGCAGTTTTCTTGATCATCTGGTTCGAGGTTCTTGAAACACAAAATCTGATTCATTTGCTCCCGTGGTGGACAACGGAATTCTTTGGTCTTCTTAGCTGCAACGGCACTCGGAAGATCCGACTGTTTGATTTCAATATAACGACGCAATTGATCAGCTTGTAGATCTCCAACGAAGTCGTGTGAAAAGGCTATGATGCTTTCAACACGATGTCTGAGTTGGATGTCATATAAATGATGAAGCAGGTAGCACATCTGGAGCTTAGCACCTTCGGCCATTTTCATTGTGAGGAGTCCTTTGCGGTGTTCATCTTTGCCATCTGCAAAATCAAAGACCAATTTGAAAAAAAAACTCAACGATATAGAATTGAAAAATGTGTCTTTACCTTTTTCGTAACTACTGTCCCAGGTTTCTGGGTTGACCATCACCAGAAGCTTTTGCACATCCTCATCAGTTAGAACTCCAACCAAAAGAAGCCGATCCGTTAGTTTTATCAATGGCCTGAACAAAAAAATTTCCATTTTTAAAAATAAAACTATAAGGAGGTAACTTTTTAACTTACAAAAATAGATTCTCATTCGACCAACCAATCGGATCACGATTATGCACCTGATTCACTTCGACAGCCTCTTTCAAAGCCTCCATTACAAACTCACGGACAACTTCCAACGGGAATTTCGGTGAATAGAGTTGCTCAATCGTCGGGATGGGTTCACTGGAAGCACTTGGCGCTAAACCAATTGTTTGAGGACTTGTGGGGGGACTGGATTGTTTTGAAAATGTACACAAGTGCAAAATGTGGGGCATATAAATAGATTCAAATGCATCATAACATTAAAATGAAAAGAGTTTTAAAGCTATGTTATGTTTTATTTTATTTTTTAGTTTACCATCACCATGATTGTTGTATAAAAAGTGTTGAAGATTCAAAAACCAAATAAAAAATTTAAAAGTGTTCTGTTTTTTTGTGTTGTATATTTTTGTTTCGGCAAAAATTATAAGAAAAAGCAAAAACTCAAGATGCCATCCACAAGGAAAGTTCTCAAAATGTAAGTAAATAAGTGAATCTCTTTTAATATATCGTTTGTAAAGTTCAAAACTTGTCTTTGACAATACTAAATGGATACCGTAGGACTTATCAGACAAAGTAAACCTCTTAGAAATATTTAACTGAAAGTGGAATATTGACAGACACTAATTGGTGCCCGGCCAATTAAAAAGAAATTTGTTTTAGAATCAGCGTAATGTCCCACTGTCCCAGGCAAACATTTGAAGTCAATCCTTTGGCAGACTTTCAATGACTACCGAAATGGGATCATACAAAAAATAGATTAAGGTATCCTTTCAATATTATAATAACATTTTTTGATTAAAATGCAGTTATAAAAAGAAGTTTTACTTATAAATCAAAAAAAAAATAAACTTTGAGAACTGACCAAGTTAAGAGGAAATATTTCAAGGTAATTTTACTCACGCGTCAAAAAAATGAACAAGATGGTGGGCTTCAAGTATAGTTGAACGATAATAATAAAAAAAAAATTAACTTACGTTATTTCAGTCATTCTTAATTGTGGTCTCACAGACTCCGTAACAAGAGAACGCAGTGAATGACACATCTCTTCGTCACCATAAAGTTCCTTTAGTTCAGGTCCTAAAGGAGTAATATATTCGTTTTTGCAAACTTCCATTGTAGTTGCATGCGATTCCAAATGCAAAGCAATTAAAAGATCATAGAATCCTTGTCGCAGTGGTCCACTCATGTATTCGGAGCGAATTGCATAGAGTAGTTGTTTTTGATCGACATGCTGACATAAAGCATGTGCAGCTCGATAGTTGGATTGATAGCATAAGGCTGCGTACAGAGTAAGCGTGTGAGAATGGAAAGATAAACTCTTATCCATTTCAATCAGTTCCAAAATATCTATGCAACGATCTTCTTCGGGAATATGCAAGGCTAACATTGAAACTGGATCTTCACATAGCATTGACCAACCACGAATATCAGAGAGCTTAAGGGCATGAACTTGCAAAGCCGTATTCGGAACTCGTGCCCATTGATGGGGCTTCAGACATTGCACCTTAAGACGTGGTGGTGATTGTGGATTAACGTGTTTGTCACTTGTGGGAAGAACAGCAGCTGAAAGAGGAAGAGTTGTTGGAGTTCTTCCCAATTCGATTTGAAGTATCTCCTTGCTTGTAGCTTCAACAAATATTGCCGGGAAAAGCTTTGTATCTGGTTCCATGAGCCAACGATGAGAAGTTTCTTTTCCTTCACAGGTAAACTTAATGATTCCAGTTGCTGTATCAACAAAACATCCAACAAACATTCCCTGTGAAGCACCTTTACCCGAGGCGTCTTGTGTCACTTCGTTGAAAAGCTCATCGGCACGTACTACATAGCAACTTTGACGGTCAATGTGTTCCATAATTTGATCGTAGTAGTCCTCAATAACAACTGACGCACAACGGACCTTGGATTTGTTGAAGTCTTTACTGTGCAAATGATACTGGGTTGTCACCCAACCGACATAGACGTGTGTTGGATCCTGTCCAGGGAAGATTCGGACTCCGTAAAAGTATTCGTTTATAAGTCTCAAGCACTCTGCATCGAACATTTCGTTTCCGGAAGATTCTACTGATGGATTTCCTAGGTTTCCTCCGCTCATGGCCTTTGGTCCGGCTTGACGTTCAGGTACTGCTGGGGGTTGGACACTTTGATCGTTGGCCTGGAAAAAAATGAACAGCAAAAAAATATTTTTAAGACCTTCATTCGATTTTTAAAGAATTCAAAACTCTAAAAAAAAAACCGGAAACCGAAGAGCTGAAGGTTAGTCTCCAACTTTAACAAAGCATCAGAAAATGGCAGACCAGCTATTTTTTGTGCTGTCCTCTATTTCTTGTCGAAATCTTGCAATTTTTGTAAAACAGAATTCTCTTAAGTTCTATAATAAAACTTACATTCGTTACGCGGACTGTAGGGTTTCGAGTAGTCATTTGTGAGTTCACAACATTTCTGCCATGGGCTAGAGTAAAAAAACATAAATATCATTAGAAAAAAGCATAGAAATTATAAGAATCAAATCTTACCAACGGTATTTCTTCTTTCCATTGGTGAGGTTTCCCTTGGCCTAGCCTTGTCTTTGCTTTGATCACGTGATTTTTTGGAGAAAAACTTAAAAGGACTTCTTCCTCGTTTCTTCTTGTCATCAGCCTCATCCAACCCATTCATCATATCCAAAGCAGTATTAGATCCTCTCATATTATCAGACATTCCATCTTCAAATGTTATATTCCTTGTTAGAGAACCCTTCCTTGGAGGCCTTGATGGACCATTCATATTATCTTCAGCTTCGGTATTGTCATTGTAATTTCTATTCAAACCCTTAATGTCGTTCATTGTGAAGCCGCTCTTAAGCATATGATCGACATGCGCAGCTTGTGAGGGTTGGGGTTGCATTGCTTCTTGGCTGTCTATTAGAAGTCGATATTGGCGAATTTTAATTTCTTCCCAACGACGAGCTTTTTCGTTTTCACTATATACAAAGAAAACAGTTTTAATGTAGAGATTAAGGCAATGAAAAAGATTTTCTTTAATTTTATTACCCTATAAATTCACTCATGCAAGTAACAGGAAGTGATAAACGCAAAAATTCCCAATTTGCTTTTTCCATTGTCTCGAAAGTGTTGTGCGATATTTTCAAGTGAGGTGGAGTATCTGCTCCACCAGGTATTCGAGTAACATCAATACGACAATCAGGCATTTCTTCTGTATTTTCGAAAATTGGCTGATCCTTTGTATACCAATGTGTAACTGGACGACGCATGTTGCTAATTTAATAAATCAAATATATAAATCAATGAAAAATTTTTTGTAAAAGTTGGATAATTTTTTAAATAATTAGAATTAAAACATCAATTTTCATCTTTGGTTTCTCGGAAAACAGCTCTACCAATTGAGTTACTTTCACTTTTTAATTACATATTTGATTTAACGACAGAAATTAGCTTTGAGTTTTGGAAGCATTAAATTCTACGTGCTTTTTGATTCCTCAATAAACAATGCTTTTGAGATCAGAATAGAAAAAAAACTTTTTATATGCTGCCGCTCTATTTCTACATTCGAAGGACATGGACAATGAAATTGAGAGTACTGTCGTCAGCAAAATTATTGAATAAATTCAGAAAAAAAGAATTGGAAGCAAAACCAGAGGTCTGACATACACCACCATTTCTTTTGTGTATATCAGATTTGAAACAATCCAATTCAATATACAACTTGTAATCCAACGAAGAAGAGATTCAATAGCGATACGAAAGCTTTCGATAAGAGAGCTTAATGCCAAATTCCATCAAACGCTTTTGAAATACCCATTGCAATAGTCACAATTTCTCCAAAACGATGTAAAGAATTGTGCCAATGTTTTCTGTATATACATCAGATCACCAATGGACATACACCATAGACCCGTTAGCCCTCATATTTCATTGTTGAATAAATTAAATAACAATTCAAAACTTACACACAGAATGGTTCATATCCTTCTTGCAGACCACAAGTAGTAAAAAATTTCAAAGAATCAACATCTTGTCCATAGATCAATCGAGCTTTTTGACCAACCTTAAAATTAAAAGTTTTAAATAATTCTATCTTAAAAAAAATATATTTTCTATGTACTTACACCCAAAGTACACGCTGGAACGAAACCAACTCCATCAGCTGTAACTTCAGCAAAAGTTGTCTCACCACCCAATGCATCCATTAGAAGTTCACCATTCAATGAAAAACCTATACATCACACACGTTATAAATTTAAAATTTAATTTAATAACACACAAATTATTTTTAGGAAAAAAAAAACTAATTTAACTTACAAAAAAATCTAACACTATTAATAAGCGAAAAACGCATGCTATATTATTTTCTGTTATATGAAAAATTGAAAACTCAGTGAAAAAAATTTATTTTCATGAATTTATTATTAACTTTTATTTTTATTCACATTCTATTTAATTTAATCTCATCATTAAAGATGGAAAATTTCAAAGAAGTTGTATGAGATTTCATAAATTTCCCTTTTTAATGACGAACTTAAATTTAATGGAGAGTGAATAAATTAAGCCTAAATGATATACAGTTTACGTTAAATCAAATTTTAGTAGTTAGTGCCGGAGCAAAGTATTACATATTCGTGGGTTAGTTAAGTCATTGAGATTGATTGATAAGAAAGCAAAAAAACAGGGGTTTTAGTCAAAAATGTGTCTGTTCAAACCTTTTGTTTTTTTTTTTTAAATGATATAAATTTTTTGTGTATAGGGAAAGAACTGCTCCATAGTCAATAGAAGCACATTAATGCATGTTTTGTGTTTTTTTTTTAAGACGAACATTGAATACGATTTAGGTTAAAAATGTAAGGTTTTCATATTTATGTATCACTGTAGGATATCAATGATTTGTTTGGTACTTTTTTGTTCAAAACAAAAAAAATAAAATAAATAAAATAAAATAAAAAAAACATTGCAAAGGTTTTTGTTTTTGAAAGAAAATCCGTTTTTTGCCGTACCAATTTTCATACTTATCTATAATAAAAAGCAAAGTATTGAATTCGAAGTGGAAAAAGAAGGGTTGCAAGAACTATGTATATAGATTTTTTTTGTTTTGTAAGGATAAAAAATATGCTAAGCAGGATACAAAAACGCCTCATAAATATTTTTTTTTTGTTTTTGAAGTTTTTTAAATAAATTAAAATATAATTCTTACTAATATTATGATCAGCGAGATCGAGAAACACACCGACGATATCACCAGGTCCACATTGTTTACCAAAGGACTCACTTGTCCCGCCAAAGACTTTCTCTTCCTATAAAATTCATGAACGAAATTGTGCGGAAAAAATATTTGGCACATTAAATATGTATAATTTAATCAAATTTCTGAACGTCGAAAACCCTATTTTTTTGAAATACTTGACTTTTCCCTAAATGTATTGTCAAAAGAGTTTTTTTTTTTTGAATGATTGCTAGTTCTTCTCTAAAGTTAGACACAAAATCTTATAGATCTACATATATTCGCAGGATTATTATCGTTGAATTAATAAAAATTAAATAAAAAAAAAAAACAATCGAGTTATATGTATATAGAAAAAAAAACACGTTTACAGAAATTATTTAAACACAAATCAACTAAATGAAGATGCGATTTTTTGTTTGTTTTCGATTCTTACTTATAGTTTGTTCCTTGACGTCTATAAAACAACCAATAACGTCGCCTGCTTCATAACGAACACCAAAATGTTCAATCGAACCTCCGTGCAGTTTAGTAACCTGTTTACATTACGTGTTGACAATATTTATATTCAGTAAAATTAAAAAAAAAAATTGAAACTTAAAAAAATCCAGTTGAACTTTCAAAAATCATATCAATCATCACTTTCTATATTGACATCTTCAGATACTACGGAGTGCCCGTTAAGTTCCAAAAATCTTCTCTTAAATACAAATTAAATCCCAATAATGCTTACATTGTGTCCATCGAAAGCCCAACTGCAATCGTCACTTCCCAGCATTGCTCCTGGATGACAATCGGCACGGGCCCAACCAACCCTCATTGGACCTGATGTCAGTACTTCGAACTCAAAATACCACTTGCCCGATGTGACGGCATAGTTTTTCTCTACTCGGTATGTCCTGAATGCAGCAAATTTCAATCGAAGTGCTTCAGCTAGAAGGGCCTCATTGCCTTCCCCAGTAGGTGGATCAAGCACATATCCGTAGACCAAAAGTGTCCGGACGGTTTCCGATGCTGTGTCGCGATTGGCTTTCTTGATGGCTTCATCGACTTTAGAATACGGAACTAGATGAGGACTTCGATGGTTTTCCGAGTCTTCATTTAACCCATAAGTCCAGCCTTGCTGGATCCTCTCCTTAGCCCATAGATTATGAGTATTCTCGGCCAATTGATCTACCAATTCTTCCAATTTCGGAGTCAAAGTAACAGCACTTAGATCCAATGGAGCTGGTTTATACCCATTGGCTTGCATGAAAATTTCATTTGGCAATCGAACTGGTCGAATTCGAGCTGGAGGCTTATCCATTGTGATATAGTATCCCAATGAAATAATAGTTCTAGACAAAAAAAAAATTAACATTTTCTTCAACACCATCTTAAATCAAGAGAAACGTACTTCAACGTCTGCACAGCAAGTTGGCTATCATAGCGTTTTTCAGCTGGTGGAAGTTTTTCAAACTGCGTCAAACAGGGATGTATACGGTGATAGTCATCTCTGTGTTCACCCCATGACCAACCCGATTCAATTTTATTCAATGCCCACATTTCGTGTATATTCTCAGCCAATTTCTCCTTGATCGAGTCAACGGAAGATGGAAGAGATACACCTGACGTATCAACTGGATTTGGTACGAAAGCAGTGTCATCCTCTATCATCCATGGACCAGCAAGGACGTTTTTAT
This sequence comes from Syrphus vitripennis, assembly GCA_958431115.1. Taxonomy (NCBI): domain Eukaryota; kingdom Metazoa; phylum Arthropoda; class Insecta; order Diptera; family Syrphidae; genus Syrphus; species Syrphus vitripennis. The sequence goes on along the minus strand of OY288109.1, from coordinate 32,145,006 downwards.
TCAAATTTCCAAAATAGAAACACGGATCAAGACTTAGAATTTGATGGGGCATTAGACATTGGACAAGTGGAGAAAAGCCAGGTGGTGGAGGGTACTTCAGGCGACCATGATCTCCACCGAATAGGAAGCGGCAACTAAAATGTACAGATAAACATCAAGAAACTCAATAGAATTGAATCGATTATTAAGGTACACACCTTAATTTTGATGAACAACTCATAACGGGAAAAAACATTCCATCTAAATTGAAACCCCTAAAGCTGCCGCGAACTTTCATACCATTGAAAGAAAATGTTATAATCGGAACAGCTAAATCAAGAGCTACACCAATAACGTCTCCCTTCCGAATAAATGGTTCTTCGGGTAGGTTTTCAACTATTTGAGTTTTTCTGCCTCCAGTCCAAAAATTAGCTCCATCAAAACCGAAGGAGTAAAGATCATCACCAACTCCGTTACCACCCCATTTTTTACCTCCACCTGGATATGGCACATAGCTGCAAAATTAAATTTTGGAAGGATTATTTGTGTTTTTCATACAAAAAACCTTTAGGTTATGATTGGTAATCTTACCCAGCAGTATTGGCCCAACCAATTCTTAGGTGAGGCATCATGTGTGTTGTTCTTTCAATATGGTCCATGGTAACTTCAAAATACCATTTTTGGTACATAGCTGAGCCCTCAACTCTTCCAACAAAAATATTTGGTCGTATACTGGAAAATAAATAGTTTTGTTTTAAAAAAGGAATAAGAAATGTTTTTTTTATCTAAATTTAAAAATATGAAATTTTCGTGGGAATGTTTTGACCAAAAATTACCTCGCAACATGATCAACCAACTGAGTTTGCAGAAGTAAATTTTTTCCAGGCAACAAATAATCACAAATATTATTTTGTGATGATCTGACAGCAACTCCGTTACCAACGCACAGCGAACACAGCACATCCAAAACCTTCGGATCACGACCATGCTTCTCCAAAAGGGAAATAATAACTTTAATATGCTCATCCCTCATCATGTTCAAAGCTTCTGGCGAATCAATCAAAACACAATGAAGTACATCCAACATTCCAGAGCCCTCACTTGATGCCTGCGATCCCAATCGAGAAAAAAGCCAATTCAAACGATTGCTATTGGCAAATTGAGCACAATTTGTGTGGTTGCCTTTGATGATAGCTGCCAAAAGCTGATACAAATATGTTGATATTAGATCCCAGCTCTGGCCAATTTCATCACTAGCCAGGAAACTCGCTAGGAATCCTTGTGATGTGATGATATTAATTTTATCAATAGCCTCTAGAATGAGATTGAGGACGCCTTCTTCTTGAAAAAGATCTTGACGATTTCTCAATGCTCGGAACTTATTTTGTTTCTCTTCGTGCTCCATATCGTCCTCTGGCTGAGAGAAATAACTAATCAAATCCTCCAGACACATTACCATTTCGCCAAGATTGACTTTTTGGAAGAATATCGAGTGCCTTCGGTTTGATTGTAATGTTTCTAGACCACTGAAAAAAATGTATTGTAAGTCTTAAAGTCTTTATTTTGGATTTTCAAAAAATGTACTTAATAAATTGCGTAAATAGGCTGCTGCATTTTCGAATGACTCTAGCTGTTTTTGATTCTTCTTCTTGAGACCGCGAAAAATCCAAGCAATCGTCCATTTTTCCTTCTTCGTGTAGAATAGCTTGTTTCTCTTCAACTTTTCCTACTCCCTTCTTCTTTGTTTCATAGCTTTTATAACTTAGCCATAAACTAGATTCGCAGTGCTGGACAATAACTGTAGTATCACCATATTTGATAATAGGAGCTCCAATAATTTCCAAATCCTTATCTTCGAGTACAACTTTTTGATCGTCTTTTTCTTGCCTTAGACAGAAAGTTGTTGAGGCAATAGTTGCATCTTCTTTTTTTACCTGTAATGGAAGAATTGATAATTTTATTTTTCTTTAATTCCAAATAGCTTTCGATTTAGTGTTTCAAGCTCTCCTGCGTTCGATTTTTGAACGAACAAGTTTTCATGGAAGTAACATCTCCTTTTTAAGTTAAGACCCTTTTACAACACACTGCTTACCAAATTTAATTCATTGTTCTCATTTACACCCAAATATCTGCCTGTTGTTATATGTCGTATCCGCATCGGATGAAGCCAATTTATAAAACCACCAGTCCATTTTGTTCGTGCCAATTCTAATCTCCAAAGTGATCGAGCTTGTGACATGACCGAACCTCCTTCATAAACCACAATGCTGAAAATTTTTAAAAATAATATTGAAGTCATCATTTTTTTTAAATTAAATTCTTACTTTTGACCAGCTTCTCGACCCCAAGTACTTGGTATTGTCAGGCACTCATCACCTCCGTGGAAAAATCTCAGGACATCACCACCAAAAACATAACCAACATACTTCATTCGAGATATACCCGTACCGTAAGGCTGCACCGACCAATGGGTAACATGGAAGCTTGCATTTACAATCGATTGCTCATTTTCTTTTGTTGTGTGCTGGAAAAAAATGGAAAGAGAAAGTTAGAATACCGAAGACAAAAGATACAGTAATTTTGTGACGCTAAAGTGTTTTCGAGGTTCTTGAGCATCTTGAGCGTCAAGGGCGTCCTGAGTGTCAAGATACTTCAAAGAGTCTTGAGCGTCTGGGCCGCTTCCAGCTTGTTTATCAAACAAATATTTAAGAAAACGGATTTTTGGAAAGTTTTCTTTTTATTTCTAAAGAACTTAAGGTTCGCTAGATGCGTCCCTGTTTAAATTTTTATATCAAACTTCTTTATTTATTTATTTATTTATTTATTTAGTTTAGTTTAGTTTTTATTAAAATTATGACGAAGTTCACATTGGACTGCTTCGTGCGGCTTTTTTTGACGTTTCAGTACTTTCTAGACAAAACTAGAGGTAAATATGTACTTAAAAGTAAAAAAAAAAGGGGAGGAGTCCGATGTGATCACCGTCTATAATCACAATTTGTATTTTTGATAATTTTTAAAATCCTGTGAAATTAACAGCTTGATTAGATATATGCACTTCTACAAAATATATGATCAAAAGAAAAGGTAGTTTCGTGGCTCTGTTTCTATTTTATTTAAAATACCATATATTTACCAAATATCTTTCTGTTGCCACGGACACTAAAATAAGGTCATCACCCACTCGGACCTTCTCACCCTCAGAACGCTGTTTGCTTGCCGGATGAACCGTCCACCAACAGGCTTCCCCCTGACTATGCTCCTGAAGACCGACATCAAAGGACAGCTTATCATTCGATGAAGACGTTGAAAGGCACGCTAAATACTATTTTAAAAAAGTACATGAACTGATATTTACGTACTTTTGAACACAAAAATTAAAAATAGACAGCTTACCATATCACTGTTATGATGACGGAGGAGAATAGCATTTCCATATAAAAGTGTTCTATGGCCTGAACCAGTTCCTTTACCCTATTTTATCAAAACAACAAAAAAGAAAGGACAACAAAAAACATTCGATTATGATTTTAATTTAATTCCTTAAAAAATCTTTCTTTGATAAAACTTAAACATAAAATTAATCAAAAAAAAAATGTGACGGGGGTCGGAAACGACTCAGTGTCAAAAATGGAAAAAAGGAAAGGCAAAAAAACTTAAAATTGTACCAATAGTTCGGTTCTAATTTCGTGTTTTTTTTTTTTTGTTTGTTTTAATTTTATTTTGGGTTGTTTGTAGTTGGTTAAGTTAAAGCACAACACACCGTTATTTTTTAAATTTGTGTAGCACAATAAGTTAAGGAAAAACTTGATCATAATTTTGAAGTTTCATGTACAGAAATTAGTCATCCACAATATTGCTGTTCATAAATATATTTTTTTTGTTTTCTTTTTTTTTTGGTTTATTGTAGATTTTTTTAAAAAATTGTTGTATACTTACAAAAGTCTTGTCCTTTTTTGCGTAACGGTTTTTATTTTGGATTTTATGTATATTTTGGTTTTTGATGGATGGAAATATTTTGAAAATACAATGTCATTGTTTTTGTTTTTTTCATATTTCCAAAATTTAGGAAATAAATTTTGACGTTTTATGCAGGTGGTATACCGCGTGGGGATGAGTTCGAAAATAAAAATTTTGGTAAAAGCAACCGGAAATTGGAACAAAAAAAAGAAATATAGAGAATCAAACGAATGAAGGTATGTTTTTTGATTTTTTTGTTTAAATGGGTTTGAAAAATTAGCAAAAAGAATATGCAATAAATTAAATTTAAATTAAATTAATATCTATTTATTAAAAAAAAATTCCTTACTAAGCGAATTGGTATTTTTTTGTCTTTGTTTATTGATGAAGGCTTTTCAATAAATTCAAATTTTAAGAAACAACTTCATCAGCACAAATTTTTAAGACTTGAACTGTATTTCGATTTGAATTGAAACTAACTGATAATTTTATGTATGAATTGAAAACTGTTTTTTAGCGAAAAATTAAATAAAACGTACGGTTTCCGATCCAGCTGCTGTAACCAACTCCTGCAAGGCACGAACGGACAATGCTTGTTCGATAACAAAAACACATTGCGATAAATCGGGAGGAATATTTTTATCAGCTATATTTTCTAGGAAGCAATGTCTGTTGCCAAATCCCTCAGCTGCAAGACAAACTCTTTCACCAGTTGCTGTACATGAAAGACACACCATGTCTTCCTGCAAGGACATAATTTCAATTTTATTAATATGCAAATATTTTTGAGGGAGAATTGTAAATTATTAATATTTACCGTACGCAAGAATGAAACATCATCCTGCTCTGAGCTTCCTTCTGCCTCAGCCATAATTAATCAATTACAACGAGGATGTTTAATATAAAATCCGCGATGTTATTCTATAACTTTTTAGGTTGTGTTGGCTCTGAGACATTACCTGACCTTAAAACTTTCGAGACAACCTTTTTCTTCTTAAATTGTATATTATTATATCCTGCCAAAAGAAATTATTTATATTAAATTATTTTAATTTAATTATTATATCCTGCCAAAAGAAATTATTTATATTAAATATTCAGATATTTTTTAAGAGCAATCCAAATTAATATGAATTATCTAATTTCAAAAAAAAAAAAAATAAATTAAATCAAGTAGACATATACATAGTTTGTTTCAAACTTACATACATACCTACATACATATGTACATACATACATAAATAATAATACATTTTCTTTTGGAATTAAAAGTTTTTGAATTAAAAGCATTCAGTAACATATCAGAGGAATAAACTTACTTCACTTTTAAATAACCCGTTAACAAATTCGGATTTTTCAAAAAAGTAAAAATAAACTCTGGAATAATTTAAGGAACTATAAAAAAAATAGGTTTTTGACATTGAAATTATTTATTCCTCATCATTTTTTTAATTTATTTGAAATGATCAGACGGGGGTGTTCAGCAACACTAATAGACTTCTCGGGGTTTAGCATAACGACACGACGGCTTCAAGTGATAATTGTGTGCATATTATCGATAGTTTGTATATGGAAACTGCTTTTTTTCTGTCATGGAGTCCTTCTTAAATCCGGTTTTCATTTTTTTGTAGAAACTAAAAAAGTTAATCTTAAAAAAACACAAAAACTTTTTTATGAATCATTCATTTCCAGAGTCATAATGTTATAAAACTAAATTTTCAATTTTTTTTTAGAATAAACAGTAAAGTAGCTAAACTACGGAAATGTGAATAAAATTAGAGAGTTAATGTTTGACAATACGAGTAGGTACGCCTGTAAAATTTTTTGCAATCGTTTTTTCTTGTTAGTAAAGTGAACCTCTCTGTGATCACGGGGTATACTAAAATGTTCCAAAAATATGTCAATTTTTCTTTCGACTTTCGAAAATAACAGGAAGTTTAATCGAAATTGTTTCAGCTATTTTCCGACAGGCCTAAGTATCCGGAAGGATTATTTTTCTGGACTGTTTAAAAATGTTGCGGAATGAAATGATAATTTTTCAAGTAAGATTATGAAGTGTGTACTTAACCGATCTTAACGATTGTTTCTATGGATACATAAAACGATTTCTAAAAAATCATAGGACCAACAATTCAATTACTCATTTATTGACTGGTAAAGTGTCTTAGAGAAATGAAAAAATGTGGAAAATAGCTATTTTGCAAAGTAATCATTTAAAAAACATAAAAAAAACTACATATTACCTACATAAATTTCAAAACGGTTGGAGGAATTTTTTAATTTTGTACATACATATGTAGTAAAAAATTTAATTATAAAAAATAAAAATGCTTTTGTTCAGAATTCAAATCACATATTTTTGACAATTTTTTCATACATAACGGTATTTTTTTGCCCAAAATTGGCTTCAAGTTCTTCGACTACGGCAAATTTCAACAATAAAATAGGAGACCCATATTGATATTGATCGAGACAAATTTAGCAGGGCCAGGTCGTATATCTTGGCATTCCTGCCAAAGTCATCTACTTGTGCAGGATTTGCGATGGAAAAATTTCTCTACTACGTCAAAATGAGAAAGGCCATGTTGGAGGCATCTATTTTGTTCCGCTAAAGGTGTGCTCAGTCGCTAAGCGGGCACCATTTCAAACTTTTTTTTTGATATGAGGAATTTTGCGGATTCCAAGGAATAGTGCTAAAATAATTTTCAGAAAAAAAAATAATTTAAAAAAGTTGCAGGCAACAACCAAGTGAAATTGAGTTTGAACCGCGGGAGCAAAAATTGATCCAAAATTAAAGTGTGAAAAAAAAGTTTCATGAAAAAAAATGTCCAAAATATATTAGTAAAAAATATTCTTTAAAAAACAACTAACAATTTGGACCTTGAGATTTATTCAGAAAATTGTTCAGAAAACAAATTGTGAAAAAAGTTTTGCTGTAGCTGTTCAGCCTCAAATAAAAAATGACGAAAAAAAGATTTGTTAAAAAAATTTTAAACAAAATTGTCAAAATAAATGTTGTCGAAACAGCCAAGTACAAATTGCACCATTTACCGAGTCATTCAATCCATAATCCAATCAGCACTATGTTAATATAACTATATATGTTTACATCAATAATTTTCAAAGTATAAATAAAAAACTGTAGCACATTTCGATAAGTAACAAAATAAGTGCTTCATTTGCCAAAAAACTTATTGTTTATCTTACAAAAATATGAAAAATGTGATCTACTTTTTTTTCATAAAAAGTTTGGCAACACAGTATATAAATTAAAAAAACCTCAATCAAATTGTCATCCTTCTTAATTAAGATGTTCGCTTTCAAAAACCTTGGCAATGAAATTATAAAATTATATTTACCCACCAAAGTCAATGAACCTGTTGGAATCTTTGATCTATTTTTATAACATTGTTTATATTATTTTCGACCGGCTTTTTTTCATTCATAAATAAATTCTGTGCCAACTACCTTTTCAAAACATGCCTTTTCTTCAAAAAACAACAAAGGCATAAAGATTTGTTTTCAAACAATGTGTTTTCTCTCAAATAAACATGTGGTGGGTTGGAAAGTTCACCCCACTCCGAAAAGAGAATTAGAAAGAGCTAACTTCAAATTTCGGAATGAGAGTAAAATAAAATACAATGGTATTGGTATGAGTACACCGTGTTGCGCTTTGAGTATTGGACGAAAAACATGTGGATTTATTCATCTGCAATGGAGTTTGAGAGAAGAGAGAATTGAGTAGAAGGAACATCATAATAGTATTGCAGGTGGGTGGTGGAATAAGCAAAAATGAATTTTTTTGAAAAACCAAAATACTGTGCTAGTAATTTGGAATTCCTTCAGACGAAACAACGAAAATACGTAACACTAAAATTTTAAATAAAATTTGTTTCTTTTACTCAAAAATTCCTTTTTATATATTTTAAATGCTTTCCAATTTTTTGTTTGTAAGTTATAGACTTTAGTAAATTAACAATCTTACCGTCAAGCGTTTGCACTTACTTTTACGATTGCAAAATGATACAATATTGTAGGGCAAAAGGTTGATATCTTTAAAATCTTGAAGAACATAGAATGTGAAGCTACTTCACAACAAAATATAAAAATCGATATTTCTTAAGAAAAATAAAATATGACTGAGAGGGAAGGAAGGACGTACATATCTATGTACTTGCAGTACTTGTACTTGGGTTGGATGTCATTTTTTATGCAAAATTAGGGCGATTGAGTTGTTTTCAGAATTTATGTTCAACATTTCAACTAACGACTAAAACAATTGGAAAATGCAGGCAAAACGTTCATATTCAGTTTAATTTAATAAAGGTCAAAGTTTATAGAAACCTTTATTTTATTTTTAATATACAGGGTCATTCAATTGAGTGGGTTAAAAGTTGGTAGCGTTAGCATTTTCCATGGCAGCGTATCGGAATCCAGTTTTTCAAAAATCCCAAAAAAAAAGTTTTAAAATCCCGTCTTCTAAAATCCCGCTTTTTAAAATTCCGTCAAACCCGTCATGGTAAAAAACCGGATTAAAAAAGCGGGATTTAAAAAAAAAAGATTATAAAAAGCAGGATATCTAAACCAACCCATTTGACACCTGTCAAACTAGGCTGTCATCTGCCAAAAACTCATAGTATTAGTTGAATGTTTCCATTTACGTCACGATAATCACTTAACAATCGAACATCGCGTTAAACTTAAGCGACCGGTAAAATTGTGAAGAAATTTGAGAAGATTGATGTTGGTGATGCAAGAAGTGCTATATCATTTCAGTTTATTGTATGGAGAATGTACACAAGATATTTAATCCTATATTGTACTTTTTGAAAGAGCCTAGATAAAAATAGATATAAGTTTCAGAAAAAGAATTATTGGGTACATTTTTCAATTTGATTTTTAAAAGTTACTGGTAAAGTAATTATGATATTGTTTTTCACACTTAATGGCAAAATTCAAACTTTGGAATGAAATAAAATTTTTATCCAAAGTGTGTAGGTGTGTGTGATTTAAAGATTAAATTTTGAAACTGTAAAATAAATGACCCTTTATAATATTATCCATGATAAGTATAAAAACATACTCGGACTTAGAACAATTTTTGGAAATGAATTTCAATGAAGATTTCAATCAAACTTGACATTGTAAGGAAATGGAAAAATTACTGTCCATATTGTAACGTGGCAGCCACCTTTTGTTCTGGTTTAGCTCGAAGGCTTAAATTTTAAAAATTCGTCTAATCTAATCATGCTATACTGAATCTAAACTTTAAAGCATTTTGAGTAATAACTAAGAACTGACCTTTTAATTTCGGGGGAAAATTGATATTGAATGTTTTGAATATTTTTTCTTTTCCTGTGAAATTCATGAGTTCCCGGTGAGTCAGTGAGGAAAGCAGTAAGTTTCTAAAAACACAGAATTGCATTTTTCTGGTTCTATGCTGACGGGCTTCAAAGACAACCTTACGCAAGTATTTAGAAAGAAAAACAATAACAAAAAATGCAATCTAGAATGGAACTCTATTCCTAATTTGAAAAACCGGCGTGATTTGTATAACATTTAAAAATTTTGCCAAATCTGAAAAAAAGTGAATTGCTCAAAACAATATGTCAAATTAGGTATTAACTTTTAATAGGAAGCTTAATTCTTCAGCAGTAGCAAAGTAAAGTATGGATCTTTAGACAAAGATTGACTTCTCTATGAATAAAAAGTAGAATTTTGAGAAGTGTTGCCATATTTTAAATTATGAAAAATATCACAGAACAACTCTTCCAGATAGTTTTCTGTAAAACAAACAAAAATAAATTTAAATCTCCGCCTGTTTTTACTAGAGAAAGGGGTCTGAATCACAGATGTACTAAAAAAAACAAATACCAGCCGTTTTTTGTTACATTAAATCAGCGTGGTCAAATTTGTATGAGAGGTGGGCTTACAGCCAACAAAATAGAAATAGGTACCAACATCTAAAAAAAAAATTGCTAAAACCACTTTGATTAATAGTACGTGCCCGTGACAGATTTTGGTCGCTGCTAATGTATTTTTTTTTTGTAAAACATGTAAGAAAAAGAAGGTCACCCGAAAGCTGGTTGAATTTGGGTTTTAAGGTGGTTTCAGCTAGTTTCACACTGTTCAAAAAGGTGGTGTGTGTGTTCCACCTTTCGCTGACGATCTTTCCTCCAACCTTAACTCAGTAAATTCTTATTTTTATATTTATAAACTAATATATTTTTATTTTTGCAAAATATTTAAGTATGGAAACCTTTTCAATCTAACCCCTTTTTTCGAAAATCGATTTCTTCATTTTTTCTGTTTTTAAATATTGTTCTTTCCGTTGTCATTCCAAAATATTAAAGTTTTAGAAATATATAGATAAGATTTCACTTTGGAAACTTTTATTAATTCAAAAAAACGGCTTCCCATATTGATTTTTCTTTTTGAAGACCTATGATTTTATATATTTTATTTAAGGTATGTGCGTACTGAGAAATCATAATATTAGCCTGAAGACATTTTTAAGTTGTTGAATTTGTGAAAAAAATGTTTTCAAACTGAAGTTATTAAAGAACCATAGAGCCGTGTTTTATTTTCGGTTTTAATCAAAGCTTTTATAAAAGAGGTTCTTTATACCACCTAATAAAAATAATTTTGCATATTGGATTAAAAAAATCTAATCGGGTACACAAATTTTTTTTTTTGAAAGAACCATGCGCATTTTTTAACTTTCTTTAACACTGATCAAACGTATGTCATGGGATGTTTTATTATGTTGCAGCTAGGTTGACATCTAGCGCGAAATTGATGTTTTGATGCATTTCATGAAAAAAATACTTAGAATTAAAAAATATTTCAAAACAGTGGGAAGTTTTGTATTTTTCATATTAATTTATATTACCACAGATAATGCAGTCAAATTAAGAGTAACAACTAACTTAGTGCTTTGAAACCGCACGTATCACGGCTGCAGATCTGCTTCTGAAGACAATATCTTGGCAAATCGATGTTCAATTTTTTAAATATCCTTACAAAAATATTTTCATATTTAAAGTATTCAAAACTTTTCATGCATATGGCTATGTGAAATCCAAATTTAGGATATTTGTGAAAAGCATAAAGTATAGTAAAAAAAAAAAAACAATGCATATACATATCCTTTTTCGAAAATTTGAAAAAAATCTATATCTCCAAAATTAAAAAAAGTCAGTTACGAAGTTATTGCAATCAGGGGGTGATATTTAATCTGACTAAGGCTAAGCTCACTTTTTTACTTGTTAATTGTTTCCAATTAATTTCTGGCCAGTAACTTCCTTATATTTACATACTTATAGATGAACTGCAAATTGTATGCCAAATATATCTGGTACGACGATCTGGCCCTGATCCTTTTTTGACCATTTCTATACTCGTAGAAGAAGAAAAAAGTTTAATCAATTTCTTACTTGCGACTATAGCAAATTTGGATTAGTGAAAATTAAACTTGAGATTTTGATCTAACTTAACGAAAAAAGTAGATCTCGCGATACTGTCAATCTGTCTGTCTAAGACCAAAAATAATGGCTTTTTTGGAAAATGCTATTTTTCTGGAAAATGGATACGATTTTTTTTTAATTCTATAAAGCTTGAACCCACCCAAAAAAATCGTTTGTAAAAATTTTCAAAACCACTGCATTGGACTGCAATAATTGGTTAATTTACCCGAAATCACCTGCTTTTAATTTAACAAATTCATGGTTTCAATCAAATGTGAAAATTGTTGTAGATTTCACAACGAAATGGGCACCAGCTATCGCCAACCTGGTGTCTCTTTAATGAAACTGAGGGGTAATAACATATTTTGTTCATGAATAATTTAAAACAAATTATGGAATCATTCAAAAAAACGTTAAATCAATGCTACTGTACCTCATAACTGGCCTAAAGAGTTCTACATTTAAGCCTCAACTAAATATGTTTGGTCCGTGACGTGAAATAAAGGTTCAAAGTCAAATTATTCTTTTACGTTATGTATGTATGCTTAAAAACAACAGAGGAGCAATAACGTGCGACCTAGTCGTGCATTTTATTTCTACGTGCATTGCTAACTAATTCAAATTAATAACTTGTTCAACACAAATTTTAAAAAAAGATATGAACGGTGTCTACTATAGAACCGTATGTACTTTGGATTTTATCATAAACGATACAACGGATTGCGATTGGAATTTTTCTGAAACATTTGAAATAAAAACATTTTTTTTTTTTTGAAAACTTAATATTTTAAAAAGAGGTGCATTAAACCCAGGCCCAAAGATTCCTTTGCTTCGAAGGTGTAGTAGTTAATTGTTTCTATAGCAACAAGAAATGATGAACTATGTTCGAGTGTTTTTCTCGAAGTAAAATTCTAATAAAATGTTACTTCGATTTCACTTATTATATTAAACAGTTCTTGGATTGGAGATACAATGAAAGCCATACCTATTGCGGTAAGTACTAAAAACTCACAAGAAAAATTAATTTTTATTTCAAATCTATTATTTCACGTTCAAAAGCCGCTTGGTATCAATTTCAGAAAAATAGTTTTTGAGATCTTTTTAATTTTTGAGCATTTTAGTAAAGTTCTTTGAAGCTTTCAAAAATAAAAAAAAATAAATTAAATTCTCAGATTAACGGTTTTTCCACAAACTAGAAATTATATACAGGGTCAGGTTGAATTGCATAAGGTGTGGAAAAATGCTGGGTTATAGAACGACAAGAAAAAACCTATAAGAAACCAAGGATAGAGTTTTGGATTTATTTAGAACTATGACATAACATCGTAAGTATAACCGTTGTTTTCAATTATTTTCTGTCTGCTTCAAGTCATTTTCTTTGAAAATGTACCTACCAGGTTAAACCTACACTCCCTATTTTTTGCAAACCCTCCTCAATATGGAGCTATTTTCCTATGAAACCTTTTTAAAAGTAAAAAAATATATTTTTCCGAATATTTCTACAAATAAATCAGATTGATAAATAAAGAAAGACTTATTATTAAGTTAGATTTTGGTGTTATTACACTTTTTCAGTTGGATTTGGTTAGAAAATATAGGAGAAAACGTAGACAAAATTGTCAAGTCACGATGGTAGTAAATCCATTTACAGACTGTGTTGGACCATTTAATGGTAGGTCTGCTAGTTTTATAAAAACAAGTTTTATTTTCCTCTTTAGAAATCAGTTGTTGTCGATTAAGCAAACATCATAGTGAAAAGAAATGAATACTCAAAAAATTTTTCTTTATACTAAATAAAAATGAAATTTCTCTTTTATCTTTACAGGAAAGAACCCCGAACCGTCGTCGTCAATACCAAAAAATATTCGAGTCCTGGTGTGTTCTCAAACCCTCTTAATTAAGTATATGACCCTAGTAACTTTATAAGAAAAATTTCCGTTTCACAGGTGTACTCAATGTACATATTAGGTAGGTACTATTTTGTTTCCAATATTCAATGGTCTTATCAATTTTAAATCACTCATTGATAAATAAGATGATCTAAAGATTTATAGCACAGGTGACAGATCATCCTATTTAAACTCAAGTTAATTCGTTAAATGAGTTTTCAATGAATTTGCATCCAGACTTACCTCACCTTATTTGGTGGAGATATCTGGATTAAATGAATCAATATTTCTGACAGATTCGTGTATAAAATTAATGGGTGATTTATTGTATTGTCTCGCACATTGATTGCGACAGATATGTGTAAAGATTTGCTGCACTGAAAAACTGCTTCTGAGTTAACTCTGAATTAAATTATTTTCAGATGCATATCAAAGCCATCGTTCAGCACGTTTTATCTTCCAAGTTCGGCAGGTTGAACCAGCTTTGAACCACAGTTAATCCACCGCAATATGAGAATTGAAAATTTGAATCAAAACTGAACCACGACAACGTGGTTCTGACTTTTAATAACTCAGAGTTAACTAACAATTAACTCACCATTAAAAAGCTGGGTTTTAAAAGACAAAATAAGTCTTAATTTACAAAAACCAAAATGGTGTCTGCAAAATTGCGTCGAAAATATATTTTTCAAATTTTGAAACGAAAGTTTTTAAACATATTTTCCTAATCAATGTTCAATGTCATGTTTTGGTACGGTATGAATTTTCAATTGACTCTGTACTGGCCTATATTTTTGGGGACTGTTTATTTCATCACAAAACGAAAACCAGGAACATTTTCAATTTTTCTTCTCCCCGGCAAATTCAGTGTATTGTTTTTGTATTTATTTATAGTTTTCATTTCAAAAAAAAAATCTATTTAACCAACAATTTTTATTTTGACATTTTTGTTGAAATAAGTTTCATGATCAATTCAAAATTCTTAAAAGAAATCCTCTAGACTCGTATTTTAAAATGTATTTAAAAGATTCATACATACCCATTCGAATTGATACAATTTACAGACAAAATATTTCTAAAATAACCTAATTTTGACAAAAAACCAGCAAATGATTAACATATCCGTTTCTATTTATAAAAGGAAACACACAGTAAATTGCACATTTTAAAGAAAACGAAAATGTGCTTTCGAGAATTGATGCCCGGATGTAAGCCAAAAGCACTTTTTCACTTTAAATATCTAGAAAAATTATATTGAATAAGCTAATCTACAGACATGGGGAACTTTTATTTATATAAATTTACACTTGATACCGAATGTTTTTAAATGAATAATTTTTGAAATAAAATATTTGCACTTATGCACTTTACTTTGAATTTTTTTTTTATTTTTAAGAAAAAACCGTAATCCAGGGTCGGTTTTTTAGTTGATTCAAACATTTTTATATTTTTTTTCAACAAAAATACTTAGCAAAATGAAATTTCATTTGTAAGACCAACATATTTCTCATAGTGAAAAATAATTTCTTCATTAATTTTGAAATGTGCTCACACATTTCTCACACACTCCGCACTTAGAGCCAAAAATAACACATTCCCATTGCCTGGGAGGAAATTATATGAAATTTTTCATTTTCACTTAAATTCCACAAGAATAGCATAAATTCAATTAAATCTTATCACAAAACATTAAAAAAGGTCCTTGCAACAACTATTCAGCAATTTTTTTCAATTTTTAACTCTTAATTCCAAAGAAAATTTTACATATATATTTTTAAAAAATACATATATTTCTATAGATACTTATTTTCACATATAATTTTATTTTTCACGGAACTAGAACTTACTTGTCGTATCGAAATCTCGCCGAAGACTGAATAAAATTGGATTTTAGAAATAGAAATGGTTATTTTGGTATTTTGGGGGAAACTTCTTTTGAGAGAAAAAAAATACGGGCCTGCGCTTTTAAGTATTTTTAGTTGTAAGCTTGCGCATAAATTTGTTTACAAATTAACTTTTAAAGTATTTGTTATAAACAAATGTGTAGGAATAGAGGAGTTCAAGTTTTCGGAATCTATTTTTGAAGTTATTTCTCATTTGTTACGAGTATGAGTGGAGTTGGGAAGAGCGCAGAGATTATTAAAATTGAGAATTCTTATTCGCATCGAAATGTTTTTTGTTATTTCTGTGAAATCGGATTTCAATTTTAGATTGAAAAAGATGCTTCATAAGAATTCTAATTTTGACAGCTGATTTTGGTGATTTTATATTAATTTTTTCAAAATTAATCCCAACTTTGAAAGCAGAAAACCCTTAAACATTGAACCATTAAACCACGAACTAAAGAAATACAGCTTCAATTTTGATATTTTTTTTAGAAATTAAATTTATTTTTTATGAAAAAATTAAATTCACAAATTTCTGAAAAAAACTCATTACAATTTGTAATGCTATCTTAGTTGCCAGGGGAACGTAAAGAAATCCCGTGGAACCAAATCCCGCATCAAGATTTTATTTGATTTTTAATTGTAATTGGATATTGGCAACTTTTTTTTTTTTTTTTGTGAAAATAAAGTTCAATTAAGAAGAAATTTGCATACACCCAACCTCGCAATTACCCAAATCCTATAATGTGGCCAAGCAGGTTGGTTGCAGCAACTTTCTCGTTGATTCTCATTGATTCGAGTCACCAAACCTATGAAAAACAAAAATAAATGCAAACAAAACAAATTGTTCCACGATTTGAGTTCCATTTTGTCGCTGTTCCATTGACAGCCACTGACAGATTTGTGGACGTAAAAAATATTCGTGTCCAGTTCAATCAATAAACAGCTTTAGTGCATTCCCTTTCTCTACGAAACAAAAAGAAGTGTCAAAAAATTAAGTTATAATGTCATTGTTAACTTTCTGTCAGCAAATTGAACGATTTTTCTAATAATGACCTTTATGTTGCTAATTTGAGCTCCTTTTCTATTTCCAACACAAGCACAAAACAAAAATTTCACTGGAGAAATCTGGAAATACATTAATACTCATGTGAATCCGTCCTTACCATTTAATGAAGACTAACTAATTGAAATTTATTAAGATTTTCGTATTGTTCTAAGAAGAATACCACTTAAAATGTACATCATTAGTACAAAAAAAACTTATTGTTATAAAAAGCACTACCGGATATGAAACATTTTCACTTAAAATAAAAATTTCAAAATTGATGAAAATGTTTGTAGCTTTTGTTTCAGCTCATCTAGAAAACGGCGGCGGTTCATGTTGAGGGGGAGGGATCCCCTGTGCGATATCCAAATACAAAGACAAACATTTCTTTAATTTGTCGAATAAAATGTGAATAGTTTTTGGCCAAAAAGTTTTATGGTTAAAAAAACGCTGAATTGCGATTATGTTTGAGAAATTTGAATTTTCATCTAAAAATTAAATTTAAATTTTGAAACAAGTTTTTGGTGCTAAATCTGTTTTTATTTAATTATTGAAAAATAAGTAATAACGCAAAAACATATTTTTTTTAATTTCGCAGGTTTTTTTTCGTAGTAAGAACACACTTACTCAATAAATGTTCCCCATTTAGTATATTTGATGAATAAAACAAACTAATTTCTTTCCAACATTAAAAAAAAATTGATGATCTTCTTTCGACTGATTGCTTGAAGGACTGGCCATTTAAAAAAAGCTGTAAATGACGAAATTGTGAAATTCTAATTTATGTTTCAAATTTATTTTATTTATTATTATACTAATTATTTATTTATTGTTTTTTTTTTTAAAGTATTATTTGAATTTAACAAAATGATAGTGGAGAGGTGGAGAGAACACGATTTCGATGTTTGTAAGATTTCAGTTTGGGCTAAGAATTTCAAAAAATCCAAAATATTGACGAACATTGTCAAAAAAAAAACAGAATATTTAAGAATGTTATACAAAATTCTTCATCTTCATCTTGATTAAATTAACTTTTCATTTTGTTTATGTTTTATTTTGTTTTTTTTTACTATTTGGTTTTTTGTTATCTATTGAAAGTTTTTCCTTGTAGTACTTTACATTTTTTTTTATCATTTCAGAGTTTAATAAATTTGGATTAACGGAATTTTAAAAAGCACAATTTTTGACTTACAAAATGATCTTTTATTATTAAATACAAGAACAACAATCTGCCACTTCTGTTCAGTCGGCTAAGTTATTTTTATTAAAAAGAAACCTAATCCTGCAAACCGAGGTGTAAGATTGTCTTTTTTGAATTCTATGGACATCAACCTTTCTATAACCAACGTTTGACCTAATTACTGAAAAGGTCGAAAAATGCGTAGCCAGAGCTCTCCGTCTATAATATGCGACGTGTGTAGATATCACCATTTCATCGATTTTTGTGTGTCGATTAAATACATTGCAATCGTGATATCGACACACCAAACGAGTCTAGTATGGTATCATCCTTTTTTTAGTGTTGACGTTTAATGTTATTTTTATTCAATCCGATATATTTGAAGAAATATTTGAAATAACTATTTGTTGTGTTGTTTTTAATATAATTTTATAGTAAAGTTGCTGGATATGTTAATCTTAGCCCTATAACGATTATCAAATTTATAGTTGTATACCTTATTTTTCAATTAACTTAAGGCTTAATTAACAATTCTTATAATTCATAACGGTCTGCATCATTCTCGTTAGTAAAAAAAATTCTCAGAAGAGTTTTCAATAATCAAATGTTGATATTTATCAACGATAAATTTGATAATCGATAATCGATAATATGGCTGTTATTGTTTTTTGAAAATTTTTGTTTTCTCTTTGCAGCCGCTAAGAATCCACTAAAGACTTTCCGTTAATAAATTAAACAAATGTTAATATTTGTACGTGTGAATATATAAAGTCGATAATGTACATTATGTAGTGTTCACCTTAAATTAATAGAAATCCAATGATAAGTAAATCTTATGTAATTTTCTTCATTTAAAAGATAAATTCTTTTTACAAAAAATATAAAATAAAATCAACTGTTGCATTCAACTATCCAATTATAGGGTTCATCTTATTTGGATTTCAAATTTTGACTTCGTTTTCTCAGAATTTTTCTTTTTATAAATTTTTTTACTTTTGACCTTTTACTTGGCAACACAGGTTGGTCATGCATTACCTTCATCGTACCAACAGCAATCAAATCGGTTGGGTTTTGACATTTATTTGGGAATTCAATCTGATAAACCAACTCAAATTTACCTGTCGCCGCTTTGGAGTTTTTCGAATGATCAAGAACAATTTTCATAAGATCTTCCAAAGCCGCTGGGCATATTTTTGCTGTAACAGATGTCGATGGAGATAAATCTGGCGTCGAATTGATTTCTATTAAAAACTGATCCAACTTGTCGTCCAACATAAAATCACATCCATATAATTCAAATGTATTCTTCGTGAGTTCCGTTTCTTCCAAACTAGCTAGAACAACAGATATAAGATTCCTTTTGAATCCAGGATAGATTTTGTCATTCCAAGCTTCACTATGATTGTGTTCGGCAAGGTAAGACTTGAATTCAGATAAATGCCACATATTATGCATTGGAAGTCTAGAGTCACGTTCTCCGTTTTTGTACTTTTTCTGAATACTGTTGTTTGTTATGTGAATGGCTTCTCTCAAATCACCCAAGCTAAACTCTCGAGAACTAAAACGCAAATAACAGTCTCGATACATCCAAATAGAAATTTTATCAAAAATTGCCACAGCCATATATTGCCGGATATCAAATTTAGTTTTATAAATCAGTAAAGGTTTTTCTGCAAGTGTGAAGAAAGTTAAAAAAAAATTAGAATTGGGAATTGTATCTTACCAATATATTTTTGAACGATATAATTTGACTTTGGCCTAGAAGCAGCATAGTTGACTATATTGTAGAAATTGCTCATAATTAAAATTCCCTGTCCACGGCATTGAAAGCCAGGTTTCAGGATCCAAAGATTTCTGAACCCATATGAAAAAATAAACGGTTTATACTTTCTCACTTTTTCGAGGATTTCCTGACACTTGATCAATATTTTCGAGCATTCTTCTTCTGAGCCATTGATTTTCTGATCCTTTTTCAGCAAAAGCTCTGAATTTGCTGTTAAGATCTCCCATTTTGAAAAATCACTTGGGTCTTCACTACTTGTTTCCAAAAAGTCCTCCTCTTGTTTTTTACAATATTCTTCAACTATTTCTATAGGGAAGTCAAAAATACTCATTGGAACCACTCCGTTTTTTTCGAACAAGTTGCTTGGTTTATCATATTCCATCAAATAAACTAAAACACTGATACATTGAGTTAATCGATATTCTCGCTGGAAGTATAGTTCTTCGTCTTTGCTGTTGAGCTTATATGAAGGTATGCTGGTTGTTTCAGCAACATTCTCAATGGTATGCCAGTGAGAATTCTCAAAGCATCCGATAAGACCAACTTTTGTTGAAAAATCCAAACATCTTGTACGACGAATCCTATTTCGCAGTGGATTCAGTGCTGAATATTGATCTTTGAAATATTTTGGCTGCCAAATGAAATTCGTCGGATAGGATTGGACCATTTTTGAAAGTATTGCCACTTCGAAGTCATTGCCTTTGCGTGCACCTTTCACAAGCCTCATTAGTGAGAGATTCTCGAGCTTTTGTATTCTTCCAGGAGTAAGTTTTTCAATCCAGCCCCGTCGAATGAGGGCTCTGCGAATAGTTGTATAATGTCCATGAACAGTGAAGATTTTATTCTGCTTATAGGCTTTGATTGCACGTTGTTTGTAAGCTTTGCTTAGTGCGATATCCTTTTCGTTGGACTCACTTGATTTCGAACTGTTGCTGCTGGAGTTTTTAGACATATTGATTTGTTTGGCGGGTAATTTTTTCACGTTTGATATTTCAGCTTCTATCTGGTTCATTATAAGGCGGATTCTATCTTGATGATCATAGGCCAATTTCATTTTTTGGGATCTTTTTTTTTAACAGGAATGCTTAAATTTTGACTAAAAAATTTTTTAATTTTGTGTATTTGACAAGATAAAAGATTTTGAAAAGTTTTTTTTATTAAAATTCAAAACATTTTCTGTTTTTAAATTTTTGTCAGGGTCAGAGTTATATTTCCAGATACACAATAACAAAATGATTTCATTTCAAATGATTTTTAACTATTTATTATTAACTTAATTGCCTGGGATACCTTGCTAAACCCTAGGATCTTTATGACAAGGAATACAAGTAGTCAAAGAAGATGGACGGGTAACGCTTAGTCCCAGAAATAAAACGCTACATTTTGCTATACCGGATCACAGGTTCCGTTACTGTAGGAATTTTTGGGAGAAACGTAATTAAAAAACTACCACAATATGTTGAAAGAACAAAATAAGAAAACACTATACTTAGCTTTGGTAATCCGCCCAAACTCTTCTTGTTTTTTTTCAAGAAAACTCCTCACAAAAAAAAATTTCCCATCTTTCCTTTCATCAAGAATAATTAAAGTTTTCGCACGTTTCACTGATTGTGACTCGACTTTTTTTTGTTGTTAACTGTGTTTAATTTAATTTCAAATTCTAGTTCTTTTTTTCGCTGTGCTTAGAGCCTCTGGTTCCATCTTGAGATTGCCAAAAGTTGTCCTCCTAGGCTTTCACCATCTATGGATAATCTGTTCTCGATTTTCAAAACCCCATTATATCCAGCCAATCAGTGACTTGGATTTCGGTGGACGGAGCAATTCAGTAGATGCATTCAGCCAACTAAATTCCAGGATACAATTTTGAAAGAAAAACTCTTCGAACCCAAAGAAATTTAGTTGTAGTTCTTTTTTTCGGACAGTTTTTCAGCAAAACAAATATAATTGTGAGAACTTGGTGTGTGTCTGTCATTTTTGATGGAGTGGATAGCTCATCCACTTTACCTGTCAGATCGACATCAGCGATTATAGTTTCCTTCCAAAATACTGACTCGGTGAACCGATGGCGGATGGACTATGACTGCCCTTCCCTCTCTAGATTGAAGGGAACACCTGTAGGGAAAAGAAGAAATGGAGGGGAAGGAACAAGGAATGGTGTAAGTGAAAGTTTGACTTTTGTCGCGGTACATTTTACCGTGACATAATTATAACAGTGCTTAATTCAGGAGCAAGTCTTGATCGCGCTGGTGGACGTGGAGGCGGATATATTCTTTGAAAATAACTCTGTCGATACAACAGATAATGCTGTTTGCTCTCTTCAGTCGCGAAACTTTTATTTTAAAACGTTTTTGCGACTGTCGTGTCTTTTTGGCTTTTACCGTTATTTTTTGAAAAATATTTTGACATGTATTGACATCTAAGGACTTTTTTTATAAAATGCACCACTATACTAATTTCACGCCAGAATTTAACTCAGCTGCCATAAAATAAAATGAAGTACAGCCCATCAACTTTATACGACTGATGATTCATCACTGTTAAACAATTTTGAAGTTGTTCAGAGTCCTTTGGTGTTAATTTGTCGTGATTTAAGTAAGTTCAAAAAAAAAACTTGGTAATACTAAGTTGAAAGTCAAAATAGGACAACCACCGTCCGAGACTCAAAAAGAGTATCGGTTGTGTTTCTAGTATAGAAAATCATTCAAAATTGAGTTTCTAAAACATAAAACTGAGATATTTCAATCTCGTTTGGAGCCTGCCCTAACAAAAACAACTTATGGAAGTTTATTGTTACCATGTTTGTTTAAGCTTCTGTCAGGTCTTCTAATAAGCTTTGTCAATAAAAAAATAATTCTTACGTGTTTTTTTCAAAAAAAATCCATTAAAATGTCCAAAATAGGTAGTACTTTTGTCATTAAATCGACATAATGGAAAGGAATGTTTCATGGTCAATTCAATATAAAGGCGGCACTGAAATTGGTTATACGGATACATATAGTAGAATGATTAAGTCAAAACCAAATTTGTAACACATTTTTACTATCATAAATACCACCCACCTCTTATGTTGTTGCACCTTGAGATCAGAACAAAAGAATGTTTCGTTCAAAAATTTGGAACTTACCTGCTGAAAAATTCAACCAACTCTCTCAGGAATAAATCAGCAAAAAAAAGTCAAGTCATATGAACAAAATTCAACAACTTCTATAAAACCTTGTTTATTTTTTTGTTTGTTTTTTTTTTTTCTTTTAACTTTGGATTTTTTAAATAAAGATCAGAAATCAATTTTAGGTTGTAGGTAGTCGATATTAACACATTTTATTTTCAATTTAATTGAGTTTTAAGTAATATTTTTCTGTTCAGTAATTTTAAATTCATAAACTTATCTTAGAACTATTTTTTTTTTTTTTGGTTTTGTTATAATAAGTTTGCATACATTGTTAAAAGTTTCACTAAAACAGCTCAGGTATTTGAAAATACAACGTTAAATGTGTTATTATTTTTATTTATTTTTTTTTAAATGTGACGACACCATTCAAAGATGAATAAGAAATAAAAAAAATTAATTAAACATAGTACATTATGTTATGAGTTATGCCAACTTGAAGACAATATTGCAATCTGAAAAATCCATGGGGTTTTCAGTTTTTTTTTTTTAATATATAATAGGTAGGTACTTTTTTATTATATGCAGTTTTATTTATTTACAAAACTCCTGCATATTTTTTTATTTTTAAAAGATGTTAAATAGTTTTTTTTGTCATTAAACGTAAATTAAGTAAAAAATTAGGCATAGTTTTTTTAAGTAGTTGAATTTATCTTCCCATTATTTTTTGTGTGTGAATCTATTTTTCAATTTTGTCTTAACAAATGTTATCATTTTCAGAATTATTGTCTTGTACCGTTTTTGCTTGTAAATATTCATAATAGAAGGTTATTGCAAATTAAAAATAATGTTAATAAAAGCTTTGGTATTTTT
Organism: Syrphus vitripennis; assembly: GCA_958431115.1. Taxonomy (NCBI): domain Eukaryota; kingdom Metazoa; phylum Arthropoda; class Insecta; order Diptera; family Syrphidae; genus Syrphus; species Syrphus vitripennis. Next base: position 32,121,839 of record OY288109.1, on the reverse strand, counting down.
TTTTAAATTGAAGTTACTTCAATGTTTAGTAACAATATCAAACAAATGCTAGGTTGTATTTATTATAGTTATGCTTATTTCTATAATACTTTAAAATTTTCTTAATTAATAATTTTATTTTCAACTCGATCATCTTAATATCTACTTAACTATACATTTCCTGATTTAATATTTTTTTTTTTTTTGCTTTTTTATTTAACAACATTTGCACGAACATATAACATTATATTGTTATAACATGCGCATATATTCTTAAATTTTAATTTCTTGTTTTATGTAAATGGTGCTGAGAAAATAATAAAATGAAAATATAAGTTACATAATAATATATTTTACATTTTACATATACAATTCTATTAACTATTCACAGCATTTTGATTTCACATATTCTAAAATCTGTGGATAACATTATTTTTTTTTTTTTGGTTTTTCAGTTTTGTGTTCAAAATAAATGAATTCATGTACCTATACACGTAAGTACCCGCACTTCCTTTCTTAATCATGCCGAAAAAATGTATTTTAGTTTGTTTGTTTTAAATTTGGTTAATATGTATTTTAATGGAACCAACTTTCTACGTGTATATTTTGTGATGCTTTTTAAGCTTTTTGAACAAGTATTTTTTTTTCTAAAAATTAAAAAAAAACGACCTCCCATACTTTTAAGCGAACTCTATAAATTATTATTTAAACTATTCTATTGGAAATGGTTCCTTTAGGTACATATTTCTATAACAAAAGAGGAACATATATTTAAGTTTGAATTATTTTTATTTATAAAATACTTATTTTTTTTTAATAATATTTTTTTTTGTATTTATATAGCTATGATACAAAGTAACTCTGTAACAAAGTTCGAATTAATTCAAGAATTGAAAATCAAAATTAATTGAAATAAGTTTATTATTTATTATTAGTTAAATTTTTTAATTCCTATTGATTTTTTTTTTTGTTTTTTTTTAATTTTATTTTTACACTTTTCTTTATTTCTATTTTATGTAATACATAATATTATTTAATAATCAACAATTTCCATTTTGAATGGCTTCTTACTTGTTGGCACTGCTAAATTATTCCCTGTTGCGGTTGACTTCGCTAACGATATATTTCTCATAGTTACTGGCAGATCCTCATCGTCGTCTGAATCATCACTGCGGGTACTAACGCGGCCACCCATTGCTGGTCCGCTGTAATCGTCGTCGTCCTAAATGTTAAAATTAAGAATTAAATTCAATTCGTTTGTTTTTTTGTGCTTTTTGTATCTAATCTAAGCTAAGAACAAAATATCTACGGACTAAATATTATTCAGATAAATAAAACAAATTTATAAAATTTCTATAATTATTTTGGAAAAGAACCTTGTAAACAATGTAACTGTAAATATTACATACAAATTTATTTAAAGTGGTAAACCAGAAATATAAGCAATTAATACGTTTCAATGTTTTTATTTACATATATTATACATACACTACACATTATGTAAATAAAAGCAACAAATTTTAACGATTAAACAAACAAAAACTATAAAAAGATGACATGAAAAAATACTAATAGTCCAGCCAACGAAGTCTTAAAATCATTAAATAAATTAAAAAAAAAAAACATACACTTTTTAGTTTTTTTTTCGTGAATATTTAAAAAAAAAAAAACTAAGTTTACACTACCAAATGAAATATAATATTTTCAATGAGAGTCAGTTTAAGGAAGTCCATGTATTCAAAAATATTTTTTAAAAAATTGGGAACAACGTTTTACAGAATTAAAGTTTATTGATCATATTATCAAGATACAACGGAACAAATAAGATTATACGGATTTTGAAAGGATGCCAATTTTCACATTTTATTATATTACAGGAATACATTTTTTGTATTTCGACAAAGTGAGTAAGTTTTGTTTTGTGATTTAGTCTTTCAAAATTAAAAATGTGAAGGCCTTAAACATTTTGTCTAAAAATGATAACGTGACTATTCTCATTTTTTTAAGAAGTAAGAATATATTTTTCTCTCGGAGATGCGACACTTTGAAGAAAAATGTCTCACTCTTCTAATCTTTCAAAAAATCAATGTTGTTAAAAAGTATCGCCATTTTCTTAAAGAACGTTTACAGTTTAAGCAATTTATGAAAACAAACATTTTCCTATAAGACATCTTAATTTAATTGAACAATACATTATATATTAAGAAATAATCTAATTTAAACAAAAACACAATAAGTAATCCAAATAATTTTAAAATCAAAAGGCATACAAATATGTACATTAAGTGAACGATTTTTAATTTAAAATATTTTTTAATATAATATATTCAAGCAAATGGCTAACATGCTAAAGGAAAGCGTGCAGTGGTGAACATAATAATCTAATAGAATAAATATAATATATTATATAATTTAATTAGAATATATACAAATATTTACCTACAATTGTATGTGTTTTAGTTAATGTTGTTTGATTAGTTAGCGATCCCATTACAAAATCGGAGAGTATTTTTGTTCCTTTTGTTTAGGAATAATGATCGTTAAATGCGTAAGACACCGACAAAAATGTCCTTCTCTAAGCAGTTACAGTTATGTAGTGATAACATATTTTATTTAAGTTGTTTTAATTTTGTTTTTGTTATAATCTCAACTTGTATTAGGTATGTAACTTTATGTCTCTTTTTTTTTTTTGTTTAATTGGAGAGCCTTGTTAAAAATAATTTCTTATACTATTGAAGCATTTTTTTCGATTTAAATATCTAAAATATGGATGAATTTTCTTTGTTTTGTTTTTTCTTTTTTTTTTTTGAGGAAGGCTCGCTTTGGTGGTTGCAATCTCATTCATGATTTGTGTTTTTCTTTTAATTTGATTTTTTTTTGTTTAATTACAATGAATAAGTTTTTTTAATTGCAATTTTATTTTGGATAATGTTTTCGTTCATAATTATTATATTTATATGATTTTTGTGCTGAGGTGAATTATCTGATCGTTGATATTCTTCAACTTGCACTTAATTTTGAATTTTAAATTAAAAAAAAATAGAACGCAATATTAATTTGTTATTTTTATATATTGACATTGTATAACTCATTTTGAGTTTTTATAACTTTTTTTTTGTTTTTCGATGATTTTGTTTGATTTTTTAATTCATTTTTTTGTCCAGATTTTTTAAGCTTATATTAATTCTGTTGAAAATTGGGAATAAAAAAAGAGAAATCAAAAGACCATAAGAGATATGCTGAATTAAATTTAACTATGGCGGTGATATTAACGTAGCACAAAAAAAAATAATTCATTTATAAAAATATTTTCCTCGGGCAAAATAAAGTAATTTTTGTAAGCAAAAGAATTTTCATTATACTAGGCTATCAGTTAAAGAAACTGAGATAGCATCAGAAGAAATATGGCTGATTTGACAAGTGTTTATTTTCAGTTTTAGTAAAAAAAAATCAAATGAATGAATATGGATTCCATTCTTCAATTTTGAACAAGTAAACATTGTGAGATCTAAGTCTGGGATGTATGTAGAAGTTTTTTAAGTAGGTATTTACTTATTTTAATCCATCAAATTACTACTTCAATATTTGTTAGCTAGAATTTTTTGCCCAGATTTGTAAAAGTTATTTTTTTTTTTTATTGCAAAAATGACCGTGCCCGAATTTTAACTCCCTCCTCCTCCGTTTAGAATACGTTTAGTCTGCATTAAAAAAATTACATGGGGGACTTGAGAAGACCTTGTGTCTGAAGTTGGCGACTGCAAAAACAGTGTTTTATAAATATTCATTTTAGGTCTCGTGTTTCGTCAAGACAAATTTGTTCGACAAATTTGAATTGGTTGATTTTGAAAAATCATTCATCAGAAAATCACGAGATCTGATCTGTGGGATCATCATACCTAAATGAATATCATACATACATGCTTACAATTAAAACTTGATGTTGGATGATACTCATTTTCTGCAGATCCACACAATCAAAGACAGATATTATCAAATTACATATATCTTCTAGCGGATCATAAAATGCACAAAATTAATATTTGAGGTTCTTGGTATACCTATTATGCGGAGTATCAGACGAAAAAAAATTATGTTTAAAGCCAATTATTTAAACATCCTTTTAATTATGCAAACAAAATTATTTAACGAAAAATGTGTTGAATAATTTTCTCTATATATTATTTTATTATTGTAATATTTGAGTGCCTTAAGTTCAAAATGGTGGCCATCTGGTGAGGAAAACGAAACAAAAATCTAGGGTCCTTTTACCTACAGTTAAAATGTTATCTACATGCGAACTGAACTGTTAGTCTTCGCTAATAAAACATTTTTAATTTATAATGACAGGATTTTGTATATGACCATAACGATTTTTATAATTATTTCTGGAGACTACTAATGATCATTGTTCTTCTTCTTCTCTACTCTCTTTGTTTTTAACTGATTCCATTTATTAATTATTTTATTTAAGTTAGTTCTTATCCAAACCACAAGCGTGTTTTATTTCATCTATACTGCAATATCTAAAAAAGCAGCCTAAACAGGCAACCAGTTGATTTTCAAAAACAATTTTCTTCCAGCATGTAAAAATTTATATTGCTCTGTTTTACAAGAAAAAAGAACTTGTGACTGTCTTTCTAGTAATAATCAATTGACAATGAAGATGGTTTGTTAACGATTTCAGGAAAAAAGTCTCCAAAATTGTAAGAAATAGAAGAATTTAGAGGAGAGTTAATGAATGACGAAGACGATAACAATATTTTTGGAAATATACATATGCTTTCAACAAAAAAAAAATTTTTTTTAAAAGATTTTAGCTAAAGTGATTTCAGATTTTTAAGAGGTGGAACTCTACAAGTTAACTTAAAATCATGCTGTAGTCAAAAGAACTTTTAAAATCCCTGTATAAAAGCTTCATCGTTTCTAAGCATTGATATGCAATAAATTACCAAGAATTATTATTGTTTGAACCATCCATTGATTTTGTATAATTGTTTATTTAATAAAAAAAAAAAATTGTTTAGATTTATATGTGCTGTTAACATCAAAAAAAAGCAAAAAAATTAACTTACATCGAAATCTCCAATTGTAAAGCGTGTTGCTGCTAATGAATCTTGTGGTGGTAAATCCGGGCTCATAGCCTTATTTTTTTAATTTTAAACAAGATGTTAGCATTGTCGATAGTTGTTTGTTAGTTAAATAAATATACAAGTTATTATATATATGTATAATGTTGATAAAATTAGTTAAATTGCAAAACAAGAAAACAAAACGAAATTATTATAAATTGTGATCTACAATATTAATTGTTTCTACAAAATCATGTGCATATTCACAATATAAATTTAAAAAAAAATAACATTTTATTTTACAAACAAAACAAAAGTCGATTTTAATAATACATTTTTTTATATTCAATAGAAAAAAAATGTAATACATTTTCAAACCATCAAACAGCAATGATTTATTTTTAATAAAAATATTTTTTGTTTATAAATATAGAATATAAGGCATTTTTTTTTCAACTCAAATTTTTGAAATAAGAATTACAAAACCAAAAAAATTGAAAAGCAAAAATCAAACTTACATCGTCATCATCGATCATTTCTTTGGTTGATGCTGTAGTCTCATTTCTTCGAATTGAGCCTTGATGAATGTCAAAGTCGACTTTAAGGCATTGGAAGCTTCTCATAAGAAATACAACAGGCATAGGCAGAACACCAGCCACTATCATTGAAAGCGCTATACCCATGACCCAGCTTGGATAACTCGCTTCTTTGACCATTCCCTGAATTTCAATAACATATTTGAGGTTAAAGGACTTCGTTGTCATTCATATAAAAATTAAAATATACCAATTCTTTATTCCATGTTGAATATGTTGGATTCCGAATAACCATGAAAATAATCGAAGACACCAGAATGCAAACCATAATAGCTGGTCCAATGAAACGCCACGTCACTTGCCAGTACCATCCAGGTCGATAGCCAGTCATTTGATATATATCTTCAGTGAACCTACAATAAATAGCAAGGTATATACATCTATGTATATACAAACTATCTTAAAATGTCTATTTACCTTGCATGTCCATAAATATAGACAACCGATATCATTTCCATTAATGCCACAACAACCAATCCAATAGTTCCGGCAAATGAGTCAAACAATTTCAGCCAATATTCACCAGCTCCCGTACAGAAAACAAATCCTACTAAGAAGCAGAATAGGCAAACCACACCGGTTACATGCTGTTTTTTGACCCTTTTAACTATATCAATATCAAACAGTGTACAAAGCATTCCTTCGAGAATACCAATTTGTGAGCCTAGACCAAGTGAGAGTAACATCGTGAAGAACAGAACCGCCCAAAATGGAGCACCCGGTAATTCCACAATTGCCTGTGTAAACACAATGAATGCTAATCCAGTACCTTCAGCTGCCTGAAATTAAAACAAAAATATGAATATTTTGTATGTGGTTTGTCGTTTAAAAGATTAATACTCTTACATTATCTAACATAGTTGATAAACTGCATTCTTCCAATTCTAGCATCTTAGTGATGTTTTCACCGATTTTATGCATCATCATTTCGTATTCTTCCGTGGATGCATTTTTAAATGGCAAGTATGAATGTTTGAAAAGGATTTCTTTGTTCCTAAAAGAAAAAAACAAACATTTAATATTCATATCTAAAATGTTAAAATATTTATAAATTTTATCAATGGCATAGTTTCTAAGCGATATCAGAATTTGTATACCGTTCATGGGAACAGTGAAAAACAAATATCCAGAACTCCGTAAAAAAAATCGTTTAAGCCGTTTTAGAGATGAATATGTCTTAACGGATATATGACATGTATCATTTTTTTAAAGCTAAAAAAAAATTTCAATTTCGCCTCTAAGGAATTAAATGAGAAGAAAAACTCTTAAGTAGTCTAAGCTATGGGTCGATGTAAGGACAGACAGACAAAATGAAACAATTGCGGGACCTATTTTTTCCCTTTCTCTGTCAACTTAATGGTATGATCAATATCTCGACATCATTTTATTTTACGAATCCAAAAAAAATGATGTTTCATTCGAGAACAGGCCAGGTCATTAGCTCCATCATTATGAAGACATAAGTAGCAGTGGATTGGCCTTACGATTCAAAATTGTAACGACCTAGAAGTATTTCGCAAAGAACGATTGAAGAGGAATCAGCAAAATTGGGGTTGAGTTGGAGAGGTGTTGTAGTGGAGAGCAGTAGTGGAGGTCCCATGGCACACAAGTCGTAACTCACGGATAGAATTAGGTACGAGGATCTAGTAAGTATACAAATGCAATTTAGAAACTGTCAATAATACTTCATTTTGAGCTATAAATGTGGACTTTCCAAAGCTGAAAAACTTGTGGGGAACGGTCCGCATTTCATTCTGCAATGAAATTTCACAATTTATACATTTAATTTTAATCGATTTGGAAGTACATATTTGTTAATTTTTCTTCTGTTAGTATTTGAAAATTGATAATATTTTGGTACGAAGCTGTAAACAGAATTTAATGTGATTAAAGCTGTTTTTTTTTTCTAAACCCCGGGATAAATCACGAAAAGGACGATTTTAGTTTGAGGACGCCATGACAGAAGAAAAATTGAGTTTCCATACAGAGTATCGATTACGTGTATACAAATATCGTTTCTAGAGCCCACCTCTATGCGTGGTTAAGTTTCACCCCAATAATTCTCTGGGTTAAGCGAAGCATTCCCGGGGATTAGTTGTTATTGGGTTTAACGTGCAAATTGTTTACCACACCGTGATCGTTTTTTCGTCATATTCTCTCGGGCTTTAGAAAAAACACGAATAACATTACATTATTTTTGCCATTTTGAACTTATTTGTTCGTTATTAAAGACGATTTTGGTAACTACGTTTACTACTATGTCCTCATCAAATTTCAACAAGATGTACATATCTGCTGCCCATACAACACGAAACCTATTATTTTTCTTTCCCGAGAAATGTCTACATAATAATGTTTAGGATTTGGATCTTTTGAAGACGAAGATGAAAAAGAAATAAATGTCTTTCAATGAATTTCTTAGAAAAATGGTATCTTTAAGATTTCTAAGATGAAAAAACAAAATATGATAATTTATTTCAAAAGACAACAATTGTTCTATCTATTATGGATGTTGGTATACTGTATTTAAATACTATGTTAAGAACTCAGCGCATGTTTTTATTTTTAACTTTTCTGTTGCTTTAAACTTAAATAAGTTGAATTTTATAAATTAATTCGATTTATAAAAGAAAGGTACTTTGGAAATTTCCTTTCGAGTTGGTATAGCAAAAATACTATGGAGAAATTAAATGTTTAAGCTTTTTAAGCACATGTAACAATAACTTTTTTGATCTCTGTATATAGTATACAAAAGTGAACATTCGTGTAGGTATGTAGGTATGTACATGGGTAACGTTGTAAAACAAAAAAGTTTCTTTGTGAACAATATTAGTGAATTCTAAATACTTTACAAAGCGGACCTTTGCATAAAGTGTGTCGTACGTGAAGGGCACCCACCCTATAGAGGTGGATGCCATCAAGCAGAATACATGTTGAGTGGCCTTCTATTCTGAAAGTTTCCTTGTTTAAGTTAATTTTGAAGGATAAAAATACAAGTTAAAAACAAGACCAAGGTTTTTTATTATTTTTTCAGAATTTATTCTTAAATATTATTATTTCCCTAATCTAATCCTTTAAAGCTCGTGACAAGGGCCCAATGTTAACCCAACTATACAAGCTTATTTGATCGTGTTCTAGAACTGTATAAAAATGAATTGTTGACTTACTTTAAAAAAAAAATGTCGAGGATGTAGACTATGTAACTGAGGAATTATACTTTTAAAAAATCATTAAACGTTTCTATGGAATTTGGATCAAGAAATTTCTGTTTCATGTATTGCTAAAGAGCAAAAACATAAGAGCAAAATTCATCAGACCGGTAGCTGGAGCCAACGTTTATGTATATCTGATTTAAATAATTTAGATGATGTTACGGAAAACACAGATTTTTGGATAACATGTATGTATGTTTGATACTTTGGTTGCCACCATTTTCCTCCTTTAAACTTTTCCGAAGTATTTTAATGAGGGCTCAAATTTTATCTATCACGTCAAAATTTCTAGAGAATTGAATTAAAAAGTGCAAAAACACAAGGTAGAGTGACGATTTGTTTTTGAAAAAATTCTAGATTTTCCTGTACAAATTATAATCATCAATTATAATTAGACAGTCGTCGCAGAAATATTTTTTCACTAGCTGCTGACTGGCGATGTAGTGCAAGATTCTTCAAGAGTAGGTATCAATTTTCAAAAATAGAGTGGGTACTTCTCACCAATTAGATTTGGCATTTATATGAACTATTTTTCGAAAAACTCTGGTTAAAAACAGATATTTCTCAAAAAAAATGAGTTTTGTAGATTAATAAATCTTATTAATTTTTGCAAGAATCAGGAAACCTGACGATAACGTATCATTCTAGATACTTAAAAATTATGAAATTCTAGGACACAAATTATTATGATGAACCCCAAATTTATGTTTGTTAGTTTTATTGCGTGAACCTAATATTTTATAAAATTTTAATGCTTTCAACCTTAGGGCCTTCAGCCAAAATAATTAAATTATTTATCAAATTACTTACAATTCAATACATCGATCAACATTGACAGTTGCTTTGAAACCCAGAATGGCAAATATTACAACACTAGCATAAATTGCAGTTACAGCATTGCAAACCGACACCAGTATCACATCACGAACACAATTATTTTTTGGAGTATTATAGCTTCCGAATGCAATCAAAGATCCAAACGCAAGCCCAAACGAATAGAAGACTTGTGTAGCAGCATCCAGCCAAACTGTTGGATCGGCCAGTTTTTCAACTTTAGGCGTATACATATGCATCAATCCGGCACTAGCACCACGTAGAGTTATTCCGCGAATGAAGAAAATTGTTAAGACAATATAGGGAAATAATGATGTGAAATAGACAACTTTTCCAGAACTCTGAATACCCTTCATAACGATGAAAAAGACAATTGTCCATGACAACATCAAGCATAAGACAATCCACCATTTAAGACCTCCGGGTTCATCCATGGACGGGGATGCATCGAGTGTTGTACGATACCAAAAGTATGCTGTCTCTGAAGAACGAGCACATTCTTCTACAACATGTGTTCCATTTCCAGGACACGTTGCCCAGGGCAATGGATACTAAATTCCAAAGAAAAATTAACAGATAATATTTTTTTAATGAATTTAAGATGTTAGAATGGAGTATTTTGGATTAAACGAACTTACCCGAAAGCTGTTAAATAAATAAAAGAAAACCCATGTTATTATAACATTGTAATATAATGCCACAAACAACGTTACAATACACGATGATATTCCAATTCCACCCAACCACGGATGAATAGTATTCCAAACACCAAGTGCTCCTAGTCTCATTCTCTGTCCAATCCCAAGTTCAATTAGAAACAGCGGTACCCCCTCTAAAATCAACATGACCATGAAGGGAATCAGAAATGCACCTGCAAATAAAACAGAAAAAAAATCGGTTTTCATTATCATGGAATTTAAAAAACAAGGAAATTCTAAAGGAGACACTATGGTATAGGGTGTTTTGAAAATTAATAGGTTTAGAAAATTATTTTTATTTTAACAAAAAGTCACTTCAATTTGTTTTTGTTTTCGGGTCTAAATGTCTTTAATTAAATTATATTGGGGGACAATATATTCCCCAGGTATTTACTTGAATGTAACATTAACTCTAATCAAACTTTGCTTAAATCTAATATGTATTAAGTATTTAAAAAAGCTTTAATTTAACTATTCTTCCAGTTCAAATAATTAACATAAGATATACACCGCAAATATATTTCACAATTTATCAAAATAAATTAGGCATAAATAATTTATTTATTTTTTTAGAACACCCTGCAACCTTACATATTTTTTTTTCTGTCATTGCATTAAACAAAATTACTCAAATTTGGCGATTTACCAAAAATTAATAATTGCAAGCAGTTTTTGTTGATATTTAGTAAGAAATATTTACATATATATTCATAATTTTAGTTCAATCGGCATAAATAATAGATATGTACATAAAAACAAAAATTACTTTTCAGTTATTTTTCGCAAAGTGATATTAAACATCATCTTGATATTGCAGCTGGCAAATATTAATTTTACGAAAATAAAATGAAATTCTAAAGCTTTTACAATTCAAATAAAACAAATTCTCATTTTTTTTGTCATAGAAGTATAATTAAAATGTTTTTACATTTTAAACGGTAAAGAAAATTTTTACGCCAACTTATAGACAACATAATTATCGAAACTGATTTCGATTTTTTTTTGTACATTTATTATCAACAAAAGTTCCACCTGCAATGAACCGCTCTTGAGATATTGGTTAAAAAGCATGTTTCAAAATGTTGGATAACTTAATCAGTAATTGAAAATTTCGACTGCTGATTACTTCCATTGTTATTATGATCGATTTTACAATACCTTTCCTAAATAACTTAATCATAACATTATAAATTTTACCTTTCAACAAACTTAAATTAAAAAACTGAAAGCAATGAAAACGTTACCAACAAAACAAAAAATAATCACTTTCTTTTACTAGCTCAATCGATTTCCAGTTAAAAGTGACTCATGACTCATATAATTGTTTGAATTATCGGCACAGAAGTGACCATACATTCGGAAAAAATAATTTTGTTGGCTAGAGTAATATATAATTGATTTTTGGAAAAAAAATTTAATCTAATTCTTTCAGCTCCGATCGATTGCAAGAGGCAACAAGGGAAATCAAATTCTTTCCTAGCAATTGTATATCATTACAGCAAATTCATAAATAACTATCTATCAACATAGATGATAAAACTAATTCCACACAGTTGTAATTTTCTTTTTTTTTCACTTTCAAGAGGAAACTTATTCAATTTATGTCAGTTATTACTCATATAAATTCTTCATACATTTTTTTATCTATTGTTGGAAGCTAAATTGAAGAATCTAGGTACATACTTCTACGGTATAATATTATATGTATATAAAAAGTATAAAATTTCATTTTGCATCAAATCTCTCGAGCAATTTTCGTAAATGTCTTCCTTCATATATTTAGTTGCAAACATTTTCCATAGAATTTATGCATTTGATATGAATTTGCATAGCTTCATACTTCTGCGTTAAAATACGCCCTTGTTAAAAAATATCAAGTTTCCATTATGTTTTTCAAAATAAACAACAAAAAACAAAAGATCCTAAGTATGTCCTTAACGACGAAATAATTGTGTATAGTTAAGCTAACAACTTAAAGGTTACACTTATAGCATGTCATTTAAGAGTGTGTCGCTTTTAAAGTGGTAGAGGATTAGGACTAAAGTAGGTAATAATATGTAGTAATTATATATACTAGACAGTTTGTTACCTTTTTGCTCTATACCCTAAGTATTGGTTTTGTGTACAAATTGATCTAAGAACTAATTGATTTTCTCGTAATATCGGTCACATCTCTGTAGCATTGTTACCCTATTTTTTGCAATGATGCTACCGACAGCGACAGCGCATGAAGAGACAGATCCTGCGAGAAGATGTAATGGGTTGCTTTGAACGTGTTGCGGCCTGAATGGGGAGTACCCACAATTTCCTGCTGATTCGAAGCAGCTTTTGTCAGATGAGCAACACTTGTTCATTGAAAGAAGCTTACTGTGGATTTGCCCACTCTTATAACGAGATGAACATATTTGCCTTGCAAAAAAAAATTGCTTTTTATTTTAATTCCGTCGAACATTTTCATTAATAAAACTCAACTTCATATATTCTTTAATGCTAAACCATTTCTATAGACTTAAACAATTAGAGCACTACTTATGTAATTCAGTTCCGTAATTTATATCTTTTGATAGTTAATTTATTAATTAGAGCTTCAAGGGGGTCAATCATTACTAATGAATATAGAAAATAAAATAAAACTATTGAAGAACTCTGACACACAAAAGACTCTCAATTGGAAAAAACTTCTGATATGTTATATGAAATGGAAGTGCAATATTAAAATGTTTAAAATTTTAAAACCTACTTAAATTTTCCAAAAATTTCTCTTAAGTCGAACTGATTCATTTGACTCAGAGAGAACCCATTGTATTTCAACAAAAAACGTTGATTTTCATACACACAAATGGAGAAAATTTCAAGAATCAATTTAAAAATAATGCGTATACGCCCAGGGCTATTTACCATTATATAATTTATCTGAATGCAGAAATATTATTTATAACATGTATGCAACTTTACATGGGGCCATTATAAGTTTGAAGATTATTGGAAATTAGGATGATTTTGTTTACCTGCGACTAATTATCTTTAGATTCTTGAAAAAATCGAACTCGAGATTTTGATCAAACTTGACATATTATGTAACTACGATAGGGAAAACGAAAAAACTGGATTTCGCATTTATGTCTGTCTGTTGAGCTGCAGCCCAAACGGGCTCCAAACTATAGTGTTTTTTGGTCCATATATCTTCACACGTTTTGTTGATTTTTTTAAAGACTAAAAACAAATGTACCTGCCATACATTTTATATGCCTTTTTTGGAAAATGCGATCTTTCTCGAAAATGGCGCCGACGCGACGATTTAAAAAAAAAAATCTGTAAATTTCAATAGATGTTGGCTGACTTTAAATGAAAAAAAATCCGAAATGTAGGAGGTACCGTTACCTCACATACAACATTTTTTTTTACTTTTTTCGATTTTCTTAAAAACGGTTCATCCGATTGTAATCAAAACTCTTATCCAAAAACATCTTAAATTAATAAAAATTATTCCGATTTTCCATTTTCAATAAAAAATTAAAAATATTTCATTAAAAATATTTCATATACGACTCAATATAATATATGTACATATATATTTGAGACTTGGTACAAAAGGGTTTTCATTATTATCTATAATAATTTGCATTTTTGTATTTGTATAAATACATCTACTTCCATGGTTTCCTACATGTTGATTTCTTTTCTTAACTTAGTACTTTAAGGCAAAACTTTCTCTTAACAAATAAGCGGCATGAATGTTACACAATTAATAATAATCTTAATTGATCGTGGTTTATATAAATCACAAAACCACGTTTATAAAATAAAAGCCATACAGTGCCCAACTTATGTATGAGGACAATGAGGACCTACCTAACCTATAAAAAAAATTCTTTGTTTTTCCTTTCGCATACATCCGGGATGTTGCATAAAAGCTTTATGTTTTCATCACAAAGTCCTACATACATATAGTGGGTCAGCAATATCGATAGGATAAAACAAAATACATATCACTTTAGGTAAAATATTGTTCAATATCAAGAAGTTTCCTTCACAAAAACCTTTTTCCGATTGAAATCTAACTTGAAAAGGTCAGCAACCTCTCTTAGGAATTTCAAATCTATACGTATTTCTAGTGACTTATTCAAGTTCTTATTATAGTTCTGCGTTATACGTTACATTGAAATGTAAAAAAGAACTTGGGTCAGGATATACTACCTATATAATGTAATAATGACCAAGTAACTTCAAAACAACAAATCTTCGATAAAGACTATTCTTTTGTTCAATTTTATTTCAAGGGCAACAATATACTATACAATAATGCTTCTTTTTCTATTCCAAAAAGCACTCCCCAGAACAAACAACCTTAGGTTCCTTATATTCTGCATTCTATACTCACAAGTACAATCGTGAACAAATACTGTTTGTATGTTGGCATTCAACCCCATTTCCTTTTAAATGAAAGTTTTTTTTTCAATCAAAGCAAAAAAATCTAAGGGACATTATGTAATTCTACCCTTAAACGAAATTTATTTTCTAGGCAAAGAAGAACCAACAACAATTCTCTTCCAGTTTTTTTTTTTAGAAATTTTGGTGAGGTTTTTTTAGGAATAGCTACGCTACATCTACCCTTTGCTGAAAGGTAAATTCAAGTATCATAAAAATAAAGCCTTGTGTTATGCAAGAAATGCGTAAATAGTTCGTAGTAGAATATAGAGCAGATGTTTTCTCTGTGCTTATGTAATTTTTAAAAACTTTCCATTGCTGCCAGTGGCAGGTTTTTTTTTTGTCAGTCCTTATAATTATTTGAACATACATACACTTTTTGGATGAGGATAAAAGGTAAAAGGGTTTTGCGTGTTGTTCAAATTTGAATAAATCAAGGGTTATCTAAAAAAAAAGCTATCCAATAAGTTCGAAACTCGTAGTATCTACACCAAATCATCAAAAAAATATATATTCTGCTGCTAGAGAAGATATTATTTTTGTCAAAAAGTCATTTTCAAATCAGTAAACGAATCTGTTCGGGATACACTTTTCCACTTGAACCGCGGTAACAACGACTTAAAGGTGTTTTGGATTTAAGACCCGGAAGAACAATTCGGTGATGCTTTGTGAATATTTTTGGCTTCCCTTCAAAAAGAGGACTAAAAGTCATTTGATGACAAATCGAAAATGTCAAAAAATACAAGCGTTTTGTCTACATGCAAACAATTTCACCAAACACTTGTCGGAAACATAAAATGAACACCCTTGAAAATGTCAAGGTGGTGAAGGTTATAATGGCTATATCTATACATCTGTATTAGGATAAGACGGCCTTGATTTAGATTATTTTCCATAAAAAAATTCAATTAAGTCACCAGCAACTGCTTTCCAGATATATGTATGTATGTAACATAGGTACAGACAAATTACAAGCACGATCCACTTTCTTCTTGCAAAAATAATCAAGATTATTTGTTTGAGAAATTGATATTCTTAAACATTGGCTTCGTCATTTTCATGTCAATGAGTTTAACTTTTGGGTTGGAAAACTCTCGTTAAGAGTGAGAAGATTAAGTAAAATTATTTTTTTTTTTTGCTGATGCAAATTTTTTAATAGCCAGCTAAGCTTATTCCAAGGAAGAAGAATCAAACTATTCCCAGAAATACATTATCATATTATTTATACCCTGAATTCAAATTTGAATTAACGTACTCCAGACGCCACCATACACTTTACTATAAGCTATTTAGTACAATCAAATTAGCCGTGACTCCTTGTGAATTTACTATGGAATCGGGGAAGCAGTTCTTTATTGCCATCGTTAAAGTATTCTAGTAATAGGATGCTTAAATCCAAAATTTTTAAAAAACCTTTTTTTTAACCCTAGCTGGTAACTTAATTTCTATTAATTTGATTCTAGGTTTTTGATTTTGTGAATATCCAAATGGTTCGGCGGAGTCCAATAAATTGCCAACCTATTGGCTTACTTGTATGACTAGGTTTACGTTTAAGCCAATCATTCATTGGCTAGGCGAGTTGCTTAGTTCGGTTGTGTTTGGTCAGCTTAAAACTACTAGCAAAATAATTATTTTTTGGAGCCAAGTGGTTTTTGTATGCCCTTAAAATGATAAACACAATGTGAGTGTCAAGGAAAGATTTAAAGGGTCGTACCGATAAACATTGGTTTTAAAGTTCTGAGCATTAAAGTGGGAGGAAAAGACAAAGCTGGGTTGCTGGTGGTGCGGTATAAAACTTATAGTACTATCATCACGATGGTTTTTGTATTGTGGGGTGTGGTCGTCTGAGGGCGCACTTGTATATACACAGAAACAGCAACCAGAAAATTAGTTAGGGGTGTGATCGCTAGGTGGCCGACGTGTGGAACGTGTTCATGAGAGTACTATGCAAATTCTTATACAATGTGCATGGGTGCGTTGCTGTACGTTCGTATGCATATCTCAAGAACAAAAACTAATATCGACTTTAAATTAATTTCATTTCAAACAAAAATAATAAAATTATAAGGAATTTAAAAGAATTTACACAGAAAAATCAAAAATACTTTTTTTTTCAATAAGAAAAAACTGTTTAAGGCTTTAAAATATTTTTCAACTCGAATTAGTTAATGCCTTGATTGATACTTGATAGAGTTTGTTAAAATCAAATAATCGCAGTTTTTTTTAAAGATTAAAAAAGCAAACAAAAAAAATACTAGAATTCGTAAAACGTTCATAAGTAAAACGCTCATAAGTTTATAAAACCGATAACTCAAAAAATCCTACCTCACTAGTTCATTGAATGAAAATATTTGAAAGTCATGCCTTCAAGTTCAAAATCTTTGAAAAACATGTTTCTTTATCTAAAGGAGATGAGAAAATGATATTAGTATCAAATAAAATGTTACCACCCTTAAAATTTAAACTAAATTTCAATTTTGTGTTCAATATATTTTGAAATATTTGTGCACGCTTATAGCTTTATCTTTTAGTAATAACCTATACTTTTTAGGCATCAATAAAAAGATAAAAGTGCAACTTAAATATAAACAAATTGCACATTAATAAACTACAAACCTTGTGTTTACCTTTATTTTTACTAATTCCAAAACAATGCATTTCTAATATATATTTACTTAAAACTTGATAAATAAAATTTTGCTATTGATGCATAATAAGTTGATATTATTCGCGAAAACAAATTGAAGCTCTTCTTGAGTCAAAAAAAATGTATTTTCGATTAAAAGTACTTGGTGGGTTCCAAGGAATTTTCAATATGTGTGAATGCATAATGCATTTTGCATTGTGTCAAAAAAATAATTTTTTACTCAAAGATATGTTGTCAAAAACAATTAAGTATTGAAAAAGAATGCCAAGAAACAAAAATAGAAAAGTTTGTTAAAAATTGCCTAAAATGAAAATTTGAAAAAATTGTAAAAAGGTTAAATTTGTCAAGAAAAGTTAAGTTCGTACACAAAACAAATTGTAAGAAAATTTAAAAAAAAATATAAGTGTGGAAATAAAAACTTTTTTTATTCTTTATAATATTATTAAAATTTATTAGATTAAATTTTGTCAGGGAACAACCAAGTGCATTTTTTTTAAACCACCGACTGCAGAGTCAACTGTCTTATCATTTGATCAGTACATTATACAAAAAAATGAATTAGTATAATTTGTAAATATATTTATTATATTGTGATGACAAAATAATAGAACTAAGTTATCAAATAATCAATTTTATGTTTTCGTACTGAATATCGTATTAAGTAAAATAAAAGTTAATTTTTTTTATGGATTTATTTCCATTATTTGCTGTTGCAATTTGTTCCCTGCCTATTTTAACACTATTTTATTAGCTCATTTTTGTTGCTGTCTCTCCTATTTAAATAAACTACCTGGTGAGTTGGAGACTTGGAATTGAAAACATATGCATGTACAAGTACATACACAGCTGAAAACGGAATGAAAATACGTATTTTAAGTTGCAAGTTTAATGGAGAACGTTGTAAGTGATTGTACACAAGTACAAGTACCTGAGTTTATTTTTAGAGAAATTATAAATCATTTACGAATTTTTGTCGTAAAATTATTTTTTTCTTAGTTTATCAGTATAGAGTTTAAGCATTGGTTTAAGGGTTGATCGATTTAGAAACATTGATCTTGGTAATAAAAGCACGCGGTCGTATACTTTTATTGTTTTTCAAAGAAATATTTGTAGTTTTTGCAGTTATGAGTGTTCTTATATAGCAGCGCGTTGACCGAGAAAAAAAAATGAAATGAAAATATAAATTTAAAATTAATAAAAAAGTAAAAAAAAAAACAACATAAAAACCAAAAGAGGAAATTTAAATTTCTTTCGGTTTAAAAACCATCATCGCCTGACTATAGCGACTTAGGATATTGTTTTGCCAAAAATGTTGTTTTGCCAAAATAGAAAGTGAATTTTGGCAAAACAACATCCTAACTCAATACATTTAAGTCGGTGGAGTGTTTGTATTCCATAGCATAGATGTATTTAAAATATTTATGGATTTTCAGAATTAAATTTAAGAAAAAATTGAATTTCTTAATAAAATTTGGACACTTAAATGTAAAAGTAGATTGTTTTTGCTAAAATATTTTTGTCAGAAATTTGTAATATACATTAAAAAAAATATTATCGTATTAACAACATTCACTACTTTTTGTCTAAATGGCTCTAAATGTTTCTTAAAACCGTAATATCTGATAAACACGGAGACCCTAGTTAAAAAGAAGTTATGTATTACAGTATAATATTATAAAATAATAAATTTTATAACTGAAATAATTATATTTGGCAGTGTTCCATTTAGGGTGCAGGAAATTAATGTTTTGAAATATTCACCCGTATCATTAAATATTTAAATTTTTTTGCAACAAATTTCACATATACATATTATGTAGTATGATTTTATGTACTAAGTGTGGAAAATATTTAAAATTGACAGTTTCCAAACTGACATTTCGACAGTATGTCAATAAATTTAAGAAATCGTCAAATCGTAGATAACCAACACTTTGCCAGCACCTTGTGACCAACCTTCCTGCCGGTGTTGATGTCAAACTCAAAGACAATACAAGTTAAAAAAAAAAATAGAACTAAAATGGTGGATCATAATATCAAAAATACCATAATGTCGAAAGCTCTATAGTTGAACTTAGTCACTCTTTCGAAACATTTTTGCTCTTTGTGTCTTTGTTGGGGTGTAAAATGGAAACACATTACACTAATTGCCTATTTTTAGAACACTTAACAAATTTTAAAAGCATATTTGCCTTCCATTTGTGAACTATGAAAAAAATAGTGGATAGGCAACTATGCGGATGCACCCTTGTTCATTCAGAAATCTTTTATTGACAACGTTGTGTGCCATACGTTATACATTGTGTAGTAGTTAAAATGTACTACTATTTATGTACGTACATACATACATATGTACATATATGTAAAAACTTAATACTCGTGTTATGGTTCAACTAATGACACAAACTTAAGCCGTCATACAATTTTCACAATCACCCTTTTCTGATACAAAATGTAATGCAATTAAATGGTTAATAGAGACACGTTCATGTTTTGTCTTAAAATACAATGGAAGCAAATACAAAATTTATAGTATTTGGAACATAATAATTGACCTTTAAATTAAATTTTCTTATGATAACTTACAGCTACTTTTAAACATAAATAATACAAGTAAATGTTTGTGTGTGCATTCTAACAAACTGAAAATGGAAATGCTTTTATATTTTATTAAATCCGCAAAATATTAAACTACAATATCTAAGTACCTAACAATTTTTGGAATAAAAGCTTTTCAGAAACGTGAAATTCTAAAAATAGTTTTTTATCAATATTTCCGCCAAAATGTGTGTAGGAATACTGTAATTCTTTTTAGATATTGAAATTTATATGCAGAACACAAATTTTTTTCCATTTCTTTAACTTTTACATAACAAAAATTAATATGTAATTGTACTTGTCAATATCTGATACTTAAGAGGATTTTTAATTACATAGAGAAATTGCTGAGAGTTTTTGTTTAGAGAAAATATTGCCCATTTATAAATAAATTACTTTGCAATCTATTTTTGAATATTTTATTAAAATATTTAATTTATGGCAAAGTTAAATTATAAGTTCGATCTTTTACTATGTTATTACATAACTAATTAATTTATGACGTCATTATAAAATCTCTAATAAGTAATCTGTATTTCAAAGTTCTTTAAAAATGCTGTAGAAGAAATGTCGTTTTGATAATCTCAAAAAGTGCGCTTCACTTTTGATGTACAGAATTTTAAAGCATGTACAGTATTTTGATCAACCAGAATTTTGCTATATAAAATTTTCACAAATAGAATTTTGCTCAGATACAGCATTTTAAACATACGTACAGTACATAGACCATAGAGTTTTTTGAATATAGCTTTTTTCACACTACTATGTGAAATTCGAAATTTTATAGGATTGTATAATGTATAGCACCCTTCACCCCTAACAAAACTAAGGTAAACAAATACACGACTGGGTTTAATATAATAAGGAATCAAATGCGTTTGGACTGTAGACTTCATAAAAAGTGTTCTGAATTTCACTTTCACAGTAAACCTTGTTTTCTTATGAAATCGATAAAAAAATAAAACTTAAAACTTAAAATTAACTGAGAAAAAAAAAAGTTTTCATGTGCAATGTAAATTGAAAATTATAATATTTAACCCGAAATATTTGTGATACCGCTGTGGTTTTTGGAATTACAGTTCTCTTTAGAAAAAACTCAGATTTATTCAGTAACTTACATAAATGTAAATTGGTTTCCGTCTAAATTAAAGAATGCCCGATTCTTTTTCGAAATATGTATGTACTGGAAAAAAAAAATGTTTTTTTTTTTAATTTGTCAATGCTTTTGCATAAAAACAAATATTTCACAATTTATTTTTTGCTATAATAACGTCTTATTTTTGTCACACTTTTTTCAAGAACAATGTATTCTTTGTATTAATAAACTGAGTTGCATTAGAATTAGCACATTGAACTTGGAGTTCAAGTTTGTGCGATTCAGTATATATTACATTTTATTATTAATGTTTAGGTATTGTTTTTTTTTTTTTTTAATTTTTTAGGAAAACGGTAATTTTATGTAATAAACATGATCCTTAAAAACTTTTTTATAATAGCAGGGTGGTATTTTTTAGATACACAATTTGTATCTTCTTAGATATCAGAATAGTTCAGTAAACTTTTGTCAAATTGCATATTGACAAGATCGTGATGTTAAAATTGTACATCATTTTTGTTCTTATTTATCTTTTTTTTAAATTAAACTATTTGTTCAGTTTTCTTTTTTTTATTATTATTATTATCACTGCGGCACAAAATTCGGGGGCTGCACATTAGTAAAGGTAAAACAAAGTACATGGTGGCGTCGAATGCGAGAGGAACAGTTGGTCAAACAATCAAAGTAGCGGAGCACGAATTGGAAGTGGTGCAATCCTTTAAATACCTTGGGTCAATAGTAGCAACCGAAGAAGAAATACGCGGGTGGCTTCTCAAATCCAACAAAGCCTAATATAGTCTGTCAATACTCTTCAAATCCAGAAATCTCACCATAATTTCAAAACTGCTGCTGTACAGGACCATGGCCCTACCAGTACTCACGTATGGATCCTAGACTTGGAGACACTCCGACCTCATAGCCGCGTTTGAGAGAAAAGTCTTAAGGAGAATTGTTGGCCCAATGCAATGGCCCAATACAATCATGAATTGTACGCAATCTGCCTTGAAGCAGATATAATGACAAAAGCTCAGTAGACTCCGTTGGGCATGACACCTATCTAAATGAACGAAGAGGAACCGGCTCATAGATAGTCATTTTTGGTACATTATATGGTAGACGACAGCGTGGAAGACCATGCTTACGCTGGATAGATGGCGTAGACAGGTCGTCCGAGCCTTGGGTGTGCAACTGGATGGCGGACCCCGGACCCCGTTATCAAGCCGATGACAATGATGCTCATCACTGCAAAAATAAAATGAGGATACTTCTCAATACGGTAACCTAATCATACAGGTGAGAAACTTTTCAGGTAATTTTTGTGTATTTAAATGTTTGCCAGCGTGGTTTGCAAAGAGATTTTAATGTTTACCTATGGTTGAATTTAATAGCCTATTAACCTAGCTATATACTTATACAGTTTTT
This sequence comes from Syrphus vitripennis, assembly GCA_958431115.1. Taxonomy (NCBI): domain Eukaryota; kingdom Metazoa; phylum Arthropoda; class Insecta; order Diptera; family Syrphidae; genus Syrphus; species Syrphus vitripennis. The sequence continues at coordinate 32,099,260 of OY288109.1, read as the reverse complement.
TTTTTTTTCTTTTTTTTTTTAAATAAAAAAACGTGTTGTGCACAAAGTTATTTCCAAATTGATAACAAACTACAAACTGCATTATTTCCAGTTCGTTTTAAAACCCAATTTATGGGTCAGTAAAGGTAAGTTATATGCGTTTGTAAAAATAGAAAAAAATTAAATAATGCTGATGTGTTAGATTCGGAAAACAGGAGAAGTAGTTTATAAAACGGGTCAAGCAGAACTTAAGCCTGTTGTCTTTTATCAAATTTTTTTAGCTTTATTTTAACTGTTGGAAATTATTTATGAATTAAAGTCCATGTAAAATAAACTATGTATATGAAGCAACCTTAGGTATTATTAGGTGATTCATGTTCCAATTATGTTTTTAAAATACTTAATAAATTTATTAATTAGCTAATTTCCTCGGATTGTACATAGTAGGCATTTCAATATTTTTTTTAAAATCCATTTCATTGACTAAATTGATGAAAAACACCAATTTTTAGTTCGTAAGCAACATCTCTTATGCTATTTGTCTTTTATACTTTTTTGATACATAACAGATTTCATATAAGATTTTGACTTCTGCTTACCAAAGTTATAATTCAAAAAATATTTTTAGACATGACTAACAATTCTCTGAATAAACAAAAAAATCTGTTTTGAATTACTTGATTGATATGAATATTATAATTATAAATATACATATGTACATTGTATATCAATTTGCATAGTACTATCATCACGATGATTTTTGAGTTGTGCGCTGTGGTCGTCTGAGGGCGCACTTGTATATACACAGAAACAGCAACCAGAAAATTAGTATGCGCTGTGATCGCTTGGGGCCGACGTGGTGGAACGTGCTGATGATAGTACTATGCAAATTGATATACAATGCATATGTATGTAATTGGCATAAATAATAAAATATTCTTGTCCTGTTAATGATTTTAGCCAATCAAACTAATTGTTATTTTTTTGATCTAAATTACTTTTCAAGATAAATTTTCCATATGATATACATAAATACCTAATTCGCCTCTCTCTTCAAAAAAAAACCCTTGCATGCAAAATATTTTTATTTACTCTTTGAATTTTTCATTGCCACGGTACAGGAAAGGTTTTCACCAAATTCTATGATAATTGCTTTATTTTAGTAAGGACTAAAGGATAAAGAAGATTAAAACTAAGATAAGTTTAAGAAAATGTTTTTTGAACTTTTATATATATATATGATATAGCATATCATGTTAAAACCTAACATCATCTTAAAATGTTGAACAAATAGCTGTAAAGAATATTTTATATTTTCGTATAGACTTATGAATGTATATAAAACAAGAAGATTCTCCTTTTACTTTAAAAAAAAAATGATATACAAATACATTTCTTTTTTTATTTGCCTCTCTTTCTTTCTGCATGCATTATGGATTTATAAAATATTAAAAATCATGAGATTTTTGTTTGCTATAAAGCAAATACGCGCGACCATCTTGTGCATTTTATTATATGTAAGTAAACGTTAAAATCGATAACAAATCTTATAAGGACAAACCTGTGTTTACTGTGAAAACTAATTTGTTTGGTGGAAATCTATTAAACAATTGATTTTAATTTGAAAACAACACAGATATTTACCTACCCTCACATTTTTATTTGATTTTTTTTTTTATTTGCTGACATACCAAACAAATCATTGAGCACGCGTCAAACAATGTTCTCTTTGATATTTTCCAAAGATATATATCATTTGTTTCATTTCATTATACTGTTGTGTACTAAAACCAGGGCTGTATTTCAATCATATTATTTGCAGGTATTGGTATTTTTGTAATAAATGGGTTTTGTAAGCTTTTTTTCGTAAAATTAAAGGAAACTATAAAATGTTTACAGTTCGTTATGAGTTATTTGTGATATTATTTCAGGAAATTAAAATATTTTCGTTGCGATAAATATAAAATACATATAATTAACTAGTATTTATGTATGTATTTTGAAATATTTGTTCTCAATAAAATTATGTGTGCCATTTATTGCATATGACTTGGTCACACACAAGCTTCAAGAAACGTATTATATGATTCTGATTGTAAGAAAGACAAAAAAGTGGAAAAAAGAATTTATGTATGTCTGTAGGTTGATTTTAGCATTTAAATTTTGAGGCATGACTCTATTCTTATAGATATATTCTTAACTAACGGTTCAATAACATGTCTTAATTTAAAATAGCTTGCTTTTGAATGATTGGTCGTACTATAGTAACAGTGCACACACAAATTTATATAGGAATTCTTTTAATTTTTCGGAAAATTTATTAACAAATTCATTAACAAATTCAATTAAAAAATCATTCAATTTTTAAATATATTTATTTAATTTCTATACTTCCATTTTTCTTTAATCATTAGTTTTAAGAAATTCATACGTAAGGTAAATTTTTTTTTATTTTTTTTTCTCTAAAGGAGGTATATAATATGTGCATACCCCAAGCACGTACCTAATATTCAATTTGAAAGATATGTAGCAGTGGCGTAGCTACCTAGGGGCTAGGCGGGGCAGTGCCCCGGGGCCCTCAAGCTCAGGGGGCCCTCGAATCCTTACCAGAAAATCTCAGTCCAACTCAACTTTTGAAAATTTCTCCCATTTTCAAAATAAATATGACAGGTGGCAACTCGAGTTTAATCATGCACTGAAAAAAAAGGTTACTGCAGTCAAACGATTCTCGTTTGGCTCGAATCATCTATACGTTTGGATACGGCAAAATGCGCATGACCGTGAAGCCAAGTTCATTAAAAATCACACTATTTCTTTCAAACAAAATTATGATTGAATTGAAATAATATTACATTGTAATAAATATAAAATTCATTTTAGAATCTTGAAAAAAAAACATTACTCAAATAGATATACGCATATTTGAAACTATATTATACTCCTGAAACAACTGAAAAATATTTTTGAACTGAGCATTTATTATAATTACTTCAATCATAACAAATATTTACTCTAAAACTATTTTTTAATTGTCTCAAATACTTGAACGTGTGCTGTAACGCCATTAAAGCTTTCATGCGACTGCGCGTGTTTTTTGGCTCAAGAAACATGAAGTTCTTGAGTCAAACTGCTTGAAATTGAATGAAACCAAATTGATTTTATTTAACGATAAATCGGCCAAACTCCTAAGGAGTTTGTCTTCAGAAGCAAATTTTTTACAGTGCGGCAACTCAGTTGTGAGAAATTCCAAAGTTATAAAAAGGAAATTCCCCTGAATTATTTGTGTGGGTTGATAGTGTTATTAATGTTTTCATCAATTTGTCGGTTATTAATATCTGCATATTATTATTTATCGATGTGCGTTTTTGTGTGATTCGCGATTGTAAACTTCGAGTCAAGATTTTTTTTCGAGATGTATCAGGAGTAAGTAAGCGTATGTCAATACATTTTTTGTACTGGTCCATACAAAAGTTCAATTTTATTTGACTATGTATAGTACGTATACATATAGTCACGTAAAGAAATCTATCGATTTCGGCTACTCACTATGTAACGCAGAATACCGTGAAAAATAAAAGTCACATGCGTTAGGTAGGGTGCCGTCCATTAATTACGTGATGTTTTTTTGTCATTTTTTAAACCGTCAAATGTGGTAACACTGGCGGGGATTCCCCAACGACGAAGTGACTTTGAATCTTTTTTATTTCGTTTTAAAATAATTGTAATTAATTTTGTTATTGTTTAATAGTTTCATTGCCTGCCCATGCACGAAAAAGAGCTGATGATAAAGTTGCTTAGCATTTTTAAAGTATTTGTATATTTAATGATTTTACTTCAAAAAACCTTACCAGTTTTGATGGCAGTGGGCCCCATTTTTTTATCTGCCCCAGGGCCCTAGGCTACCTAGCTACGCCACTGATATGTAGGTATTACATAAAATCTCTTTTATTTAAAATGTGCGGAAAAAAAACGAAAAATTAATCGATCTATCCATCAAAGTTGGTATAACTATTCACCCATATTTACATAAATCCAAAACTAATTTGGGAAGCATGAGAAAAAACTGGTTCAAAATAGGAGTATGTCCAAATTTTTATAGAATACATAGTTGTTGTTCGAAAAGAGTTTTGATTCAGTTTGAACAATTATCATATTCTGAGCGAGCATTACTGGATCACTATATGTAAGGTATTGTATATATCTTACTAAAATATTCAAAACAACAGCGCTTTATCATCAGCAATCATTAAAAAAAATCACTTTTATTTTTTCGTTAAATTAATTTGTTGTCCTGATGGGCCCAGATACTCTTTACATTAACAAATACGCCCTTGAAAATTATCTTAGAGCGCAATCAAAGCATCTAAAGTGAATTGAACACTGAGAACGACAATCAAGTGCAATGACGATAAGTCAATAAAGATCAATCGTATAAAAACTTCATTACCTTAACATTTGTTTATTTATATTTACATATATGCACGTTTACTCTATAGCCGCACATACCATACACCATACAAGGATTTTATGTCATCAAGTTAAATGCATCTTGGAATTTCTTTTTCTCATTTTTCTTTTTTTTAAATTATAGATATTTATTGCAATTGGAAATTCCATTTTAAGCTTACAGGCGCCAATCACGTGCTTAATAGATTTATTCAAAATGTTCACTATTTGTGTGTGAAAAAATAAACTCTTTCAAAGTACCTAAAACAACAAACAAAAATTAAAAATAGAACTATTTATTGAAATGTGTTATTGTTGTTGTTGTTGTTGCTTCTTCGAAAATCAGTCATGCGTTTTATTTAGCAAAAGGTAATTTTTGTCTGTCTGTCGGTTTGCTTTTATTGTATTCTTTTTTATTTACATATATTAAAAAGTTTCGATTCAATGTCAATATGAATACATAAGTAATACATATGGGTATACGGGGATGGGGGTTATATAGGAATATAATATAGTACATATAAGTAAAAGCAGGTACTAGGTATAGATATTTGGGTACTCACCACCACCATTCTGTTGGCACAAATACGGAAATCTCCATATGTTTCCCAATCCTACTGAATATCCAATAATGCTGAGGAAGAATTGCATTTTTCCAGACCATGCTGCCCTCTCTGGTTCACCAGGTATATCCACAGAACTAACAGAGTTTCTTTGTGGAGCAGTTAGGACAATTGTTACACCATGGGTACCATCACCTCGTGCTCGAGTATTAAGGGGTGCCATTTCATGGCCATTTCTAGGCCCACTAGGGACGTCTATAATTTTCGTTGCGGCCATCAAAAGTTTTTTTAATTATTATTATTTACTTGTTTTCCTTATAATAATTTTTAAATTTAATTGAAATCGATTAACAATTCGATGAAGAAATTTATTCTTCTTTTTTTAATTCACTTTTGTTGAAATCTGTTGCAAATAACAATTATTATATTTATTCAATATAAAAAAATACGAACAAAAAACTCGACACACCGCGTAACGTGTTTTTTTACGTATTTTTTGTTTATTCATTTATTTATTTTGTATTCGCTTAATTCTTTATGTCCGTGCGTGTGGAATCTGCACATTTCACATTCCTTTTCCTCTAACACGAAAATAAAACATAAACCAAAATAAAACAATGCTAAAAAGAAAACAATTAATTTTCTACCTAAATTGTTATAAGCTTTTAATTCTTCAAATGCAAGTTTTTTTTTAATTTGAACTCAATGACTTTCTTGTTCATTACCTAAGTACTTACATACAATCGTATTTATGCATAGATTTTGTTTGATCAATATTTGTTTACAATTTAAACAAATTATATCGCACACGACTCATGTAATCTTGGACAACAAAAAAAAAACATTAACCGAATATTTGGCTCGAAGATACAAGCGAAGTTATATCTCTATTGCACATCTTTACCCTACCCTATATTTTCTAAAATGCAACAAAAAAAAACTATAAAACCTGAATGAATGATTCATTTGTAGAAAAAAAATAAAGGAATCACTTTCTTCTACTTGCGTCATACATAATCATTATTATTTCTTTTTTTATTTATTTAAACATTCTGACGACTTTTCTATGTGCAAGCAAAAATATGTATAAATAATTTCATGACGTACATATGTAAATAATTTATCTACAACAGCAGTGCCGTCACGTTGAAGTTCAAATACTTATTTTTGTATGCAAAACCGTTAAATCGGAATGCAAATATAGTTTTTGGCAAAATACCGATGAAGATCACTTGAATTATTATTGGATATGGTAAGAACCTATATAAGAAATCCTTTTATGGACAAAACTCTTGTGTCGGTTATATAAGCCAATTCGTTCAATTACAAAAAACACTCTTCCATTATATTCCTTGCGCAAAGCATATTTTGCATAGAGAACAAAAAAAAACATAGAAAGATTCATAAAACAAAAAAAAAACACGTTGACACTAAAATTCTGCACAGTTTAGTTATGATTTTGTTTTTCGAAAATTAACGTTAAACTTTAAAACTAATTTCCGTTTTTTAAATGTTGTTTTCAATCAAAAGCCATTCCTTTAAATTTCCGATTCAATTTTCGTACCTTTATCATGGCAAACCTCCCCCAAAAATATAAGACAGAAATTGTTATCCTTTAAAAGTTGGATCGATAAACAAAGTTTGAATGTGAAGCTCAAGTATATAGGTATAGAAGAGAAAGAAAGTACATAGGAAACATATAGGTTTCTCTTGTCCTGTCCCATCCACCCCAAAATAAATTAGCCTGAATTTTCAACAGGAAACAAAATCATAAAAAATTCTATAATTTCAAGGATAGGAGGTGGTTCAAGTAGCTTTATACCTAACATATATATTAATTCACAATGTAAAATGTGCAGATTATATTCACTTTTCAATTAAACTCTAATACGTCATTGGAAAATGATTAAATTGATAAGATTTTTTATTTATTTTTTGTAATAATAAATCCTTAAAAGGAAGGAAAATTCAAGAGGGAAAAATAGATTTCTTTGTATATAGATACATAAGAAAAAAAAGTAATAGTAAAAACACACTGTTATTTTTTTTTTTTTTCAAACTATCTATGCGTATGAATTTTATATTTTTCACGACCGTTTTTTAGAACATTCCGTAGTGGACTAAAATATGAATTGCCAAGTTTTTCTCATGAAGTTCCAATTCTTCTTGACAAGCGCAATCGTGCCCATCTGTGGCGCTTTGTGTTTTTTCTAAGGGTTGCTAAAAGTTTGCGTTTGCGAAGAAGAAAGAGATATTGTTGTTGCTGTTAATTTCTTTCCTTTTGGTTTCTGTTTTTTTTTTTCAATCATAAAAGTTTCTCTCGCAGATTATTTCAGTTGAAACGAACCTAAATGCACCTAAAAACTGTTACATATTCCGTGTTGCAAAACATGTAGAGGAATGAATTCACTATAATATAGCTCAAGCTCATGTACATACAATTACCTACCCTATGTTACATTTGAATTTAGTGTTGCCGGCAGTTTTGAGCTTTTTTTTATTACTTAGATTTTTGATTCGCAATAGATTTAATGTTTGAATAAGACTATTTTTGGGTTTATCCATCCATAGCAAAAAAAAAATACAACATGTTGTATAGAGCGTATAAGGAAAGGGGGAGGTATATTGAACTTTTTGAATAATATCTACAGTTTTAAATCGATGATGACAATTTATAAGGGATGGACATTTATTTTAGGCAATGATTGTAAATTAAATTCAAAGTTTAGGGGACTACATAATTGAAAAATCGATTTCTCACACACCGAAAAGAAATTCGAAATTTAAAACAAAACCTTAAAATTCTAATGTCAAAGGAAATTACAACAGGCGCCAATCAAAAAAATAAGTGGTTGGCGGTAGATTTATTTTTAAATGATGTAGTATACCTTTCTGCGCTTGAAATGTTTTTGAATGTAATATGTATGTATGTATTTAGGTACAGTGAATCAATTGTTTGATTAAACATCTTATTGAATTTCAAAATAGGTTTTTAATGTCGGGTCACACGAAACACTTTAGTATATTTATTGCTCCGATAAATTTAAAATGACATTTATCGTTGGAACTAAACAATTTAAGTTCTGAAAGCCAATAAAGGAACCAATAAACTTGAATGCTATTTCTTATAGTTTTTTGATATTGTGTTAATACTCAACACGAAAGTGTGGAAGGGCTTTTCAGTGAAGTTTGACATTTCTCATATTATTATGTCACTTGCACTGGTCAAATTTTTTCGTTTCTCGGCTTCGCTTCAGAATAATAATAATTATTTTCAGTTGAATTCTTAAATTCAGCTTGATTTTTAAGTTATATTGAAAAGTTCTCGTTCCGACTATTCTCACAGAAACGCAAGATTGAGTATAATAGCTGTAAACATCCCACTCCAGGCAAATATAATCAATCTTAAAAACTTCTAAAAGTAATATTGTATTCGCCTTATTGTCCGTTCTATTCAATTTACGTACGATAACTCAGGCGACAAAGTTTAATGACGGATTTGTATAGAACAGCTAAAAATAAGCATTTTTTTCTATGGGATTGGGGGGTCTATCTATTTAAAAAATATGTACATCATCATCATCGGCTCGACAACCGGGGTCCGGTCCTGGCCTCCTTCAACAAGTCTCTCCACCTATCCCGGTCTTGAGCCGACGCCATCCAGTTGCGCACCCCAAGGCTTCGGGCGTCCTGGTCTACGCCATCTCTCCAGCGCAAGCATGGTCTACCACGCTGCCGTCTACCATAGAATGTACCACAAAGGACTTTCCGAGCAGGTTCCTCTTCACTCATGCGAGCTAGGTGCCCTGCCCACCGGAGTCTACCGAGCTTAATTTTTGTCACTATGTCTGCTTCAAGGTAGATTGCGTACAATTCATGATTGTACCGTCTCCGGAATCGCCCTTCCTCACATATGGGGCCAACAATTCTCCTTAAGACTTTTCTCTCGAACGCGGCTAAGAGGTCGGAGTGTCTTTTGCTAAGCACCCAAGTCTCGGATCCATACGTGAGTACTGGCAGGACCATGGTCCTGTACAGCAGCAGTTTTGAAGTTATGGTGAGATTTCTGGATTTGAAGAGCTTTGACAGACTATAGTAGGCTTTGTTGGAATTGAGCAGCCGCCCGCGTATTTCTTCTTCTATATTATTATCGGCTGCTACTATTGACCCAAGGTATTTAAAGGATTGCACCACTTCAAATTCGTGCTCCGCTACCTTGATTGTTTGACCAACTGTTCTAAGATCCGACCTCTTTTGCTAAGCACCCAAGTCTCGGTTCCATACGTGAGTACTGGCAGGACCATGAAGTTTTGAAGTTATGGTGAGATTTCTGGATTTGAAGAGCTTTGAGAGACTGTAGTAGGCTCTGTTGGAATTATATCCTATATATATCTATCCTAAGTATATCTTATTCCATATTCGATTATTACTATCAAAATAAGACTACGTAAATACTCAAGCAAGGAAAAAATAATTTAATTAAAATATTTTTTTTTTGGTAATTTTGAGTTTAAAACAATTTTTTTCAAAAAATTAGCATGGCTTTGACTTGATTTAAAAACTGGCTAGTAGAATAGAATGTTGGCTTTAAAAAAACGTATAATACTAACTTATAAGTATTACCATTATTTTTTAATTATTTTTTTTCCATTTAACGTACATATTTTTTAAATTGCCCCTACGCCTAAACGGAGGGAGAAAGACCCCCCCCCTCCTATCATTAAACTTTGTCGCCTGAGTTATCGTACTCTTGCCAATTTCCTATACTTTACTATACGCATATTACTATTACATATTTTTATTACATAAACTGATTGCCGCGGTAAACGCGGGCTTATCGAGTGTTCTATGACTAAAAACCAGCTAAGAATCTTTTACTACTATGATCTGACAGTCGTAGTATTTCTATTAACATAAATTGTGGAGAAACACAAATGGAGAATTTTTTAATTAGGTATGCTCAAATAAAAAATAGTACGTTTTCGCCTAAGTGTACCATACTTTTTAATAACATAATAAGTTTTCTTTACTTGTTTAAGTGAGTTTTGATACCTTATAACGGTATGGTACACTATGCTCCTCGTCATTATTATAAGAATTGTAGGTAGCAATGAGTCTGCTTCTTTTAATGCTTGCCACTCTAAAGGCCAGTTTGTTCGCAATGGGTATGTTTAATCCATGGTTATTTCAACAGAACGGGGCATTTTACTGTATTCCAAAAAAACTGTAAGACCAAAATACTGAGTTGACAATTGAAGCCTGAGGATGGAACTTGATTCCGAAACGCGTAGCATATTTATTTTTATTTTTGTTTATTTGTTTTTTAATGTTTAATGTTTAATTAATGTAATTGAATATTCAAAAAAAAAAACAAATAAATAATTGTTGTGTAAAAACAAACAGTGAAAACTTGTTTTTAATCATTTAAATACAAAATACTATACCTACCAAAATTCATTCAAATATTTTTGGATTTGACGTTTTATTTTTATGAATATAGCTAATTTGAAACCAAGTTGATATTTGGAATGCATCATTATCTTTTTAAAATAACTACATATGTATGTATGTATGTAAGCTGGTGTATCGAAAAGAGACTTCATCCAGTGAAACAAGAACTAAACCCAATTTTGACACTTACAGAATCATGTTAGTCATAATAATTATTTCGTTTCGCATCTCCTGTGCAATCATGGCTAAAGCGTACCAGCAGATTTCGGTTAACTAAAACCTACAAAGGTTCAGAAACCTAACCCACTGTGAACAAATTGGTCCGAAATCCTATCAAACACGAAAAATCCAAATAATAAAGTTTTGAATAATAACCTTCGTCGGTTAAGTGTGCTATGGGCAACTGTCCATGTCTTTTTCTAGAGGAATCAAAAATGTAATATGAAGGTTTTTCCTTTTTTTTAATATTCCATTTAAAAATTAAATCATTTTTTTATACAGCACAGATTTGAATACTAAATGTATCTTCTTAATCTTCTTTGGCAGCTGAATTCCATAGCCGGGATCGAGTTGTGGGATCAGATTTATCTTTCCGAGTGATAGGTGTTAAATGAGCTGCATCCACGATGTCTCTATTGAAAACAATACATAATTACAAAAAAAAATATCTCAATTCAATATTTAAATAATTACATAATTGAGCTCTTACTTAAATTCATCATAAGATTTGCTAGAATAAACTGCTCGCAGCTTTGCATCATTCCGCAAATGATGTAGTTCATCATTTTCTAAACGACCGAGGCACTCTTCTTGAAGATTATTTAAATCTTCCACGCTTATTGGCAAAGAGCTTGACATTTTTTTAACAAGAACAATACAGAACTATTTCCAGGTAGGTTAGTCGTGCTTGAAGAAATTGAGAGGAATAATTTTTTTTGTTGTATTTTATTATTTTGTTTGGTCGATATAATGATTTCATAGTGTGTAGTGAATGTTTGTTTTATATGCTCACAAAAAAAAACATAAATAGCGTACTTTTCCATTGTTTGGCAGGTCTAACATTTTGTACAGGGTCTATTGTGATGACCGTTGCAAAAGTTATTTGAGAAAATGTCGAGAGGATGATTTTCATTTTTCTCGAAATTTCCAAAGAATTTTTTTCAGTTATCCTGAATCTATAAATAATAAACTAGCTATGCATATGAAAGGAAAGCTAAATTTCCTGCAAAAATTTATCGCTGAACCAAAAAACAATTTCCGGGAAATGTTCGCCCCCATTACAATTAATGCTTAAATTGCTTTCAAGAATAAGAAAATAATTCTACCTAACATTTTACTTATATAGGTACTCTTCAGTATTTTTTTTTTTCTATCTAGCTACATACATATGTGCTAGGTAGGAAGGTATGTAAATAATTATATTCCAAAATAAACAGAATTCATCAAAATTAGGAACTACAATGACAAACCGAAAAAAAAACGTTAATGTTAGTAGAAATTATCTGTTAATTTCCGTTGTGTTTTTCTATTGTTGAGTTATATCTTGAAAAAATTTCAGTTAATCAGAATAAAACTAGGCATCGATGCTCCAGTTTATGTTGAAATTAAACAAAGATTTAGAATATATTTCCTCCATATTAAAGCACTCTCACGATCATGAACCATTCTATTTGCCGAATCACCAGGTGTCGTTTCTGTAGCCTAGTCGTCATAGTGAAGCAAAAATCGTAATAGAGGATATACAGTAATAAACCAAAATTTAGAATGGATGACAAATTAAAAGTTTGGGACAGCGAAATGAGAACATATTTTTATTTTGATAACATATCTGGGGTAAAACTGACTGACTTAATTCGTAACAAAAAACAACTTCAGGGGAATTTTTTTTGAAATAAAGTAGATTTTTATATGATTAAATGTAGTTACGCGGCCTCTATCTTGACAAGTTCGAATGAAACAAAAATAAAAGATCTAATATATTTTATAATAAAATTAATTATATCAATAGTCATCGCCCTCCAGGTGGAATCGAACCACTTCGACGTTAATCGACTACAAGTTTGAAGCTTGCACCCCGGACCACCGAAGCTCAGTAGGGCGAAATTCTTTCAATACACTTTGATGTTATAAGAATAATAACGAAAAAAATACTGTGAATTATATCGAATAGAAAACAAAATTCTACACAAATATGCTTCGCCATGATAAATAAAATGCCACTTTTACTTGTTGCATCTATATTAAATTCAATACTGCCCTACTTTTTACTTTAGATCTAAAGTAAGTTAACTTTGGATAATTTTTATTTTGTTTCTTTTTTCCAACATTTAAGAATGATTTTAAGCAATATTAATCTCACCGCCTTCTTTTACAAATCCTAGCTCACTTCAGACCAAGAAGGCAACTTGAAATGAAGCTGTCTATTGACAGCTAACTTTCAATTATATCTTCTTTTTGAATAAACGAAAATAAATCAAATTAGATCATATTTTTTAAATTTATTCAAGTGATTTAAGCACATTCATTTAAGATATTTTTTTTTCAAAACCACTTATTCATGCGGCTATACTTTGTCATTTTTAAAATTTTGTTTGAATAAAAATTACTTTCTTTTAACACAGCCTATAATATATTAACAATTTTCAAAATAAATACACTGAAAGGAATGCAAATAATTAGTTGTCAACAATTGAACAATTGAAAATAGAGAGTTTATAACAAGTTTATAACGCCCTTTTTGTGTAATGTATAAAAATATCTTAATTGTTTTATTTTTTTTATTTTTTTCTGCTGCTGTTGTTGTTGTTGCTGTTGTCGCTGCTGTAGTTGATATTATTTTATGGAAAACAATACAAAAGTTGTTTGTTTAAATCTATTTCCTTGGCTGATGAATCTGTATTGAGTGCTTGACTGCAAAGTTATCTGGGGGCTTTGGTGAATGAGCAACTTGTGCCGCTTGAGGTGAGTAATCAGAATTACCCTTAACAGGAGCACCACTAACAGACATACTGTTAACATTGACAGGTTGCTGAAGTAAATAAAAACATTTATAATTTTCGAATAAAATGGTTTTAAAAATTAATTAATACTTACAGTCAATCCTGTGCAATCTTCTGCATCTTTAGCTGGACGCTCTGGATTGGGTACCTTATGCTGCGTAATTCTCATGCCACCAGCTTTGACTGAAAAATCAAAGATTGTTATTAACTTTAGAAAAATTATTTCGGGTATCAAAAGCATTTTTTTTCGACATTCAATATAAGAGAATACTTGAAATTTGAATAGTAATATTTTTTTAATATTCAAGACTTAGGTAGGTATACACTAGCAAAAAATTTAAGGACCAAGATTTTTTTCATTGAGTTTTATTTTTTTTTATGCAATTAACATTCTTTTATTTATTTATTTATTATTGCTTGCTTTAAAATTTCCTATTTGAGATTTTGAGTCATTTTGTTTTAGCATTGAGAATAGATGCAACAAAAAAAGTTTAAGCCAAAGAAAATTAAAATAATTTTATATCGCAACCATCTAAAATAGCGGCAAGATTTTTCCCCTTCGCTTTTTAAAAACAACAAATTGCAATTTATAAAATATTAATATTTATGGTCATGTCTTTAAGCTTGAACTTAAAAATCCATTGGATAGGTAGTTTTCGTGTGCTTCATTATAATTATAATATTTACAGTGCATATTTGGTTTCGCTTATTGAGTAGATAGTTAGACTACTTAAAAAAGCAGACCGTATTTTTTTTAATATATACCTACTAAAATTTAGCAAATCCATGGTGCGAAATGATTTATGAAAATAAAAAAATTATCTTTTACCAGTATTTCTGAAAAAATTAAGTCTCATTGGTAAATTCTTAAACTAAAACTTAAAGCATTCAAAAAAAATTGTCGAAAATAAAATGCATGACTGGATCGCACACTCTTGCTCCTTTGTTAAAGTACTGTAGAACACGAACAAAATAATATTCCAAATTTCTAAATGCTAATTGCAAATAAAATATAACAAATCCATTGAACTCCCTAACATTTTTCTAACATTTTCATAAATGCATTTTGGGATACTCTGTTAGCAAGGATTTCTGTTCATGTATTTTGGAACTGTTTGCTGAGCATAGTTTGCGAAAGTTTTGCGTTTAGGAATTCCCCATAAAGTAGGTACATCAACACCAAAAAATTAAAAAATTCTGATGTCAGCAGCAACAATTGAAGCCATCTCATAAATGTTGGGTTAGATAACGATAGTCTAGCCTATCGAATAGTTCCCAAAACGTCAGGAGCTTTAAACGTTGCACCACTACCTAAACATTCAACAACGCATATGCATGTACATACCTAAAGATTTATTCAAATGTTTTTTTTTCTAAGAAAACGAAAGTTGACCAAAACAACAAACATAAAATATTTTGATTAAATTACTTCACAACGAATGGAATTTTTTCCGAAATATCTACACACTGAAGAACCTACCAACAAAAAAAAACGAAAAAAGCACGTAGCTAGGAATAATAATGTCGAGAAAAACAAACATTTAAGTGATTGTCGTTTTTTATCTTGTTTACAAAGCTGCGGGAACAAAATTCATAAAAACAAAAATAGAATCCACCAGCACACAAAATTAAAAAAAATTGTGTTGTTGGAAATAATTTTGTATAAGCAAGCAACACAACAAAGTATAGATTAGCCTTAAGATTAAAAATCGATACCTTGCTGCTTTTGGTTTCTATCAATAATTTAGTTTTTGTAGCGGAGATTAAAATAGGTATCTATATACTGTTCTTAAATTGCTTATTCTTAAATTATTATCTCTTTAGTTATTATCATATTGATTTGTAGGAGAGCAACTTCGAAAAAAATCTCTATCTCAAACCGGTTGCGCTTCTGCATTGCATTCTATCTGTCTGTCTGACGGAATTTCAATAGGTATTCCAGTAGGTATATTTCCCAAGGGAAATAATATATAGAACCCAAAACTGCGTAGGTATTGTGAAGGAAGAATACAAGCAGTTTCATAGAATAAAATCATAACCGGAAGAAATACAAAAGTGAAATTCTCAAAACAAGATAAAAAGAGGTCCACCAAGAACGAATTTTGAATTTTGTTTGAGAATTATGAAATCACTTAATTAATTATAAAAACTGACGGTTTCAAAGCCAGGTCGTAAGGCTTGTAAAAATTTTAATTATAAACCAAATTTATTAAAATTTTAATAGTCTATTCTAATCTAATCTAATCTAAAAAGCTTCCCAAAAAATCCAAATCTACATGTTCATGTAGATTTATATTAGAAAAAATAAAAAATAAAAGGCCATTGTATGTATGACTCGATGACGCCAACTTTTGTTATGGAATTATGTATCACGACCTCACACCTGCATACAAATTGAACAATTTACTGCGTCGCGTCATTCAATCGCTAATTTCAACATCATGAATTTTTTTGGAACACAAAATTTAAGTTTAAAAGAAATAAGACTGATTCCATATACATAAATAATAATAATAACAAATTTTTATTTTAAATGAATAGTTAAAGTTTTTACCTGCTGGTGGATGACCGGCGACTAGATTTGGTTGTTCATCTGCCATTATTTTTGGTTTTAATTAATAACTATTAATAATTTTGTTTTTATCTCAAATTGGAATGTATTTAATATGATAGGAAAAAATTTAATATTTTTTATTCTTTTTAGAAACAAGTTTTTGGACACGAGTACACGATTGGGAGTCTGGCTACGTTTTAATGTTTTACTTTTTGTTCGAAAAGTTTATCGTGGATTTTCTTTTCAACATCAATTTTTAACAACTACAAAAATAAAAGGTTTGAGGGGAACTGTTAAAGCTTTAAAGCTTTTTTAAGTTCAAACCGACTGTAACAGGGTGTAAATGCATTCTTAAAAAAAATCTTTTTGAAGTTTTCATGAAAACAAAACCGCGATAATTGTGTGTTTTTAGAAAGTACCTGTAAAATTGTTTCGAAAAACAGCAGCAAAGCCAAGTAATTTGCGTGTATTTAGCATGAAAAAATAATCTGAAAAGAAAATGACGGACCAAGGCAAAGGGAAAATTAATATTTATTTACATTTTTTCATACTGCACATTTTATTTTATTTTATATGATTTATTTCGTTTTTATTAGATTTTAAGTCTACTTAAGCAACTGTCTAACTATTTTCAAGTTGATAGAAGTGTGCTTTATTTACTAAGAAATAATATCGTTATTGGCTTCTAAAACAACATAATATACTTGTATTTAAGTTAATATGGAAACAATAAACAAAGTTTTCAAACATATTTTCCAAAGTTGGATGGTTGTCTAAAGTTAGACAATGTTTATTAAAAGCAAACCTCTTTCTTCCTGTCTGATGAACTGATAGACCTTGGTGCCTGGCTACACGGTGATTTTTCAATCGCCTAACCAGCCAGTTTGTAGTCAAGAGGGACGAGGAGTGAAGGGGGAAGATGCTCACGAAGGGAACTGAATTTTCCGAGTGCGCAATACAAATTGTTCCTCTTTTTGACGTTTGTTTATTTTTTTTTCTTGCTTCTTCTCAATGAAAATGTCAATTTGTCATTCATTGTAATTTCAAAGGTGTAGATTAATGTTTTCAAAAGTTTTTTATGTTTATTACTTTTCATTTATTTACGAAACCGAAAAAAGGAACGTGATTGGGCACAACACTGTGTAGCCACCGCAAGTGATTTTTCAATCGATTGAAAAATCACCGTGTAGCCAGGCACTTATGGAGGATATGAATGGATTTGTTACACATTCCCCCCACAATGTGTGTCTTGAGACTTCAAGGAACAGAATTTATAAGGAAACAAACACAAATCTCTGGAAATTTGTTTCTTCATGTAAAAGGTACAAAAGATTAGAAAACGTCAAAAAAATCTCAAGCAATTAGTTTCTTCGTGTGAAAGGAGACAAACATTTGAAAAAAAGAGCTTTTGATGTAGTCTACTATCAGAGCCCTAAGAAGTAAGAAGATACAGCGGTTCACTTGAACAACATCTGTTTTTGGCTCAATTTTGACATCAAACACAACTAAAATTTAATAAAATTCTATCTCAAAATATTAGAAAGAAGTATTTTGGTTTTGGAAATGTTGTTTTAAGAATTTTAAATAAATAAAAGAATATACAAATTTGAAAATATCATCCCCAAAAGTAAGAAATCATGAATCGCCCAAAGATATCCTTTGGCAAGATAAACTTAAATCTGTCCAATGCCCAACCTCCATCAATAAGCCAAACCCAACCATCAACAGAGATTCAAGGTACTTAAAAAATAATTATTCCAACATAATTATAGATGTTTCTATGCATATGGAAGAGCAAAATCAACGTACGACCAAAAATGGACAAAATTTGTCGCATTTTCCCTTTCAGGTGGCTTCAAAAAAATCGGTAAAGATCAAATGCAACGCCAAATCGAGAATGTAACCGATGATCTCGAGTCTCAGCACTTAAAAGATGTTATGGGAATATCAGGATTTGGTCGAAAGGCAAAAACATTTGATATTAATGTAAGTTACTTCCAAAATTAGAACCATTAACTTCTTAAGACAAAGCTTCTCTTGATATCTAGGCAGAAATTGAAAGAGCACGTAAAAGTGCCCCGGCCAAGCCAGATGCCAGCGATGATAAAAGCCAAGACGGTCAGAAGGATGATGGCAGTAATATTGGTCCTTTGCCTGAATCAGATTCAACCAGTAAAAAACCCTCATCAGATGGCGAAGAAGAGGAAGATGACTCAGAAGACGAGGATGACAACTTAGAGAATAAAATACCCGATACACATGAGGTGCAGATGCAGCACGGCACAAAAGCCGTTCTCGCTCTCGCTGGAGACCCCTCCGGTGGACGCATTGTGTCTGGGTCGATTGACTATGATATGTGCTTCTGGGATTTCGCTGGAATGGATTCTTCAATGAGAAGCTTTCGCACAATTCAACCATGCGAAAACTACCCTATTCGAGCTCTTCACTACTCCGTCACTGGAGATATGATTTTGGTGGTATCCGGTAACTCACAGGCAAAAATCCTCGATCGTGATGGATTTGAGAAGATGGAGTGTGTCAAAGGCGACCAGTACATCACCGACATGACCAAAACTAAAGGACATACCGCCCAATTAACAGCTGGCTGCTGGCACCCTTTTACACGTGAAGAGTTTCTCACAAGTTCGATGGATGCCACCCTCCGGATCTGGAATAACTTCCGATCTAAGGAACAAAAAGTCGTCATCAAGACTCGAGCTCAAGGCGGGCTCAAGACCATTCCATCGTCATGCACTTACAATCGAGATGCGACGTTAATTGCCGCTGGCTGTGTTGATGGATCCATTCAGACCTGGGACACACGAAAAATGTTTGTTAATACCACGCATTGTGCAAGGAATGCCCACCAAAAAGGTAGCGAGATCTCGTCGATTGTTTTTTCATATCTTGGCCATCAGATTGCCACCCGGTCCTGTGACGAAACTATGAAGCTATGGGATCTGCGTTCACTAAAAACATGTTTGCATTCCTGGGAAGGGTTGTTCTCCCGCTATGACACCACCGACTGCTGTTTCAGTCCAGATGACCGCATGCTCGTCACTGGTGAGTCACTCCCAAAAGGTCAACAGGAGGCAAATCTTCATTTCTTTGATGCTAAGACGTTTGGGAGTGTGAAAACTATTCCGGTGACCACGTCGCACATAATTAAAACTCTTTGGCATCCGAAGTTGAATCAAATATTTGTAGGCTGCGGAAACGGAGTGGTCAAGTGTTTCTACGATGAAAGAAGAAGCTTCCGAGGAGCCAAACTATGCGTAGTCAAAACCTATCGCAAGAAGAAGCACACAGAAATGATTGGTGTAACGCAAATTATTACACCTCACGCTCTGCCAATGTTCCGACAAGAGAAATCCAAGTCCAGTCGAAAAAAATTGGAAAAGGATCGTTTGGACCCCATCAAATCAAAACGACCCGATTTGCCGATCACTTCTGGGCAGGGTGGTCGAGTTGCCTCGTCAGGCGGGACGCTAAGTTCCTATGTCATTAGAAATTTAGGTCTCAGCAAAAGAGTGGATGATGACCAAGATCCCCGTGAAGCTATATTGAAGTATGCTAAGGATGCAGCAGAGAATCCCTATTGGGTTGCCCCAGCATACAATAAAACACAGCCAAAACCAATTTTCTCTGAGGAACCAGATGCCAAGAAGCCCAAGACGGAGTAAGAAACAACCATTTAAAATATAGAAATAAAATAAAAGACAAAAAACTGTAATTATATTATAAGAATTGAATCATTTATCTGCAGTTGCGATAGCATCTTGCAAGCGATAACTATCGCTAGCAATTTTCCATTTATCATCTTGGGCGGTGATTATGAATGTTTGCTGAAATTGCTTAACTGGATTGTCCATGTACTTGACGGTTCCGCCAGTTTGAATGGCATAAGTAAGTTGTCCGGCAACAGCATCATCGATAATTGGTTGAGCATCCAAGGTAAAGAGAATATGCTCGGACGAGGGCAGCTCGATGAGAAGTTTTTGTACATTGTCTTTTCCTATTGCCCCACTGCCATTCCAAACAAAGACGCCAGTATCAAGGTAGAGTCGATTCATTTGCTATTTTATGAAAAAGAAGTATTTCATTAAGTTATTTAAATCAAAATATGAAAAAATGAGGGAAGACTCACATGTCGACTCTTGTCGAAGCTTTTGTAGTAAAGTTTTGTGAATTCTTCAGCTGTACGACAGCAGGACTCAATTTTTCCACGAAGTTCCTGGAAAGCACATTGTTAAAAATATCAAGACGTATTAATTTTTTACTCACAGTATCCATATTTTAAGAACGTTTTAGGATGTTTTATAAAAATCTGGAAAAAATGTTTGGCTTTTGATATTCGGCCCTCGCCGTCACTTGAATTGTCATTTTTCTGACAGATAAATACGTCAAAACTTTGACGTAACTATGAATGCATTCAGTCTAAAATTGGACATCTTATAGGGTGCTTTATGCCCAGTTAATTATTCCGAATAAAGGCTAGCCAAGACCAATGCCAAACATTCAGATACGATGATAAAACAATAATTATAACACATTGCTATGATTGACAACAACATGTTGTTGTTATTGTTATTAGAATACAAAAAATGGTAGTAAGAACTTCAGTGAGATGTCAAGACAATTAAAAAATGTGTTTGTTTTTATTTTTTTAAATATTTATCATAAAGTGAAAATGCATTGCACTTGTAATATAAAGCGCGTTTTTTAAGCAACATATCATAATCGTACTAATCGCATTTGATATTATTTCATTTATTTAATCTATCACTTGGAACAGGAACCACAAAATTAGTTTGGTGTGTGATCGCTGGGGGCCGACGTGTGGAACGTGTTCATGAGAGTACTCTTTGTATACTATATTACTATAGTACTATATGGTGGAAGTCGAATGGGGCGACATCTAAGGGTGCCGGCAACCCTTAAGCGCCATTCATATGAGCTGCGACCTGCGTCTGCGAATTGCAAATGGTCGCAGAGTTTGACATTTCATTCATATGAGTGGTCGCAGACAGCTGCAAACCAGACAACACAAAAGCAGACGAACAACTTTTTTTGAGGTTAAGCTCATGCGAATTATTTGGTCGCAGCTCTGTGGAATGCGTCTTGGTTTTGTGGACTGCGAATTCACATTTGTTAGTTCGCAGGTCGCAGTTGTTGGTCGCATGGAATATATTGAAATGTGCTTTATTTGTAGTTTTAACTAATTATACGCATTATTTTTTATTTAAATTTGTAAATATATTCATTCATTCACTTAATCAAACAGTTAAAAAAAGAATAAGTTGATATTTGCTTTAGAAAAAGCTTTAAAAGAATTATTCGCAGACGCAGGTCGCAGCTCATATGAATGGCGCTTTACTCTTTTTTTTTGCGGAGAGCTTATGGAGGTTTTAATTGATATTTATTTATATTTTTTGGATGCAATAATCCAAAAAATAGTCTCCTCTTGCCCCTACCACCAATTTCCGACGCTTAAAGACTCCCAAAATCGAATTTTACACCTCAAATTTTGCAGCGCCACTAGGCAACATTAAAAAAAACTTGCCATGATAGTACTATATAGTTTTCATATAAAGGGTGGTTAAATTTCAAGGGCCGATGTTGAATGTGAACCACACCTAAACGCCAAGTTTTTTTCCGAATTTTATTTGACATTTCTCTATTTCAGACTTACTCAATTTGAACCATGGAGAGATACACAATCCAACAACGTGTTAAAGTTATCCAGACTTATTATGAAAATGGGCGTTCAAATCAAAATGCATATCGTGCACTTCGTGATTTTTTTGGTCAATTTGATCGTCCAAATGTGCGTACAATCGCAAAAATCGTGGAAAAATTCGAGCAAACCGGGTCTGTAGAAGATGTGAGAACACCAGTGCATGCTCGTACAGCTCGTACTGCAGAAAATATTGCTGCTGTTCGCGATAGTGTGGCTGAAGAGCCGTCCACCTCAACTCGTCGTCGTGCCCAACAATTGCACCTCTCACGCTCGTCGTTGATGAACATTATGCATAAAGACTTGCAACAATTCAAGAGCTAAAGGATGAGATAATTCGACACATTAACGGCATAGAACCTCCATTATGCCTCAGGGTCATCGAAAATTTGGACCATCGGATGGAGGTGTGCCGCCGTGGTCGCGGCGCCCATTTGGCCGATATTTTGTTCCATACATAATTGAGTAATACCAATATATCATAATAAAATAAAATTACAATAATTTCCTAAATAGTTTGTGTTTTATTCAAAATCAACATCGGCCCTTGAAATTTAACCACCCTTTAGGGGCGAGTTATAGCGAACAGGAAAATGGATCAGGAAAATTTTTCTGATGGATTATTTAGTAAGTTCTCGATCGATTTGAAACACAAAAGCTGAAGTAATCGATGACAAATGACAATTTTAATGCACTATGTAAAAAAAAAATTTATTGAACGTAGGATTTTTGATAAAAAAGCATTTGTTTATTTTCCTGATGCAAGTTCATCAGGAAAACAAATAAATGCATTTTTATCAAAAAACCTTTGTCCAATCAGTTTTTTTTTTTTACATAGTGCATTAAAATTGTCATTTGTCATCGATTACTTCAGCTTTTGTGTTTCAAATCGATCGAGAACTTACTAAATAATCCATCAGAAAAATTTTCCTGATCCATTTTCCTGTTCGCTATAACTCGCCCCTTACAAAGGAGTACTATGCAAATTTATAATGAATCAAAATCAAAGTGATTTATCGCTCACATTCCATTACATAATGAAATGCAAATTTCGTTTTCCATAAACTATAAGACTTAATTCTATGCTTGAACTAGAGTTGAACCACAATTGTTCCAATAAAAACTTCGAAACAAGATTGCACATTGTACAACTCTCCATAAATATTCAGAAAGAACAAGAACACATACATACTCTGGTCGGTTTTCACTGAGTGCTCGTAAATTTAAGAGGTTCTTAACTCAAAAAATCTTCCTAAGATTGGAGTCGGAGTGTCAGTCAAAATTTAAGAGTTACGTTGCAGAACTTTATTAATTTATTTTTTTGTCAAATAGTCTGCTATATTAAATTATGACTTGTGACTCGTGAATATCTTTAGAATTTTTCATTAGCTAATGACGGAGATTTGGTAAGTTATGTCCCTCATAAACCTTTGAGTACTGTAGCGTAAACAAAGAAAACAAAGGTTTACTAAGACATGATTCAGAACATAATCAGACTTCAACCATCTCCTGTTTGGTCAGCATCTTGTAAAAGGTGTGTACAGATTTTTTTCATGACCGTCAGTTCTGTGTATACCCCAAAGTTTTAGAACCTCAATTTTCTTACAAATGGTTCTGTTTTTTAGACAATTTTCACATCTTCTAAAATATAGTATAATCTACCTTAAGTTTATCTTGAATTTTTTTAATTGATCAGTGGTTTTTAATGTTATTTTTTAAACACTAAAAATCAAAAATTTAACATCAAAATTCAAAATGAAGAAAGATAACACAATTTTTAATAAAGAGCAAGATATAATTAAACAATTTATGAGAGAAAGAGATCTTCCGGATTGGTTTCGGGGTCTATCAAAATTTCAAAGAGAAGCAGCTGATTCTTTGCTCAACTGCATTCGAGATGATTGTGAACAAGCAACCTCTCATCGCGTAAGGGATGCACTTCGAAGAATCGGAATCGAACCGCTAGTTGGCCCATCAAAAATAAAATTCGTAATGCAGCTGAGTCGTGGAAATGACTTAGCTTTCTTATGGTTCTTAATGGAGTTGTATTATCGCAGTTCTTGGGATCAACGCAATCCAAACCAAAAATATTCAGTCAATGAACAAATCTTTATTACTATAATAGCTTATTTGGATACGATACCGACCTTAAGAGAATTAGATAAATTGCTACCGAAAAAAATTGAAAAGATTAAGACTAAGGAAACTTTTTTAAAGAGGAACAAAGTAAGAAAGCGAGTTATAGTTTTTCCATATTTTGAAAAACAAAAAAGGCCTATTTTGTATGGTAAGAAATTAACTTTGAAAGAATTTGATAACATTGCAAATTTTTCCGAATACGAAAAGTATCGAAGTTCAAATTACATTGTTTTTAACGAACTCAACCGTTGGTTTGCAAACTATGAACTTAAAAAGAGCGAAAGAATTGCGAAGGGGATTATAAAGGAGCAAATTGATACTGTTTTCGAAGAGCAATTAGATAAAAATCAGAAAGATCACTCGTATTCAAATGTGTTGTGTGCTCATCACCAACAAATACATGCAATAGAAGAGTTTTTAGCAAATGAACTTAAGGTCGCTAAAATAAAAGATTGTGAAAAATACTTTGATGTTAATAGACATTTCAGAAATGTAAGTAAATCTTCGTCATAAAATTTTAGTTTAAGAGAAAATGCCATTCCAACACTTGTGTGTATTTATCGGTACATTTTTTGGTAGACAGATTTCTTAATCTTTTAAGACTTTGGTCAATTTCTAAAAAAAATATTTTTTTTACAAACATTTGTTAACAGCAATCCATTAAACGTGTAATGAATCAAATAAACCCTCAAATTATTAAAGCTGCAAAAAATAATAAGCAATTAGCTAATGAAAAATTATTAAAAAATGGGTGCAGAAATGTGATCGTCTCGAATACAGAAGACATTCTGCATAAAGACGAAAACTTGAACTTGTACGATTTTGGTCATGATGATATAATAAACGGCAAATGTAATTATTTCAAAGCTCCCACCGCAAACATACCTTATAGATTCAATTATAATAAAATATTCGATCTTGGTGCTAAAAATCAAATTAATGCTGCTGTAGCATCGGTGCTGAATGCAGACAGTAGTGGAAATATGTCTGTGGAACATAGTCGAGCAATTAGAAAATGTTGCAAGGATATATGGACCCAAGAAGTTAAGAATCATAACTTAAGCTACAAGAAAGAACAAAAAACAAAACAAATATTAAGCCAAGAAATAATGAAACACAACCAACTACAGTTCAATCAAGTCCACTATGACCCTCGCAACAAAGAACTTATGCAATCGATGCTCTTTAAAGCACTTCAGGAAATAAAGAAAGACAAGAAGTATGTATTAGCATCTCTGCCCGATGCTCATAAGTTTCCAATTCTCAGAGAATGGATAAGAAATCGATATGGCATGGTTTACGCCAGACAAGAGAAACAGAAAACTTTCAGGCGCACGAAAAAGGTCTTCCAGGTTTTGAGAAATAATGCGCTACGTGTTCGAATTCCTCATTTGGATGATTTATCAAGAAAGCGTATAGTGTCCTATGGCTGCAGGAAATATTTACTTAAAAAGGCAAGATTTAAAATTATTATTATTTTGTTTTTACTGTCAAGATATTAATGTTTTTATGGTTTTCCAGACGAAATTCTTAAAAGAAATATATCAACATAATTTTAAAGAAAGTCTCCTTGAAGATACACGTATTTATTGGGCAGCCGTTAGACCATATCAATGTTCAAAAGGTCCACCAAGAAATGAATTTTTTGCTTATTTGCCAGCACGAAAGAATGATGTTCATATGTTTAGACCATGGAAAGTTCGTGAGTACATTCGTGCTAAAGAGGAATGGGATAGACGACAAAGAATTCAGAAATCGGAATTTTAATGTTAAGTATGACGCACTCAAATACTAAACTTAATATTTTCTTGGAAAATTAAAAACGTGGTGTAAAATTTTAAGAATATTCATATTGGAGTAAATGCAAATTGTTCTACAGGCCGGGTTCAAAAATAATATTTTTTTTCACGATTAAAAGAAGTCTCTTCTGAAAAATTTAAGTTTACTTTTCCGAAATTACACTGTATTTATATTTTTGATAATATAAGTTTTCCAGCTGATACACAAACGTGTATCCTGTAATATAATTAAGTATTTTGATACCTCAGTACAAGTACAATTATCCTGTACTTTCAGTTACCAGTACTGATACTTATACTATAAACCCTTAAAGGATTTTTTTTTAAATTGAACTTAATACTTAAGTACTTGTGTATTGCACTAGTTTTTTTTAATTATATATTAAATACTTTTTCATTCGTGGTATGTATTCCATGTCAAATTTTAATACCAGACCATTCTTCTAAAGGAATTCAAATTTTTTTAAAAGGAATTAAAAAGTCCTTAAGAAATTAAAAAGAACTATAAGTACTTTAGGAATTACCTACTTAAAGAATTAAGTACTTAGGGATATTCAAGCTCGAGTATTGGTACTTGAAATTTTTAGGTATAGTTACGAGGAATTGTATTTGTACTCACAAATTTTCAAGAATAAGGTGTATGTACTTAATCTTTAAGTTTATAGGTGCTTTTATCGCACCTTTTTCTTTTAAAACGACCTAACGAGCAACACACCTAATGTTTTTGGTTTCATGAATTTTTCAAGGTACATACTTACTTCTCTACTCTATATTTATATTCAGCATATCAAATATTATATTTATTTCCCCGTAGTTTAAGCGTTTCTTTTGAATGAAGTTTGAAATCTAAGTTGCAATTAAATTCTGCAAACAATTCTTAATTTAATATTATAATATCCATTTTATTTCAGAGAAACATAAGGGATTACTTAAAAACAAATTTATCCGATGTTTACATCACTAATTTTAAATTAATGAAAAACAAATTTTTTTTTTCATTTAATTATGTATGTTTTTTATGTATTAGTATATATATATATAAATTTTGAGTCCATGCGAAGACATTTTCGAAAATTTTCTTGCTTTAAATCTATAAACAAAGAATCATCAACGAGAAACACTTTGTATTTAGGACATTGATCCATTCTCATTCAAAATACATTTATTTATTTTCTTTTACAATTATTATGTATGTGTGTATGTATTGATAAACTGCATACACGCATGCGGGAATTATTTATTTCTTTATACAATAATCTATTGCAGTTGAAAAAGAATATTAAGAAAATAATTATAAATTTAAACCTAAATTGTAAGACTATTAAAAAAGAAAAAAACTTCTCTGCTGACACACTGAAGAGAGGAGCACCACCAAGAAGCGTTTTTTCATTTACTCAATTTAAATAAATCATAGAAGTACTATAACCAAAATAAAGAACAAGGAAAATGTTTTGAATCAGAAATTAAAATGAGAACATACAAAAAATGCAAGTAGTTTGTATTTTTTATTTTATTGTGGTCTAGTGAACTAGTTAATAGTATTTCTGTTTGTTAATCGCATCGTATGTATATTACACATTGATTTTAAGATAATTTTTACTTTAAATCATCATTTTCCTTGTTTTAACATTAAAACTAGTCTATCATTATTTTTTTATATATAAATATCTAATATTTACTTTAGATTTTAATTTGTTTTTCTATTTAAATGTGATTCTTTTTTCGTTTTAACAAAACAAAGTAAATTTTTTTTTGTTATCAATAATTTTTAAACTCTTCAAAACTATAAAAAAAAATTACTCTCATACGCTTCTTTTTTGTTTATCTCTGGCGCGTGTCGAAATATTAAAAATATATTTTTGTGTTATATTTTATCGTTATGTTTACTTTTTTTGTACTAGCCAGAGAAAAATAATAGTTTTTTTTTTTTAATTTTATCGAAACGAGATTATTTTTTTTAATAAAAATGTTGGTGTCGCTTGATTTTTTGAATAATGTGTGTGTGTACAGTTAAAGAAACATTTTTTTTTGTATATAATTAAAACATAGAAAAAGGAAGTTTTTGTTTAAATAAAACACTTTACGTTTGATTTTATGCCGCAATCAGCTAGAAAAATTAATAAAAATGTTTAAGCAATTAATATAAATTAAATTATTTATTGAGGTGCAAAATGATGCTTACCGCTTTGACAGTGGACTTGATGAAATCTTTCTTTTCTGTTAAATCGAAATCTGGGTATTTGGCATAAACTTGTTTGCATACCGTTTTCATTGTGATTTCTTCCAAATTGGCTTTATCTAAAATTTCTTTCACATAGTTCTTAATTTGATCATCCTAAAATAAAAAAGATTAAAAATTTAATTAAAAAACAATAGGTATTTCAGAAACATTAGAAGCAATTTGTTGAAACGAAACTTAAATATTTAAGTTCACATAAAATCATATTTGGGAAAAAATAGGAAATAACTGGACAACAAATATTTTTCAATTTCGTAACAACAAATAGACGTAAGTATTTCAAAGTCGTCGGCGGAAAAAAAAATTGGTCTGAGTTACAAAATTAATTTTATTTACATTTTATTTATTTTTTTTTGAGTTAAATTTTGGCTTCAAATGCAATGTATGTTGTTGATAAAGCAAGTTAGTTAGAAGTTACCTAGCAATTTTGAGATATACCATTTTGTCACTTAGAACTAAATACATACTCGTACATATAACTACGATTCGTTCTATTCTACTCAGAAATATGTTTCGAATATTTTAAAATAAATTTAACTTTATCAATTTGGCAGTGCAAAACTACATACCGTTGGGAAAGCAGCTTTTCCTTTCTTTGTG
Source organism: Syrphus vitripennis (assembly GCA_958431115.1). Lineage (NCBI taxonomy): Eukaryota > Metazoa > Arthropoda > Insecta > Diptera > Syrphidae > Syrphus > Syrphus vitripennis. Next base: position 32,070,754 of record OY288109.1, on the reverse strand, counting down.
AGTGGTTCATCTTCGGATTCATCTTTTTCATCTTCTCCCGATGAATTTTTCTTCGATTTTTTCGGCTTAGCTGCAGCCAAGGAAGCTAATATAAATTATTAAAATATATTTCTTTCCATTAAAACTTTACTAATTCAACTATTTAATAACTCACGTTTTGAGGGGGTCTTTGCTTTATTATTTGTTTTGCTATTTTTCGGTGTGGCTACGGGTGTTGATGGTTTTTTGACAGGTTTTTTCTTCTTTGAATCATCCTTAACGACCATACAATAAATATTTAAATTAAAGAAAAGATTGAAATTTGGATATTTTGTTTGTACTAACCTCACTTTTATCACTAGCGGCATCTGACAATTCTTCTTCAGAGGCTTCTTCTTCACTTTCGGAATCATTACGCTTCTTTGTGGAACTACGCTTACCTCCTCTGGCTGGTGGTCTACCTCGTCCAGCTTTTGGAGTAGGTGCAGAAGGGCGCTTCTTTTTAGGTGCCGCCTAAAAGATAATTAGTTTCGTAATTTAATCTTATCATTTAACATTAGGCCTGCTTATTTGGACTTACATCACTATCAGCATCGGACAGTTCCGACTCTTCTTCAGAATCTGACCCTCTTCTTCGGCCCTTTCGTGTTGCTGCTGGTCGTCCTCGCCCGCTTTGCCGAGCTGCTTGGCGTTTACGACCACCTTCCGATTCTGAGTTTGCTCCAGATGGGTTATACTAAAAATTGCCCAATCAAACAATTAAATAAGACTCATATAGTAATATTTATACTAAACTTACATCTGAACCGGATTCGGAGTCGTCATTCCTTCGTCGACGCTTTGAGACTGGAGCCTTCTTAACACTCTCCTCCGAACTTGAAAAGTCTACATAAGCCGAAGTTTCTAAGAAAAGCAATTGAATGTTAATTATTAAAGAATAAATAAAAAAATTTATTATACTTTTTCCAGCTGTAGCACGTCTTGGACGTCCAGTAGAATTTTTAGCACCTCGTTGGTTTGGTCGTTTGCGCTTGCGCTTATCTTCTTCCTCACTGATTTCTTCTTCCTCTTCTTCAGCAACTTCTTCCTCCTCTTCGTCATCTTCTTCTTCCTCATCTTCGATGGGTTCAACAATTAATTCCTCGTTTGGTTCCAAAAGGAATTTCAAAACCCTCTCAGCAATTTCATCTTTAGTTCCTTTAATTTAAAGAATAATATTTAAAATTAAATATTTAATTTTACTTTAAGCAACCACAAAAAAAAACGAATAACCCACCTTTGCGTTCCAACGACAAAATGTCACAAATGCTTTTAAGTGTTTTTGTATCCACTTTCTTAATCGTTTCAAACTTCTTTTTATATTCACTAGTATCGGGTTCGAATTCAAAACCAGCGAATGATCGAATGTTTTTCTTGACAACATTATTTTTTCCTTGTTTACCAAAGCAAATCTGTAAAACAAAATAGAAGCTTTTATTTGATGTTCAACTCATTCGTAGTAATTTTTTGTTATGTACCATATGCAACGTCTGTAGACCATCGACTCTTGTTTTGTTGATATTGTCAAAGATTCTAGGAAAATCTGCCAACGAAACCAAGTTCTCGTTATTTTCATCATCCTCTTTGTCTTCGTCGTCTTTCTTTTCGTCCTTTGTTTTCTTTTTGTCATCGGAAGCAGTATCGGTTCCGTTTTCTTCTTTTGCATCTGCTTTTTTAGCATCCTTCTTTGTGTCTTTCTTGACTACTTCTTTTTTAGCATCCTTTTTGTCATCGTCCTCTTTCATGTCCTCATCTTCATTTTCATCATCATCATCATCCTCAGCTTCAGCATCACTCTTATCTTTTGATTCGTCTTCTTTCTTGGATTTACTTCCAGCAGCGTCTTCGACGTCATCTTCATCAGCATCGTCCTCTGTGTCCTTCTTGTCCTTGTCATTAGCTGTTACGTCTTTTTTTGATGCACTTGATGGTTCAACCTTTTCTTCATCTCCTGAAATATCAAATTCCAAATAGAATGAATATAAACAAGATTCATTGTTTACCAAGGGAATAATTAGAAAATTACAAATAAAAAAAAAAAAAAAACATACGGATACGAGCGTTGAACATAGCATGATACTACCTATCCAAATATAAACATTTTTTGAAAAAGGACAACAATCAAAGGAAACAAATAAGGAACGCAAATCATTTTTCCGAAAAAATTTATATTTCCCTAGAAAAATTCACTATAATTTAGCTCGCATTAAAATATGTAAAAATAAATTTTGTCTTATGATTTTGTATGTTTCTTATCGTTAATTTTATTTATATTTGCTATCAAAAAATCATGCACATCTATACATCGAATAAATTAGGTATATTTTATTCCGGTATATTGTTTTTTACTGTTTTTCGGGATAAATATAAAGTAATAAATGAACAATTCGATCAGAATTCACTGAAATCAGGATTGGGCAAGCCTTACCACACATTCTCTTGTGACACCTTTTTTCTACAAAAAAAAAAAAAAAAAAAAACGCACTTGGTTTTACACCAAATGCTGTTTTAGGTGGTGGTATTTCATTCATCAAAATATCGTACAATTATGCCATGCAAAGAGGTCATATCTCCATTTTCGTCGTAGGCCCAAAAAAATTCTTAGTAAGAGTAATTTTATAATACTTTGGACATAAGTTACAGCAATTTTAGAGATTACTCAAAAAGATTATGTTGAAATTTGCTTTCGTGATATTGAGACATTTGCAGTTGGAAAACAGTGTTTAACAATTCCAAAAATGCATCAAACCCAATTTTTGGCAATTTTGCCCCTTTGCTTAGGACGGCACAATAAATGGGATTCTAATGGACCTTAAAGTTTCTTAATATTTAACCCAAATACATACATTCATACATAAATTCACAAACTTTGAGATTAATCATTGTAATTAATTATCTCTCTCAAAATGTTTCGAAACCGATTTGAAGTAATTTTCCGGGGGAAATTCTATTCGTGGAGAAAAAGGAGTATTAGTATCCTGAAAAAAAATTGCCATAAGCTGCATGAAAGTGGATTAAGTTTTATGTATCAAATGAAAAAATGTACGTATGACATTTATATTACACATATTTTTAATATTGCAATAAATGCATACAAAGTAATCAAGTTTCTCCTAAAAATTACTTTACCCCGCATGATACTACTGTTTTGTTCTTCATTTTTAACTTATCAAAAATGTTTTAAAAACGGATCCTTTATCGCCCGACTGACAGAAAAAGGAGTTTTTTTTTAAGAAATAGCACTTGTCTGCAAAAACACAGAATAATTTGAAAACTATTTTTTTTTAAAGTTCTTCCTTTGATATTTCTTCAATATCTGCTTTAATTGTTGTTACATCAATTATGAAGATTCAATTTCTTTGAATACATAAATAATTTTTAAATTTGAAGATACAATTATTTTCAATATTTTCGTCACCGCCAGTCGAAAATCATGATTTTTTGAGGTTAAGAAGATGTAATTTCATTTTCGAGCTTTAACGGTTTTTTTAAATTTTGTTCATTTGATGGTGAATTGTTTTTAGAAAGGGATTTTATTTGGAAAAATTTTCCCGAGAGAATTTCAACTAAAATTTGGAATAGCGAAAGCGCAAATGTCAGTTATTTCCCACATAATTTTTTTATTTATTACATTACATTTAATTTTGACATCAATAAAAAGCTACATAATATGTATCCTTATTTTCGTACATTATGTAGGTACTACCTATGTAATTAAATTTCATTCTTCAAACAAATTATTAATTAAAAGCAGAAATAACTTCAAAATGCAATGGACAATTGTTTTGACATTATTTTCAGTAATTGCAATAGCAACATATACATTTTAAACATTATTTTCAGTAATTGCAATAGCAACATATACCTATAGGTACATTTTAAAATAAAAGCGACACTTAAATGATGTTATAGGTAAAAATCATTAACTTTTTCTAATAATGATATTGCACAAGAATTTTTTTCTACGATTCCCAAAAGTACCAATCTTTTTCTTTCACTCTCCGAAAAATCCCGTTGAAACTTAGGTTTTTTTTTGACAATCTTATCTTTAGTTGTTGTTCATTCAAAACGTTAGAACATAAAATTTGTCACTACGCATTTGTATGGCTTCATATCATTAAAAAAAAAAACCTTTTACACAAAATTAATTATTTGAATTGCTAAAAAAGTCAAAAAAAAAAAGGAGTGAACTCAAAATTTAAGAAGCCATCTGTCGTATCGTAAAATAGGAATTTTTGAAAAAAAAACTTTCAAAAATCGTAGATCGGTTTTTTTCATAAAAATAATTTATATAAATTTTGGCAAGTGTTTATTTATAGGGCAAAAAATCCTTGCGAAGAAGGTCCCAAAATACAGTAGGTACCTACCTATATTCTGCAAATTTTAAATCATTTATGCAAATGCTAGAATTGCGAAGTTTACTTGCAATTGCTTCATTTTATCTGCTTTTCATGTGGCTAGGATTACAAAAATAATTTTTTTTTTTAAATATTTTGATTTACAATTAGGTATTATTAAAAAACAGACAATCCGTCAAATCGAAAATCGGTTCTATGACATTTTTGTTTTAATGGGTGTAGGTATAACAGGTACCGTTATTTTTGAAGTTAAAAACTCTTTTAATACAATTTTGCGAATTTAAATAGGTTCGTAACAACAAACGGCTCTTTATTGCTTTCACTGACATATTTATCATAATTATGATACAGAAACTATAGTTCTAGTATGGTTTATTCTGAGGCGTTATTAGCACGCACTTTAATTAAAAACACAAATTAAAAAAAAAAATTAATATTCCACTATAACAAATAAAATTAGTTTTCGTTAAAATATACTAATATACAATTGATACCAAAAATCGAGCAAAAATAGCAAATGTTGAAACAGAATTGATTTTGGTTTTGTTCTTCTTGACCGACGGTTACAGACATAAAATTGGCGTATGTATTTCCTAACCCCTTTGTATATGAAAACTATTTACAATAAATGCAAAATCCTGACTGCTACAAACATACCTTCGTAATTTCAAGATCAAGCTTAACTACCATAAAAAAACGATGTTTTCATCTTAGTCAAAATTTAGGGATTTTTAAAAATTTGGAATCAGAGAAAATTGACAACGAAAAAACAAAACAAATTGATGTTTTTTGGATTAATGATTTTTGAGTAAATCCCTGTTGGATCACATGGGATGTCAGTAAAAATTTGGGTGTCAATAATTGCCTGATATATATTTTAAATTAAAAATATTATTTTGTTCACAAGCCTGGAACGTTAAATTGCGACAGAATTAACAATTTAACAATGAAAAACTTGAGATAATTTTCGTTATTCCTTGAACTTTACTAAACTAAACCATATTATCCAGGTTTACTATGAACAAATCAAGGGAAGAATGAAAGAAGAAAGCAACAAATTAAAAATTTCAGTTGCCCACTCCAGGAATCGAACTGTGGACCTCTCAAGCGTCAGTAAAATCACCCAAGCCACAGACGCCCAGCACCAAGCCGGTACTCACTCTGATACAATTCAAACTAACACCAAATAAAAACAACACATTTTTTTTTCAAATACTCAATTGCTCTAGTTACCTGATTCCTCGCCATCGAGTTTTTTATCTTCCGCGGAATCATTTGCAGTAGACTTTTTCTCAATTTCGGACTTTTCATCGGCGTCGGGTTTAGCTGTTGCTGTGGCGGTCGCTGATGCTTCTGCACAATCCGCTGCTGTATCCTCTCCTCCTGCTGCTTTCTCTTTTTCCTGAAAATGAAAAAAAAATTAATCTCATGAGCATTTATTACGTTGCACTTTTAAAGACAAAAAAAAACGCAATCATGCAATTGCAAAAAAATAAATTATTATTTTATAATAAAATACTTTTGTTGGGTATTTAATGTAAAAAAAAACCGCGTTAAAGCGAAATCGTCAGTTATATTTCGCTCTCGCTCAATCGAATAGTTGGGAATTTTTTGTCGCCTCGGAAAAAATACGTGAACTTTTTTTGACAACACAAACTGACGCCATGTTTATGGTACTGATGTGACGCGCTCGAACATTATTTTCTATTTTTTTTACTTTAAATCGATTGATATTTCATTAAATTTTTGTTCACAAACACGCAACAGATATTATTTTTGATGTTTAATCACTTTTTATTAATTTACATACCATATTTTCAATGGATTTATCTTTTTCACCGTCAGCCGACATGGTTATGGAAAACTTGTATTTGTCCAGTGTATCGGGGAAATTTCTAGTAAAACAGTAATGGCAACTAAAATTGACACGCAAATTGGAAAATTTGATTTGGGCAATGCCTTTTTTGAGGGTAATTTAGTGAATGGTCGAAAAGGGAATTCTTGTGGGAGGATTGCATTTATTAGGTATGTTTGGCAACATGCAGTGTTCTACGAGTTTATACAAATTTTCTCACTACACCAAAATTTCGAATTTAATAAACATTTTGACAGTTTTTGTACCTGGAACCTTTGTATATGAAAACTATAGTACTATCATGGTGGAAGTCGAATTGGGTGATATCTAATTTACCTATGCAACCCTAACTCTTTTTTTTTTGCGGAGAGCTTATGGAGGTTTTAAATGATATTTATTGATATTTTTTGGATGCAATAATCCAAAAAATAATCTACTCTTGCCCCTACCACCAATTTTCGACGCTTAAAGACTCCCCAATCGAATTTTACACCTCAAATTTTGCAGCGCCACCACCAGGACCTCTGCAACCCTAAAAAAAACTCGCCATGATAGTACTATAGTTTTCATATACAGAGCTGGAACTCGTAAGTTTTTCATTTGACAAGACATTTTTGTTTCTTATTGCTCTGTTGCTTGTTGCAACTTTCTTGACTTTACAAACAGGAATTTGTGAAAATTTATCAAACTTAGTACAAGTTCGCAAGAAATTTCACGCTACGCAAGGCACCTATACGAGTATAATAAAGGACTCCTAAAAAATAGCGAAAATAAAGGCTAACGATAATAGATGGCCACTGTCTGAAGCTAATATCAAGATTCATCGAATTTTTGTGAACAACAACAACAACTTAAAGGCACTACCACCAATTGTTTTGTATGAATTAAAAGATTCATCGTTGAATCATCTTTCTATTTTTTTTATTCTTACCTTTCACAACACATCAGTTATAAGGCTTAATTTAAAAATAAATTCGTCACTTTTCTCTCCGGACAGCAAAAGTTATCGAAACTCAACTAAAGGTAAGAAAGTGATATTATGGGCTTATTGTTTAATTTTCTCTTGTATGTGTCTATTTTCATCCCATCGCTTCCGATAGCATCCGTCTATTACAGTAAGTCCTTTAGCTCCACATTTGGTACTGAACTACCATTTTTAAATCTTTTACTTCTACAGATTTTATACCAATTTAGTTGACGTTTATTTTTTTTATCGAACGGTGAACAATCTCAAATGAAAAAATGTCAACGCTATTGTTTTGTGCAAAAACAATTGAGTTTCTCAGATACATTTTATTTTAAAAAGATTTTTTTTCTCACCACACATATTTTTTTTCCTATTAGAACTGTAAACTAGGCTTAATTCATAAATTAATAATACGTAAAATATGCGAAAATATTTTAGCTCTGAAAGTGTTCGAAGTGAAATAAGAACATGATTATAGCCTTGGATTTATCAACAAATGAATGACATTACTCAGGGAGCTCTAGTGCGGGTAACATAAAACCGGCCTATTTTCAGATCTTTCAAAAATCTTGCTGATAAACGCGGCTAATGAATGTTTGTTGAATGTTGAACCCGAACTCATTTGATATTAACCACAAACAGACCTTTTAAAAGCGTTATAAATTGGCGGTTTATTTATTTAACAAGTTTCCATAATAATCCATTAAATAAAAGACACAAGTTTTTACTTCAATTTTAAATTAAAAACATTTATTGATTTACCTTTACCATATTTTAAATACAAGCCATCACTATGGGAATTCTAGGCTTATCAAAATTGATCGCAGACATAGCTCCTTTTGCAATAAAAGAAGGCGAAATAAAAAATTTCTTTGGTAAGTCAAAACTTTAGATTAATTTGCTCAAGAACTCACACTAAATTAATATGAATAAAACATTTCAATTTTTCTGTAAACAGGCCGCAAAATAGCCATAGATGCTTCTATGTGCTTGTATCAGTTCCTAATAGCAGTGCGAAGTGAAGGTGTGTACTCCAAATAAAATGCCTTCAAATCCTACGTTAATATATAAACTTCTGTTATCTCAGGGAACCAGTTAACTTCAGTTGATGGCGAAACAACTTCTCACTTAATGGGAATGTTTTATCGAACCATACGTCTTCTTGAAAATGGAATCAAGCCGGTCTATGTCTTTGATGGTAAACCACCAGATTTAAAGTCCGGCGAGCTGGCAAAACGTGCCGAGAGGCGTGAAGAAGCTCAGAAAGCCCTTGACAAAGCAACCGAAGCTGGCGATGAAGCTGATATGGACAAGTTCAATCGAAGATTAGTTCGGGTTACCAAAGAACATGCCGCCGAAGCAAAGGAACTCTTGAAACTAATGGGAGTTCCCTACGTAGATGCTCCATGTGAAGCTGAAGCTCAGTGTGCAGCTCTGGTCAAAGCTGGTAAAGTTTATGCTACCGCTACAGAAGATATGGATGCTTTGACTTTCGGTTCATCTATAATGCTGCGTCATTTGACTTTTAGTGAGGCGAGAAAAATGCCTGTCAAAGAGTACAACTATGAAAAGATTCTTAAAGGATTTGAACTGTCTTCTAAAGAGGTATGGGATAATTTACTACACAAAAGTACATTTTTAATGTCTTGACTCCTTAGTTTATAGATCTCTGCATTCTCCTTGGATGTGATTATTGCGACAGCATTAAAGGTGTTGGTCCAAAGCGAGCTATTGAGATGATCAACTCCTACAGAGATATCGAAACAATTCTGGAGAACATCGATAAAAAAAAGTACATAATACCAGAAAATTGGAACTACGAGGTTGCCAGACAGTTGTTTATTACACCAGATGTCACACATCCAAATGAGATTGATGTAAGTTCAATATTGATCTTTACAAAACTTGATAAATAAAATAATGTTGCTACTTTTCAGCTCAAATGGGCAGATCCTGATGAAGAAGGTTTGGTTAAGTTCCTCTGCGGTGACCGGCAATTTAGTGAGGATCGTATTCGAGGAGGAGCAAAAAAGATTCTCAAATCCAAGAACACTTCAACTCAAGGCAGGCTGGATAGTTTCTTTAAAGTAGGAAAATTATTTTGGTTAGTTTTGTTATGCTCACATTTTTGATTATTAAGGTTCTTCCATCAACCATTCCTATAACACCAAAACGAAAGGCTGAAGATATAAAGAAGGGCTCTGCAAAGAAGGCCAAAACATCAACTCCACGAGGAAGGAAGCCAAAGTGAAAATTAAAACTTGTTTTGGATATTCTACGGGGTCTCCAAAAGAATTAAATTAATAACCGAATATAAATTCAATATAAATCTGTTCACATATAATTTACAACAATCACTATTATGAAAAAAAAAATCATTTATTAAGCTTACTGAAATATTATTTAAGAATTTAATGCTAGTTTTTGTTCCTTCTTAAAATAACATTCTTTGGTTTATTATTCTCTTGATGAACTAAACAAAGCTCTTTTCCAGGATTTCATAAAGAGAATAGATTCTTATACATTTCGATATTTGGGTTCTTTCTTTGACAACGTCATAATCCAACATATTTTCTATGATTAATAATTTGGAAGTTGTAAATTGTGTTATAATTTTTAAGATTTAAAAACTAAACCAGAAAGTGTATGTTTTCTTTGAAAGTGACAAGAATGTGTAAATTCTAAGAATCTGAAGGCCTGTTTTACGCAGTGCGCAGTGGATCATATCTGTGAATTTAGACAGAATTTGATTTTGATTATTTCTGAAATCAAGAAGATTGGTCCTTCAAAAATTGCAACTTACCACAATATGTCCATTCTTACTTCTAGAAAAATGTTTGAGAAAGAGATCCGCCATCAAAAACAACCCTCTGGGTCTTTCGAATTTTTTGGATTTCTTTTTTAGCGAAGCCGCAATGGTTGCAAAATTAAGTGACCAATTTATTTTTCAGCTTTTTTAGAAACTATATGATACAACGTTCGACTCAAAATCAATGCTTTTAAATTCACTTATTCATAAACGTTATTAACGGTACCTGCCATTTGACTGCAATTTTTGTTTTTTCTTATAAACGGTTCGACGGACTGCTATCAAAATTTTAATGAGAGAAAAATAATATCAACAAATATTTTAGATTTTTGAAAACCAGGAATTTTTTTTGGTAAACTAAATATTTTTCAAATTTTGTTTTTAATTATTTTTTTTCAAAAACTTGTATTGTTAAATACATCATATGGCGTCTTCAGACTTCTGTTTAAGCTTGTTTTAGCAGTTCAAATTTTGAATTATGTTTTCCATACGGGTGAGATTTTTAATTTTCTGCTATATTTAAATTTTAAGAAGACAAAATAAAAATGTTTTTAAATTTTGAAAGAAACTCTTATTTAGCTGTCAAATTTTAATACGGCACAGTACATTTTTTCAATTTTATTAGTCTACATAAATTCAATTCATTCACGATTTTTAATTTGAAATCAAAACTTTCAAACTAAAAAAAGAAAAAGACCAAAAGACTAAAAGAAATCGTTCAATTTTCTACATAGCCGCACATTTAATCTTAAAAAAAAAATAAAGATAAAAAGAATTACATCCGCAAATAAAAAATTCAGATTTATGTATATTTAATATACAATTTTTTTATTTTTGTTTTAGATTTATTGCTTATAAAATAAACGAATGAAACATCGAAATTTAAATAAATTAAAGCAAATATTGCTTCGCAAGTGCCCGCAGAAATTTGGATTTTCTTATGGCAGCTGCTTCTCTTTTAATTTCGTCATTATTGTTGGCATTAAGTTCCAGAGTACTCATCACCGCTATCTGAAATTTTAATTTATCCATAAAATATTTGTATTAATAAAAAAAAAATGAAAAAAAAAAAATCATTTCGCCCAACGTGGGGCTCGAACCCACGACCCTGAGATTAAGAGTCTCATGCTCTACCGACTGAGCTAGCCGGGCACTTATCAAATACCGTGGCAAAGTTTTAAGTTGATCGAAAGGAACCGACATTAAAGACTGAAAATAATACGAGAACCTAGCAACGTAAAAAAAAACAAGAAATTTTCCGACATCTGCGCGCTGCGCCCATGTTCTGCAATTCGATAGAAAATGAATTAAAATCACTTTCCAATTTCACGTGAAATGAAATTGCTTGTTCTACATTTCGACCGATTTCGAAAAATGATTTAATGGAAAAAAGGAAGCAGCTTTCTAAAGAAAAAATTAGAAGACAAATTTTGAGAGATAAATCAAATGTATAGATCTACCTGACATAAAGTGAGTAGGTATGCGAATATAAGAATTTGTTCTAATATGTTTTTTTTTTTTAGTTTTCATGGTAATTTTAGTTCAGTTCTTATGCTTTCCCCTAAAAAGAACAATTAAATACTTAAAAAGACAACAAAATAAATTATTCTTACATTTTGCACGAAACAAATACACAGCTAACTACAGCAGCACCTATTTCACAGAAAATTCACACAACATAAACAATGTGATTTGAATTCGTTCAGAAAATGCTTTGTATAAGAAAACTATAGTACTATCATAGCGAGTTTTTTTTAGGGTTG